>JAAAYG020002142.1:0-27244 GCA_009936455.2 Tomocerus minor
ATTTATCTCGTTTGGTATTCTGAGTCATTTTGGCTACCATAATATATGGCAGAAACTTGAATAAAGTGTTTCTCTCTAATACTATTAACTTTCAATATATATTGCACTACTACTCGAACGTTTATTAAGACTACTAAGGAACTTATACTGAGGCTGAGATAATTGATTCGAATAACCGATTAAACTCTTTCTATTATGTCTTCCAAATCTACAGGCTTCCTTTATGTGAAATAATAATAATAATATGTCCCTGCCAATAAGTAAACATTTCTTTAAAAGGGTACTCACTTGTGAACAAGTAAATGCTTTCTTAGGTTGGTTCTAGCATGGAAAGTTTTGCCACATTCAGTGCATTCAAACACACTAGGTTTCGCTGGTCTGTCCGGATGTAATGTCTCCATATGTTTATTTAAAGCAGTCTTAGTTTTGGACAGAAAGTTGCAATAAACGCAAAAATACTGCTTCTTCTGAGCCTTCTTCGATACAATTTGAAAACCCTCATGTGCATCTATATCAAAACGACCTTCTGCTGAAATCTCGGATCTTAGTTCTTCGGAAAGTATAAGCGGTGTAAATCCAGCAGAAGATGAAGCAGTGTTATTGACGACTTCGCTCCCTGGGGTTTTAACTTTGTGATGCTCCAATTTATGTTGAATCAGTTCAAAAAGGCTATTAAATTTCTGAAAATATTTTTTTTAAAACCACTTAGATTAACTACCTTTGTATACCTAAGCATATGCATAAACCAATCGGTTATATAATTCCGTTTAAGATAAAAGATACACGTTTGTACATTACCTGCACTTCAAAGCATTCATAACACAAATATTGGTGGGGCAGCATTGAGGAATGCTTGTTTGTTCCCGAATTACTTGTCTTTTTTGTCTTTTTTCTTTTGGTCGGAGCAGATCCACCATCAGAGTCAATTACTGGTGAAAGTCTTCGCGTGTCACTAAACAATCCTCCCAAGGACTTGACATTCTGGAAAACAATAGTTTGCTTTAAGTGTTGAAATACAGAGTACAGTGCGATGTATATATTTAACTACGAATCATTCTTACCGAGTCTTCGGAAAGAAAAGAGGAATTATTGCTTTCTTCATACTCAGAAATCTCTCCTTGAGGCGGAATTTCTTCGTCTGTCATTAAATTTAAAATATGCATGTCAGCAGGCTGTTTATCAGCAGAAAAAGACGCGTTTTCGTCAACAATTTCAGCGACAGTTGACGAAATTTCTTCAGGATTATTGGACTTAGAAGAAACTTCTGTAAATGATGAATACACTGGAATTGCCCTGCCATCAGGTAAAACCCATTTCTCTCTGTCTGACTGATGTTGATGAAGAGGATCTCCACTCTGATACATAGCAAATAAAAACATGATAAATACATAATCTTCAAACCATTGTTAAGCTTATTGTTAAGTATCTAAATAGTTTTCATACTTGATCAATTATGTATTTTATGATAGATGTTTGTGGTTCATTATTTGACCCAGGATCATTTTGAGCTTCCAATGAATGCGAGGAAGGTTCCTCAACAGATGCTTGAGGCTTTTGACCAGTATTCCGTTTTTGAACAAGCACAAAGCTAAGTTTTTTAGGCTCCGGCGAAGAGTTTAACGGCGAACTTTCTTCAGCATTATTGTCATTAACTTCTTCCGAAATAGGCATCGAGATAGTGCAAACAGGAACGAGATCATACTGCTGAACTTGTTCTTCGAAATTAGATTCTACTTCTACTTCAAATGCAATATTGCTAGGGTCGGGTTTAATTACAGACCGCAAAGGTTCCAGATTTGCAATACTTTGCATTGGAGAAGGAGGCCCTCCAACTCGCTTTGAGTCTTCATTAATCGTACTTTGGCGACTGGAGCCTTCGGCTAATTCATCTTCACTGTTATCTCTTGACGAAGGTACTGAAACTGACGCCGAGACCGAATGCTGTTGTTGTTGTTGCTGCAACAGCATGTCTATTAATGACTGTTTTGAATGGGCCTTTAAATGATCTGACAGAGACGTAATGTCTGTTCTCCCACATATTGGGCATATAATTCGGAAATCCATTTAATATGAAAGAAATCCTTTAAATAAATTAATTAGTAGAATTCGAGCAAGCGAGCGAATACGTAGTCTTTGTATCTTTAAATCCGTAAGCAATCGTCAAAGGATATCTTCTCCAAATGATTTTGTCTCGCTAGAAGATAAAATAGTCACTGGAGCCTGCAAAAATTAATAATTCACAAGCTGTTTTATACTGAGTTTAGTTGACATTAATAGTTAATATTATTACCAAACATTCATTAGAAAGGAAAATCGTGTAAATTAAATCGTACTATTAGAAGGGCAGGCCATAATCATATTAAATTAATAAATTGATAAATAATTACCAGTAATTTGAAAGCACTTTTAGCTTTCGTGTTTGATTTCACCTTGATAATCATTAAACAGGATTCTAAAATCGACAGATATCAAGTAAGTATATCCATTTTGGACTTCTGAAGTTTTTCTCCCAAGGGAATGCAAATTCCAATGAAGTAATGAACGCTGAATTTCGTTTAGTCAGTCTCTCTAGGAAATCAGTTCGCTCTGCGTTATCTCTTTACTTCTAAAACCAATTAAACAATCATGATAAATTAAATCCAATTATATTCAAACCAGCTTTACAATATCCAATCTATATTTCATACAATATCAAACAGTTTATATTACAAGTAGCAGCATGAGCGTACTTGAAAAATGTTAGTACTTAATGTACGTGCATTAAAAATATCGTAATATTAATACTACACACATCAAGTGTATTTTCCCCTTTGCCCAGTAATAAAATATATTCATCTCAATGTGATTCATAAAACTACATGACATAAAATAAGTGAACAACCGAAAATCTGCGCTAATTGAAATAGTACACTATACGAACTGCGTTAACAGTGTTAAGTAATCCAGGAAAAAGAAAGTACTATATAGTAAAGAGAAGTTAAATATAAAACTAGCTACTAGGTATTTCCTCAAATATCTTTTCTACTTTACAATAACCTTTTTCTTAACTAAGAAGCACAAAGTAGAAGTAAACTAATTAAGGCAAGCAAATTTGTAATTACTGGATTCAATACATTACGCAAACTTTCCCTTTTTAAGTTTTAACTAAATATTTTAGTGTCATTGTCCTTTGTGCTAAGAATCTTGCAACCAGTACGGATTCGTGCAATTTATATATAAATGACAAATCACGGATAAAACATAAGCATAATTTTCCGAATAATAAAATAACTTCTGTACAACCTTATCAGTTATCACATTGTGTTATCTTACCTGTATAAAGTTTATTGTTTTTTGCTACATTAGCAATGTTTTGAAAAGATCAAATCAGTCATTGTTGACCGTCCCAATAATGGGCAGAGTTTGATCTGAAGTCTTACAGACATGAACTTGGTTAAACATATCATATTGTTGAATGTAATTCTCACGGCCTCTTATTATTCACTATATTTCACTTAAATTAATTTTTATTTCCAATGTACACTATTGCACACACAAATACAACACTATTGCACTGCCCGAATGATATTACTTAAAAAAAAACTTCTAAACCTAAACCTAGATAAAACTCTTTGGATTTCTCGATACAAAATATTACAATTAATTATAGTTTGGAATTCAATGCAACATAAATAGTAGGCATTGGCAGTGATTATCCCGCAAGCAAATTGCAATACAAATATTTTGATATGAGCCGATTTAATTCATAACTTAAAAAAGATTTCCTTTTGTGAATATCGTCTTTCTATAGATACACTACAATACAATACAACTAGAACTGTGCTAGTCCACAGCATAACAGAGTCAACAGCAGCATAGTCGTGTGCTGTGTGAGTGTGTGAGTGAGCTGTGCAGTGAACTCTTAGTTTGGGTGCATTTTTAATCTAGCTATTTGATCATTAGTGTTTAAAGCTGGTTTCATACAGCTAAACACACATATAAATGTATGTATGGTATATAAACACTTGGTTTTGACTCTACTTTACTTACACATGTATGCATACCAAGATATTATAATATAAATAATATCTGACCCTTTGATTCTTTTAGGGCTTCGTTTAGTTCTATAGCTATACAGATTTGCTATAGGTATGTAAATTCTCATTCTTTTCTGACGCTACCCAAGAATAGCAAAGCAACCTCTCTATATTATTATGTACAGGGTAACAAAACTAGTACTGCTTTAGTGTTTCCATTTTATTTTCAATCCTTAAGAAGTAATTTTCTTCAAGTTTTCATGATGAATGCATGTAGCTTTTAGCTGGTTTTGAAATTCATACTGATAATAATGTATGTATTGTATATTTACTTACAATCTCAACTTACGTATGACTGGCTTGGAATATTAAAATTAATTGTTTCATTTGTGCCCAATAAATTACATATTTACATATACATATATACAAACATTCACCCAAGCTATTAACCATCATTTTGGGTTTAGATGCTTCAGATTTCAGAATATATAATTTGATAAAAGATCATTATATTGCAATAATATTATGCTAAGCTGTAACTTATGCAATCGTAATATAACTATATACCTAATTATAGTTCATAAAAATATGAATTGAGTGAACAAACATGCAGGTTGTCCCATTTTATGAGATGTTTATTACTAGTCCCTATAGTAGATCCATTTCATTCTCATAGCGTATTTTAATCTCACCGGATGTCATAAGTAGTCATAACCTTTCTCAAGTATTTTTTCACCAACAGTTTCATAATGTTAAAAATAACAGAAAAGAACAAATACTAAGACAAGACAAGTGGTAATGAGTTCACAGCATCCCTGTTTCTGATTCCAATACAAAATTCATATAAACGTAAATAAAGGTGAAAGTGAAAGCAGCGGTGAAAGATCGGTGAAAGTGTCTTATGGAGTTACTATACGGAAGGCGAAAGCTGTATGCGTAAGTTGGTTGTCCGATCTTGCGGCCGTCGTTGAACTAGACTAAACTACCCTCTACCTCTACCCATACTTGTGCACTAAGAGGCAAGTGAGCCATTTTGGTCTCCCTGTGTATTCACAGCGCAGCAGCGACGATAACATATGAAACGTTTAAACACAGCACGAATGCTTCTCACGTGAGTGCTATCTGATGTAGCTTTTCGTACGAGTTTTGGAAGTTTATTAAATCGATAGGATTTGTTGTTGTGCGAAGTTCTTGGAGTGGAGTTCAAATCCTACGTAGCAGTTTTCTAACTTATTTGTTTACATAACTGAGATAAGAAAAATAAGAATAAATAACATTTATAATCCGACCAATTACCTTTTCCAGAACTGCAGTCATTTTTTGCTGTGATGTCCCTTATTTTACAAGATGAAAAGCGGCTATTAGAAATTAAAACATACTTAGCGGCACACAAAACAACACACTATACACCACAATTCTTGTAAGAATTAGGAAAACATTCGGTTTTTTACTACTAAGAATTTGTACTAAGAGCTGAACATGTCTACGCCAAACGAAACGCCAGCTAAAGAACCTACAACAATTCCAACAGTCTTGAATCCAATGTCTTCACCACCAAGAGTACCTATTGCAACAAATAAAAACAAAGTTGCCTATGTATCTCCTGGAGTAGTTGACAGCGAAGGTTTTCTAGCCCCTCCTCCAGCTTCAACATTATTAATAAGAAGAACCAGGACAAACAGTTCTGGTTCATCAACTTATATAATAGCACCTTCAACTTCCAATTCTCCTGGAAGTAGCACCGAGGGGACTCATGCTATTTCTGACGAAGGTATTAAGGATAGGATGATAATTAGTATATACATATATGTTACAATTTACAACACGCACACAATAAATAAGTTTAAGAATGAAAGAACATTTTGTTTGTTGATGGGATTTAGGAGGACACGACGCTCAATTAAAATCTATTGACCAACAAAGTTCGCCATCATTAGATAACACAAATTCAACTTTTGGGGACACAAGCAGTCAACATACATCTCCTCTTGCTAGTTTGGAGACACACACTAACAGTATTCCAGCTGCCGACTCTTCACAACCAACTATGTCTCAAAGGGTTGAGCATAACCTTAAAATTCCCAAGCTATACTTAACGAAAGTTAAGTCGTTGACTGGACCTCATAACACAGGAATTGTAGTGAAAAAGAGAGGTCCTCGAGGAAAGTATAATAAGAGGAAGAAGATTAACATTGATATTCATACAGGCAAACGCCGGTATACAAGACGAAAGTTACTAACCCCTGAAGTTGAACGGAAACCCATTGAAAATGACAATGATTCTTCGTCTGAAAAAGGTGACAATGAATACGAGTCAGACGAGTCAAGTGAAAGCAGACCATGCCTATCTGATAATGGAATATGGAGGCCTACAGATGACTTACGACTTATTACTAATGTCACTCAGGTATACATACATACACGTAATCTTGCAATCTTAAAAAAGCAAGCAAAAAATCATGAAGACAAAAACTATTCAATGTTTTTCTAATTGACAGACATCTAATTTAAAACACGTGCATATTGGAGTGAAATTTTCCTGTAAGTTCACTTTGGAGGATATTACGGAACGATGGAGAAGTTTACTTTACGATGAAAAAGTTTCCCGCGTAGCCCAAACAGCAATAAATAATCTACATCCTATTGTTAAGCACAACATCTTCAGTGCAGTACTTTTCAGTGATAAAGAAGAAGACTTGCTAAAAACTGTTAACGAAGTACTAGCATTTTAATAAAATTCTATACTTCCAACTATTTATATAAACAGCTATTTTTATTTTTAGGCCACAGTTGGGAATCCAGATGTAAAAATTTTTCAAAAGATGTTGGAAGAAAATAGAGAAATATTTTACAAAGCCCGAACGCCAAGATGTCTTTTTCACCATTGGCTACGTTTAAGAGAACTCAATTTACTTAACTCTCAAAAAGGTAAAAATCGATCATCCCGTACTCTACAGCATAGGAGTGGTTGATCTATATTGGTAAGAGTAGAGTCCAGTTTGTGTGATTTTTGGTGATATTTTGATAAAATCTTTGATTACTGTACCTTAGATCGAAGACCAATCGAACGTTTTGAAACATTCGAGATGGAAACTGACGATGACTTTCTAATGGCCGAAATGTTTGACAAAGCGATTATGCGAGAAATGAGTATGGTCAAAAGGTACATGATGGTTAAAATTACTAAACTGTTATCTCCAATCTCCGCTACTAAACACTTCTCTTTTGAGGTATTCTTTACCCTGCCTGATATATTGTGACATAAAGTTTAAAAATATTGGTGTGAGTACAAATAACGTAATGAAACCTACTTCACAAAATCACAACCACACACTAAAGGAGAGTAGAGTGAACAGCGTATAGCCATTGTCCATGCACGTTGCATTTTACTTCTCGCTACTGACGGCAGGTTTTTCGGGTTCAAAATCGAAAAATCCTGATTCCGACATTTTGAGAAAACGTAGAGTTGCAAAAAATATCAAAAAAAGTAGTTAAAAAACTCGAGGTGACCTTGGGCTAAGGGTCGCAACCATCTTCTTTTAAGCGAAAGAAAATTCAAAATACATTTTTACAGTGCATTATCCCCACTCCACGAAACCCCAATTTTTTCTAATATGGAGTTATAATTTTGGAAATGTTGGTCACGTTACGGTGACCTTGAAAAATATGGGCAATTTCAAAAGGATTTTGCAAAATTACAACCCCTCCTTAACGCGGCTAAACAACACCTCATGCATGTTTTCTTACACAGACACTAAAGCACATAATAGTAAAAAAAAATAAACTTAAACTTTATGTTATAGCTGAGTTTTCTTTCGTCGACTTCCTTTTTCGGATATACATAATGCTTAACAAAAACATCGTCCAATTAGTAATAATGCAAATGTACAAACTGCAAAGTACTTTTTTTCAAAGAAAGATAGTTTGTTGTTTGTGTACGTTTTGGCTATCAAAACATACAGGATAAACTATAAGCCCGTCCGAGTAATGATTTTAGATGATATAATATACGAGACGGGATGGATTATCTTTCACACTACTTACTTTCACCATATAAATATATTTATATGGTGAAAGTAGGATTGGTATAGTAGGTTACTTTTACTGTAACATAGTAATATTTTATATTATGTGTTACCGTAATAAAAGTAACCAAGTGGAATCAAATGCTAAATGGAATGTTGTCATAAGGCATTCAATATATTCTTTATACACCCTGGTCATAAGGTATGTCGTGGTACGTAACGCGTAAAAAAATTTAACTGCGAAAATGTTTAGTGTTAAAGAAAATTCCTTGTTGAAAATCAAAAATGTTGTATTTATTAGTTGCATATTCTGTTTGACAATAATAGAGACAACATAAGAAAAATTAAGAAACTGGAAAAAGAAGTGAAAAATTTGCAGAGTATAGTGGAGAATATTGTATTAAAAGATACTGTGGTTAAAACAGACAGTATAAATAATTTTGCAACACTAAAAGGTGGACAAGTTCAATATCTTATGCGATCTCAAGAGGTAAATTATAATTAATTATAATATTATTATGCGCTACCTGTAGCTGTAATAATTATAATTATTAATATGAATTCAATTAAGTATAAGTAGTATACTTTTAAAACTTACAGATTACGTTTGGCAGACGAACTCCACATAATTTCGTGGATGCGGATATTCAGTTAGAAGGAAGCGCAGATCAAGTTTCTCGATTACAAGGAAAAATTGCATTGGAAGAAAATGGACAATTCCATATCCATAATTTCGGACGGAACAACATTACAGTCAATGCTAAACCACTAAGACCTTTTTCAAAGACATTGATTGACGACCAATCAATAATTCTGGTACTAAATTACTTGTTAACTGTATGGGTTTTGGTATGCAATAATTTTGTCCGTTCTTGGAATATTAATTTATTTATTTGTTACATTTAAGATTGGCAAGTTAAGTTTCATTTTCGAAGTTAACAAACCTATAATCGAATACATTCAAAGAGTCTACAACGATAGACATCGAGCTTTGCATAAGTCTTGGAGGAGGGATGACCAAATTCATAGCAGTGTCTCAAGGGACTCCCTAATTCAAATGTCTAATTCAACACTGATATAAAGACTTTCTGCCTAACTAGGTACCTACATATAACAAGCCGGATATCGTCCCATAATTGTATCAATACACATAATAGAAATACATACCTACACGACTCAGTGCACTGCTATTTACTTGGGTTTTTATACTTACATAAATAATTAATTTTTTATACTTACGAAATTGAAAATCTACTCTGTAGCTTGGTACACTCGTGGTACATTCATGTACGTTCATGGATTGTTAGTTACTGCAGCCTATTTCCTCATTTTCTTTTTTGGGCGTCCTCCCTTCTTGAATTTATTCTTTCGTTTCGAACTGCCTGCTTTAGCATTACGTCTGCCAGTGAAATCTGTCAGCTCGTCTCCTAAAACTCCAATTGTCGATGCCGCTCTTTCCCGATGTTTTTCCTTTTTCGTTACAGGTAAACGAGTCATGTATGTTTCTTCAAACCTGTAGTAAAAAAGTTATTTGACTAATTAACTTGTATTGCCATTATGTCATTATTATGCAGGCACAGTATACTACGAATGATGTGTACACTTTTTAATAAAATATTTACTGAAAAAACGTATATTGCTTACCGTTGTTTATCCATGGATTCTGCCGATAGCTGTTTAGAGTAAGCATCACCCATATTATGAACCTCAATTGGTGTTTCTAGGAATTCTTCTTGTAGTTCTCGAATTATGAATTTATTGATAGCTCTCTTTTTAGTTTTCTCGGCTGACTTGGAAGGCTCCTCCTCATCTCCATCTAAACAAAAAAGTTAATACTTACTACCTCGCACCTACAGTTACTCGGAAAACTTCTAGCAAAACATGAAAGTCATGTCATTTGTTGCAGTTGCACCGTCATGTCCGCCCAAATAATTTGCAAAACTAAAATCATTTCAATCAATGTAAATACTTAAGAAAAAATAATGCTCACCAAAATATTGAGGAGCCACTCGAGGAGGTCGGTATATGTCACTTTTTGTTTGGTCAACTGGTTTATCCTCATCACTATCACTTTCCTCGGTTGTTTCTCCGTCGACCTGTACAAATGTAAACCAATTACACATTATAATAAAATTATAGTGTATTTAAGACCACAAAAAATGCAACACAAAACTCAGGAGTTTTTTGCAAAACTGATAGCAAACCCAAAAATTGCAATTTTAATAGTTTTGGTTCAATGTTCAAGACAATGCGATCGAAAAATGCAAAGATAAAAATTGTATCACAACCACTAAAAACGTGCTATGCTAAAAGTACAAAGCAGTTTTTGCCAGTAAAGTTTTATCATTTTCTCCCTTCGAATAATTTCTATCTAACCATGTAAAGAAAAATTCAATACACTACTAAAAAGCACAGAGAACAAACGGAAAGTTAGAAAATAAAAACTATTAATTGTTTTTATAGAACAAATTAATTACTTTAGAAGTAAGACCATCAGGATTGGCTCGGTAGCTGAGTGGATCAGACTCAACTTTTCCATCAACAGCATTACGAACTAATTTTTCAATTTGATATTTCATCTTGCGCTCAATTGGTCGCATCTTTTCCAAAACCACTCGGGATTCCAACAACTGATCTGTTAAAATAAGTTCAAAGTAATACAAAAATTAATTTCCGCATTGTAGAATCTGTAACGTTAATTTCCATGAAATTACCCGAGGATGGATTAAAAATAGTCTCAAAGACTATTTTTAGAAGAGTTAATTATGTAAACATATACAGGTTTCAAGGTGGGAATGGAGGACTTTGACTTACCAACAAATGAACTGCCTTGAATGGACTCCCCCTCGATTTTGGTCATAACCACACCTGTTAGACTCAGCAAGTATTGAAGGAGCATGTTATTTTTTAATTCCAGAAAATCTAAACCCTGCAAAAATAATTTATCTTACATTAATTTTCTCAAAAGACAAATTGCAAATGATTTATTGCCTTAAAACTTAAAAAACGAACCTTAATGTTGGAAACTTCTTGGGAATTTATCTTTTCCGTCAAAGCACGAACCAGAGTTGAGCACTGAGTAGCCCTTTCTGCCATTTCTTCAAAGGAATTCGTAGTTTTCAACATTGTTTCATTTGAAATATCCCTATGCACCTCCGACAAACTTGACTTTGATGAGTTCATTTTCCAGGAATCCCCCGAGTCAGTCTTCTGAAATACTTTCTAGATCCTAAACTATAAAATAGAAAGACATAATGACACAAATGACAAATTCTACTAAATGAATCTTTTATAAATGTGTTGTGGGCTGTGGGATATTTGGGATTGGGATGCATGTGCTCAAATTTTGATGTTCCCTCTTAAGTCCAACTATATCCACACAACCCAACCAACACAAACACAAAAGTCTCATCTCACTGCACCTCGGTTTGTTTGCGTACTTGATTTTAAGTATATTAATGTTCATTTACTTTTAGAATTTAACACAGGAATAATACATAAAAAATGTGAAATCAAATCAGTTAAATCGGAAATGGGAAAAAGATTACTGAGCATCATTTGTATGAAATTAATCTTAATAAATATAGTTCCACAAAAATATTACGAAGAAAAGTCAGGTGAAAGAATGTCCAATCTCTAATGTCTAATTAGTGTCACAGTGCAAATAGTTTTTTAACAATACCAGGCAATACATTATTTTGGAATTCATACAATAGTAACAGTAATAGTACAAATAGTAATAACAATGATAATAAAAATATATCCGTATAATAATGATAACAAAAGCTGCGAAACTCATCTCAGTGAAATTGTCAATCAAATAACCGGATAGAATGAAATGCGTATGAAAAAAAGTTTCAAAAATTCATATAATGTTCTTCAAAAGAAGTGAGCTAAAAATTAATTTTTCAAGCGATTGAAAGTGTAGGTATAATAAGTTTTAGGATGTTTCTGGTTATTTTATAGTAAAGAGGAAAGCAATTGCTATTTTCACTTAGGCTAAAGTAGATTTAGGAGAGCATTCGCTTTTATATTGTCTAAAAATTATAAGAAACATAATAATTATTATCTCTGCTATTTTATCAATGTATGTGATTTTTAATTTCATTTAAAAATATGAATCAAAACTTGAGTAAAATAATATTATCTACTTTTGGCAAATTAATTAGTTCAAAATAATTTTTCAGAATTGATACAAGCGTGTTCCCTGTTGATACTAGTCATGCAATACAATTTATATGATAAGTAGGTATTAGAAAATATCGCAGCGTAAATGTAAATTTTTTACAAAGAAGAATGTCTGAACCGTGTTAGTAATGAGTGTAGGGCATAATAATATATTATCTATAAATGCAATGTCTTAAGGGATGTAATGAATGTGTATTCAAGAAGCACATGAATAAAATTTATCTATCTATCTAAGTGATAGTGAGGTAATAGCAAAGGAATGCTTGTACAAGACAACATAGGAATGACTAAGCCATATTAATCTTCAGTGCTTATTATATTCAAGAAAGTAAGCAGATCCTAAATAATGCCCATTTGCATTAGAGCATCCACTGCTGCAAATATTTTAACTGAGAAGAAGTCAACTTGGATAATAATAGCATCATGTTTTGCATATGCTATATACAGAGGAAATAAAATCCTCCTTATATGAAACAATATAAAGCAATCTAGGTAAAAGAAAAATGATTAATTAAGTAAAGGTAAACATGCTTGGTTTCTCAAAGTTGCTTACGCATAGCTAGCATAATCCTTTCAAACGCAGTACGATGTATAATAGTACTAATACATAGCATCTGAGTCGCATATAAGATGACGTAAGGTAAAGAAGGCAAGATTCTATAACATAACGTAATGTAGCCAAGAGTTTGAAGACGCGGGAGAAGAGTGTGCACGGTACAAGTAGAGCTTGACTACCTACGCAGACACTCGCACTCCTACGAAAAGAGAAGTTGAAGAAAAGGGTTGAGGGCAGTATCACTACTCACTACTATAAGGCCGTTTAAGTTTACGGCTCTAGAAGTTTTCTCACGTTAGATCTTACATTAGAATGCTAGAATTCTAGTAAAGTTTCTCAGAGAAATGTACTATCCATCTATGCAAGTAAACGAACCAGTTTGCCAGTGTTCTTCGAGAGAAAGAGGGATCGAAGTGGGAGGAAGCTCGGCGCGATGGTTCTCCAGGGGAAATTTTCTGTCAAGCCTTCCAAGCGTTGTTGGTTCTCTTGCACTTTCAGTGGAGCACTGTACTTTTTAACTATGCCAAGCCATGCAAGATATATACATCCACTTCTATAGATTAAACCTACTCCAGGGTACTGTTTCTTTTCGGGTATTTAATGTATTAACAGGCTCGAAACACTTGGAACCGCTGGTCACAGCTTATTTTCAGTGTGTATGAACATCTTGATACAGTGAATTACAAATCTCCCTTTTGAAATATGGAATTTTCTTCAAAAATCTACCATGCCTCCTCCTTGTCGCAATTGATTTCATAGAATTATTATCCGCATAGCAGCTTTTGATCCGACGTGGTACTATCTTAAGACACTAATGTTATACACGCATAGTTATAAGTTAGTGCATATCAATAAATATATTGTGTAATTTCAGACGATAGAGCTCAAAATATTTGCAATTTTTTTCTGTGAAATTTTGGCAATTTTTTGTTCCTTGGTAAACCCATAACCTAGTCTGGTTCAACTATAGCTATGCAGTGTGGATTTGATAAGGAGTCTTAGAAGTCTAGTTATATAACATTAGGCATTTTACCATGCACTGCAACATAAAACATAGAGCAGAACTGAAAGGTTGTATTTGTGAGACTGCCGACTGTGAGACTATTGCATATTGCTTGCCACTACCACTACACTATATATTGTACTATGCTATGCTGTACATATCTCTCTGTTACATAAGTATCCAACGAGGAACCGAATGTAATATTGTTATACACAGACTATATTTATATAGTATAAGTATGGAAGTTGTAAGTGTACGAGGGATATATCTGAAATATAGGGAAAACTTCGGTGCACATACACATATCAACATAAACTGAGTCTGTCTGGCAGAGGCAAAGCCTCGGTTGTTATGTATATGTGCCAGTTTACTTATCGTGAGTTTACTCACTCTTTCACTAGCATAGTATAAGGAAAGGAGTTGTATGTATGTGCCTGTGCTGTTTTACTATGGTTAGTTGTAGAATGAGAGTCGTCGTCGTCTGGTTGAGGATCGTATCGTAGCAAGTCAGTTCAATTCCACACAAGCAATGGGATTCTGCCCAAGACTGCCTAGCTCGCTACTCCTGGCTTGGCACAAACACGGATTGAACCACACTTGCACTCGCAATCACTTCAGTTCAGTTTGAGTCTCACTGACTCACGAACCAAAGGGAATTCTTCGGAAGAGCCGTGTTCCTATGCATTAAAACAGAACATACCTCCGACCTCCGTACAATACATTTCTCCAATATTTAAGTCTGCCTAAGTTTTCTTACTGCATTACCTTTTTCGTTACGTACCTGCTGCAGTTCAACCAAAACATTACATAATCTACAGCAGAAATAGACAGGACATCCACAGATACACACATGGTGTTTACACCTGAGAGTATTGTGTTGTTTTGTCTGGCTGCAGACTAAACCTGACTATCACAATACCTACCTGTCTCAATCCCTGCCCGTTTGTCTGACACAGTGCTGTGTCTACAAGTGTACATGTGCTATACTGTAGCAGAGAGGTAGTAATTGAAGAAAGAATTCTAAAACCTCTGATCTATGTGTAAAATCACATACATTTCCTTCAATTGCGTTTATCACTACTCTGTTTTATCTTTGTAGTGACCCTCTGAAGTGTAGAGTAAAGGATTTGACTTTGAAGTGGCTACAGAAAAAATAATAACAGTGTGGAAGGAAGTGCAACGAAGTGCATTCTCCAAGAGGGAGACAGAAATAACTCTGCTAGATATTAGTACACATAACTGTGCTTAACTTAATTGCAATTATGGTTATGATGGGAAACAGAAAGGTAGTTTGTTCAGACAGTGTGTAGGCAAACAAAGTCAAGTAAATTAAAGTTGACTGATTTGGTATTGCTAAAGTGCTTATAGCACTTAGGATTCAAAGTGTAGAAGGCCAAACCTTCATCTCTCTCTCTCTCGTCTCAACTGTCCTAAATGATTTGTCGACACTAGAGAGTGTATGGAAAAGAGAGGCATCATTTCCATTACATTAGCTCCACGACTACCTTTCATTTGCACTAATATTCATAGTCAATAGCTAAACATGATGATGAGTGCATGAGTGGAAGCTACGGAGTGGATTTCTCATTGAGTAAAGTACCTTGTGGATAATGAGGTGTCATCCTCATCTTATTCTTACTCACCCACGACTACAAACAACAACTGGCTAATAGAACCTACTAACAAAAGTAAATGCAAGCGAACTAAAGGCAACAGTTACATTGCAGCAATCATCACTCTCATTATCAGCACTTCTTTCTGTCTTTAACAACGACTTGCAGCAACATTGATCTCATCCCACTAGAATTTAGATTGGGATTCGACGTCAGTTTTCCTTGACTTGGCTTGGATGGTGAATTGCATTGGCTCGACTCGTGTACATCTATCTCCAGAACATACAGAGACTCTTCTCTGTGTAAACTCAACTCAAGGTGCCCATCATACAGCTGAAGAATGAGTTGTCGTCTGCCCAGTGTCAAGTCAGTGAGTGACTGGAACAGTTGACGTTGACACTGCGGCAGAAACAGAAAGCGTCCTGTGTCTTGCTATTTGTGTCTTTTCTCTGTACATCACAGTGCACTATCTCTTCATTTTCCGTTCACTTCTATTATTGCCATTGCAGTTCTGCACTCTCTCAAAGATACACATATATTTAGTGTGCATTCTGGACAGTTTTAGTTCATGTGCACACAGTACTCCTACAATACAAATATTTGCAACTTTACCATTACTCTATTATTTGTGTCTGATGGCAAAGGTCTAATATCTACTTGATTGCAGTAATTCACTCAGTAATATCATACAACCGGGTTATCAATTTTCTAGTGGATTAACCTATTACTATATACAATGCAGGATATGTTGTAGCAGATTAAGTCCTATCTTGTACAGGATAAATAATTAGTGAGTGTATAGCACTGTTTTTCTTCTTTTGGACATCAGTTCCATATAAATGGTTACATAGATTCGTGCAACTTCAATTGCCGGTTGATTATTTAATGGTATAGCAAGTTGAAACCTCCCTAAGGTTATTATTATCCTTAACTCAAGTGAACTTGACTATTATATTGTTGCCAATAATATTTGCACTATAGTTAAATAACAGTGCAGTACACGCTTTCTTATATACGTTCCAAGATATCGCACAGATATATTCTTTATCTGCGCTACCATAAATTTTTAAAGGAAGAAATTGGATTTCCAGCCAATGAGACAAAAACAAGATTAAATAGTGTGCACATGTGTATAATTTAAATTATATTGTGCTTGTTGCGAAATGTACAATGACTAAAAGTGATTTATCCTAACCCTATATCATAATTAAGAAGAGAGATCTCAATTCAAGTATTTCAATGTGGCTTAGGCTTCTCTAACCCATTTGACTGGAATAAGCGTGGCTTTGACTCTTTTCAAAGTTTTCCTGATCAAAAGCGAGAGAAGATCTATCGCTGGAAGCTTAAAACAACAAGTCTTTTACGACTGAATTCATTCTTTTAATCATTTCATGATTCCTACTGTTCTTCCGATTTATTGTGAAAACAACAGCGACTGTATTTGTTTTTTATTGCGAATTAGCCTGTACTACGGATTGTAGAAATTGTGTCTCAATACTCCTACTCATCTATAATTGGAAAAGTTTGCACTGGAATCGATAAGAACTGTAATTACCTACTTTGGTAATTTTATCTATAATTAATCAACTCTTTGGTTGAGTCACCTCATCGTCATCGTCATTACACTGGTGTCCTCCTTACTTGGAAGTGATTTTCCAAAGTGCAAATATCAATCCCAACCAGCACCAGTACAATTCCGTGCATTTGCTATGCTCTTCTGTTATCTCTCAATGGTATATCTATGAGTGATGAGACTTTTATATCATTGTCTTTAATGTAACGCAACCAACTAGTAGTCTTGTGGAACTGTTCTGGAGATATTGGAACCACCGAGGAAATGGCATGAAATAAATTCAAAGAATAGCCGTCTTCGTCCCCCTAAATCTGATAACAATCCAATCCAACTGCGTTCTATAAAGAAAGGAGCAATTGGTCAGACCACCAAATAAAATATATCCATTCACCCGAATAATAACTTCTTTCTCCGGAAAGCGAGGAGTGATTCTCTGCAGAGTTGCATACTCCATACATACAGTTACTATTTTTGTTTCTACACAGAGTGCATCTTCATTGTGATCATCTCAATTCAATACAATATCAATCACTGCCCATTTAATTACTAGAGAAAAAGCAATTAGTGCAATTGAACTTCGACTAAATATCTAGCATTGAAAACACAATAACACTTGATTGCTGAGTAAAATGGATATATTGCCTGGCATGGGAATGGGAATCCTTTATGAACTTCAAGCTATACATGATACTGGCTATTTACTCTCATCAGCTTCTCCGGAAGACTACTGGCATCAGGTTAGTTCTTAAATTTATAGCACTACTTGAGTTAAATATTTAAAAAGGATCTGTCTATGAGTCCTAGAGTAAACTCTTCAGTCTCCTCTCTTTCGCCACTTGTGAATCTACAGAGATTACAAAAACAAAACTAAATTAAACAACCTAGATAGATACTTCTATTTTACTCGACCTTAGTGTTGCTACTTAAACAATGTGCGGAAGCCTGTTTGTTTATATACGTTTACTTCATTAACAGAGTCGATACACATTTAGAATAGAGTTCTAAGTTGATTCTAGACAGCTAACAATGCATTAGTAATGTATACATACAACCTAAGGCCTTTTACTTGCCTATATTATGTACAGCCTACACATTCTATGGGATTTTGTTACTGACATACAATGCATAAATTCGCAACATAAAACAGAGCGGATACTATTACATATGCCTTTTGGAATGTAATACAATAATGTTATCGTTATCATGCGTCATATAGATGTGTGCTTATCTTTTTAATGAGTAAAATAGTTCGTATATATTGATATGTATATAAGGAGTTTACAACAATGGAGCACATGTGCAATAAAAAGTTGTATTATTCATCCTATTAAACTGAACTCACACTTTTCACTAGAATAATTGCCTATTATGGTCTGTCACTGTATCATTCTTAGATCCAGTTAAATTGTCACTTACATGCAACGGTAAGATTAACTCCCATCAAATCAACAACTGTAATTATCTTCTTCGTTAAATCCTTAAATATAAGTCAAACAAACGAAAGCGCCTTTATATTATTTACTCTTCAAATGATTGAAAAATACAATTAAGTTCTGTTGAATTACTCTCTGTCGTAATGACTCGTAATGTACTAAGGATGTAATTCTCTTGTGATTGAGTTGCAGTTAGATTGGTGACTCATATCCTTCACACTCATAAATTTTAGCACACATTTCATTTTTATGCAGTGCAATCAACATGCAATAGTGAGTGAGTGAGTGAGTGAGTTACAATGCCCGTCCTCACTCTTCTCGTTTAGTAGCTTTGTAGTACTACTGCAATTTAATCTAAGTGCAATTCATTTACAATAACATGTCTGAGTGACTAATTCCATCCTCCTTTCTACTATCTAGCAGAACTACCTAAAATCACTATTATTACGACCAAGTAAATGTTCAATGTTACATTTGCAGTTAAAATTAATTCTGATGTTTCTTGCTGTGAGTGTATGTGCCCGGAATTGTGAAAATTAACTTTAGTATTCTGGTCTCCTCTATGTTATCTCTATTATCATCATCATTTGTATGAACTATGGAATGAACTATGTCTCTGTCTAAAGAGAATGACACGATGCGACGACATACTACAGATTCAACATTATGCCTGCCAGTGACTTTAAACATCTACATATTTACATTAGTACACTTTATACACACTTGCGTTACATATAAGTAAAGTCAATTGCGCACATTATGTGCATTTAGGTATTAGTATTTGCTCTCTGAAGTCTAAACGGCAAATGAGACTTTGCTTTGTACGCTATTAGAATAGCGATGACATACAGACAGGCTTAATTACATATAAAACACTTATTCAAACAAATGCAAACGTACATAATACAGCTACTAAGCTTACTTATTGATAGGGCATGCGTTTCCAAACATTTAAATGAAACTTCTATTAGTTATCTTGCAAATGGATTTGACTTTATCATTTCTGTCGTCATGTTTAACTGAAAACTGATACATGTCATTATGAGTATTTATTTGATATTTTAAATATCAGTTGGTTGTGTGTACATGCACTGAAGAGTAGGAACCTACGTGTTTCTCGTGAATACACTGAATGAATCATCTTTGGCCAAGTAACAAAACAACATAACATAAACTGCTCAGATAAATAGTAGGTCTATGTAGTAGTTGTTGTGGAAATTTTATGTCACCGTTGTTCACTATATAGTATATCATAGCCTAGATTTATTCAGCATTACTCTAGTTTGCTCTGGTATGGTTTTCTATGCTATCACAGTCTGACCACTTGTGCATACCTAGAATTACTGTATGAAAATTAGGCATATATATTCTTGTTTTTTAGCCTGCCCTCTAATGAAGTCATATATCTTATCAATATTTTCATACATCGAAGCATAACGTACAGAAAGTATACAGTGTATTCAATCAATGTATTGTGATATGAATTTTTTCGTGATATGGAAATCATTACTACCTTAGCTCACTGAGCTACAAAGTAATATTATAATCGTAGATATCTACTACATTCATGCATTAGTTATTTGAGTTGAGTGACTAGACCAGTCGCTTCCAGTTTATAAAGCCATTGTCTACAAGGCAGGTAATCGAAGGCAAGCAATTTGATTCTCTGTGCTAAGTTTATTGTAGTTAGTGTCCACACGTTATAATTTTAGCATGTGTGAGCAACTGCTACAACGCCACGCTCCATGCACTACTAAAAACTGTTGTGTTGACTTGACGTAATAGCAAACATTGAATCTACCTATCCATTCCCTATCTTCGCGTTTTCTAGCCAGCCGAGCACGACTAGATTATGCAGTTACGTTAACGTCTATTATTTATGCATGGAGCGACGTGAAATGTATATAGTTTGCATACAGCAGCAGCCCAGTCTCGCTTAATCTAAACTGGAGAATATTGCTAAAAGCATCTAAAAGGTAGCAACTTCTACCTACCTCCTTGACATGCACGATGGAGAAATTGATTTTGACGTGCCTAATTTTAACTACATGTAGATGTCTACCAAACACTAATACGCATATTTATGTTTAATAATAGTCCTTTTATTTATACAAACTGAAGTAGGTGAGCTAGGAGTTAGCACCTTTGCACGTATACATTGAAACAACATTTTTCAGGCACAATAATGCTCAAGTATCTTTTAACATTTACGATGCTATGACAGAAGGAGTTTAAAATACTTATCTGCTTGCAAAAAGAGCACAGATGTACAAATGGTGAGGAGGATGGAGTTCAATAGAGGAAAACCTTCATTTTCCAAACTACTGGAGCCAAAACTCATGTATTCCTATGGGTAAACTTGATTTTTCCCATTGTTTCCTTTGTATATTTGGTAGGGATGTAGAACTGTGAGGAGAAATTGAGAAATAGTTATAGGTAGGATTTTTATGCATGTCTAGCTTGAGCAAATCTATAGATTTCTCCTTAACTGTTCCGACTCGAAAAATGTTGGGTTCTTCAACTTTTGAGAGTATTGGGAGTAAGGGAGCCGATGAAATTGCTTACTGTCGTGTTTTTCTACATAGCAATTTGCAAAGAGAGCTGAGTGAAGGATATAAAGATACTTTCCCAGCTCCTCTTTACAAAATACTCTGCTCCTTTCTGCTTAGATTACATTCTGCATTTGCAATAATAGTTAGTGTGTCTTTGTATCCTGGCTGGTTGGATGTATTCCTTATGCTCCTGTTGAGTATCTGTGGGTATTTGTATCTGTATTATTGGTATTTGTAAATTGAAAGTTAAGTCAAGTGCCTGTCTCTAGTCGTGCTGAGATGCTCTGGTCTGGAATATATCTGCGAAGGCAAAATGTTAATACTCTGTACTCGATATTTCAGTTTGTTTTAGCCGACGACACGACCACGGTACTCTCTTCTCTTCCAAAAGAACTATAAGAAAATTTAATCCGTTAAAACCCAAGATATAATGTCAGAGCCGGGGTTCTGCCTTAAGATTAGTTGTGCGGATCACCATCAGACCATAGCAGTTGTTGTAAACTTTGAGCGTTCTCTGTTTGACTGAGTGAAACTGGCTTGTTGAAACGGAGGAGAACCTTAATAGGATCCACGTTGATCCTACTTGTGTATACTGAGTTACAATTGTAGAAACTCAAGTCATTCGTAAGAGTTCGACTTGAGACTATTCTCTAAAAATAAAATAGATGCATATAGTGTAAGATACTCCAGTCAGAGAATGTGTAGGTATTGAGAGAACTTTGAAAGAGCACAGATAAGTAGATGTCGTAAATTATTCTCTGATTTTGGTGAATTCACTTCCTCCGTGTGTGTCTTGTCTTTACCTCAGTAAAATAAACCAACAAAATGAAAAGCCGCAAGAGAATTGTCCAAATGCTCTCAGCCGAACTAAAGCAGGTTGTAAAATCAAACGAGCCCATTTAATCTTTGGAAAAGACGAGTTTTTTTAAAGGTAGTACTGAACTGACCCTTGAATGAATGCTATTTTTCATCTCACACGTACTTTGAGGCTTATCCGCTAAATCCGATGTCCATTGTCTAGAGTCACATAACTCGCCTTAATATATCACAAGTACAATACTATTTGTACAGGGTTAAAAGAAGGAAGGGACATAAATTGCAGGTAGAATCCATCTTTGAGCATTGTCTGCTGGATTTCAAAGGTTTATGGCACATTAGGCCATTCTATAGAATATCTTGATTCTGATATTCTTCTTCTATTTCCTAATGGCAAAAGTAAATGGGAATTTGTGCTTCACTCCGGGTTCACTTCACCATACATTACTTATGGCTACATACATACTAGTGTGCATGTAACGATAAAATAGACAAACTGTATTATGTTACACCACTTTACATATGTATGAGCCTCACTATGTTATTACATAATGATATTGCTACAAGACGCTCACGGTGATACAATGCAATATGGGGGAGCTTAATAGTTTTTTTTGGCAGTTTACTCGACGAAAAATCAAAGTTACTCTCACTAGGTACCTAGTCACGTTAGAGAAACTCTAAAAAATATGTATAATGCCTACGGACAACTAAGGAACGCTGAAGGCAAGAATAAAAAACTGACTTAGAAGAAAGCAAAAGCGAAGGAAGCCAGTGCATCGATTACCTACTCTACATTATTCTATCGAAATGCGTTTAATGTAATGTATGTATATATCCAGCCGATATATATCTTGTCTATAAGAGCGCAACAATACAATGCACCAGTATTTTATGGCTTGGCTAACGATACGCCAAAGCTATCTTTTCGCATCGTGCTTCTTTTCTTATTATATCAGAGTGAGGATCGTAGCTCTTCATGAATGTCAGTGAATGCAGTGCTATTGAGTTAACATGAAGCTATGAGAGTGAATAGAATATTAGGAGCTTCGTGTGAAATAAACCTGCCCCATAAACCCTCTAAGCTGGTTCAGTTACTAAAGAAGAATGTCTGGGCATAGTCCTTAGTAGCTAGCTTCTTTTTGATAGCTAAATAACTTGCTTTCGTTTGTCTCTGTTGTCTTCTCGCTCCTACCTTTTCCAGCTAAATAAATTGTTATGCAAGAGAGTTGACTTAGGAGTTCAGCGCAGAAAAGAAAAGTTGCTGATGAGAGTTGACTCGAGTTGGACTTGACCAGATTTCCTACATACTTACAGCACGCACATTTATTTACTATGCTGAAATATATTCATTGCATGCCCTGAACATTACTTTTTTTTTCTTCACTCACTTTTCCATTAAAGATAAAAATGCACTACTGCCGAATCAACTTCTCTCGACATTAACATAATCATCATACTAAAATACAATGCATTAGCTTCTAATTCCAACTTTTGGGCAGTGTCCTTGTCCTCTGGTATGGTCCAGTACAGTCCTAGAAAATCCACTTTGTTTTATTATTCCGCATTTGCATTTTTAACTAATCTAGGATAATGGCAAAGCTACAACCGAAATAAGCACTTTATTCTAAAAGTATCCACATTAGCATAGCTACATTCACAATTAGGTGCACATTGACGAATGAGTAATGTACGTCGTCTTTCTTTGTGTGCATATGCATAGTATTTGTAAATGTTACCTCTTCAGACAGAGATAGTCAAAAAGAGGGGATCTTATGCATAAGTAACTAAAGTCAACTAAACTGAACTGAGCTGACAATGAGCATTCGTGTCATAGTCATGTTCTGAGTTAAGTCAAGGGAGAGAGAGGAGAGAAATTCCTATCCCTATGCATCTTTGATACTTTATAATCAAATCCCAGTGTAATGTCCTACTAAATATAACTATACCTATTCTTCAATTTAATTTTGTAACAGTAAGTGGTCGTATTAAAGTGTCGCGTAGTGAGTGAGGGGTAAAAGCCTTTTCTCTAGCCTCCTCTCGTTTATTTCCTACGAAAGCTAAATAAGGGCATTTCATTGTGACACTATTGCTATACATACTGTAATATATGTATGTACACAAATCATTTCTGCCTAACTGAATGAGTGGATCAGAGATGAGATGAAAGAAAGGAGAGGACGAGGGTAGAGAGGAATTAATCTACGAGATATATATTGCTTTATACATATGTCACTTTTCAGATTAACTCCTATATCCTCCCATTCTCCTCATACATACATACTCAATGCATAGGCCCTTCCTTCTCATTTTCATTTTAACTAGATGTTCATGTCCAGAATGGCTTATTGTAACTATAGGCCATATATTATTCCTCTGTTTATTCAGCATATCTTCTATTCCAATCCCAGCTCTACTCTATATGGTTACAGGTCTCTCCGTCTCTGCTACAATCTATAGATTTATGTTTGCATTGCTAAATAGGACAAAGAGTAGTTGGGGATACTTTAGTAATTCAATGTTGATAAAAGAAATGATAAGCCACTTGTTATGTTTAACTCAAGAGAGTCACATAGTAGGGACAGTGCACCATTGTTCCTTATCCACTATCAAGTGACATGACACTGTGAAATTATATATATAAAAGGTCTTCGCTCTGTTGCTATTACATTGTCGTTATATATTGCAGCTGTTTTTGCATTATTCAAAAAAATAAAAAGGATTTTTGCACGTAGGCTCTTTTTTGCTAATAAGCACTTGGAAGTTTAATTATTTGATATTTCATGTCATTGCTATTTGTTATTGTATTCAGTTCACTTGAAACATTCACAGAGAAGCGTAAATGCATATAGGTTGATAGGGGATTTCAATGCGTAATGTAGAGTAACGCAAGAAAACAAGTTGTAACTTGTATAATAATATGAGGTTCGTGATTCTGCGGTCTATTGTTGTATTAGGCACGTAAAGACAACAGAAAGTGTGTAACATGAAACCACTGTGATGGACAGGCAGAGGCTGCAATGTCTGATTCCATTGTTAACTCTAAAGTATATATACAGAGTTAGTTTAGCATTCCATTCGAGAAGCCATGCATATTGCACATGAATGTTTAACTGCATCAGATTGAGAATTGTGTGTATAGGGTTTCCGTAGCTTCCCTCTCATTCAGACTTGTAATTATAATTTCATTTGAGTTGACTGAAGGAAGACGAAAGGTATTAGAGAAAAAGTTGATTAGAGGGAAGAAGCTTGAACCGTTGTTCAGATCAAATATACCCAGAATTCTACTTAACCACAAAGAACCAACAGAATCTGACAAATTAATTCTAATGCTACACGCTAAACAATCGTAAGATGCAATTATCCGTGCCAGTACAAAGGTAGAAGTATCCTATTTAACAGAGATCACGTTAACAGTACAACAAAAATGAATAGGGAAGGGTATGGTATTTTTATAATTAGCCCAATGGTTCAGAGCTAATGGTCAGGTATCTCAAAAGATTCGTCGAAGGATAAGGGGAGCAAGAAAAATATTTGAAACTCAAGTGCATCTGTTGGCTCTGCAAGGAGAAGTTGGAATGCATTCGACTGCAGCGCAACAGTTTGCGAAATTGTGGGAGATGGAAAGGAAATATAATATAGAGACTCGTATGCAAATTACGTGGTGTAATTGATGCGTCTTCAACTGCGAGGATGAGTGAGCGAATCTAAAGTGGTCGTTCCTTGCCTGAGGATATTCTGGTTCAGAGATTGCGTTTGGATGTTGTACTTTATTTTATATTAAACATGCATGTATTTTTCTGTGGGCTCTTCATCTTCCCTCTCTCTCGACTTGTGTGCAGGGAATTGTGCATAGAGGTATGCACACACAAGTTATTGTTAGTTGGTTCCCTTTTTATACAAGTAAATATGCTGGATGAGCATAATTCAAGGAGATACATAGTAACGTAAGAGTCGCTAGTATTTAAGAATATTATTTCGTTAGTTTGCACATTTCAGTAATATAAGGACGTAAGGAGATATAAGCAAACATTAAATTTTTCCATGTCTGTGCACATAGCAAAGAAGTATGCAATATGAGAAGGGATTCTTCCCAGGCCTACAGACGAGAACTTTGCCTCAATTGTAGTTTGCTTTTCTTATGGAGCGAAAGAAATGAGTGAGTCAACTTCTTGTAAGGAAGCATTCATTGCGTTTCCTTACCAGTCAACTCTCCTGCCTCTCTCTCTCTCTCTTAAGAAGAGAGAGAGATAGGCGTCTTGCAATATCTTCTTTTTCTTCCATAGCCAGACAAGCTGCCTTACCCGCCTTACCTAACTATGTAGTGGTAATAAGATTCACTACTCCTAAAGAATAAATTCATTTTCTGCTTCTTATATATAGAGCCTTTTTACTATGTTACTAGAAACTATTATGCAGGCAGATCTAGTAATGGCCTAAGTATGTACTTGTAGGATAGGATAAGACTTGAGTTGTGGCTGTTGAGTCGAATGTAATTTTTTTGCCGGGTAACAACTTTTTCTTCCCTTTTCCTTAGCCTCATTCATTCACGTTCTTCCCGTCTTCTTCATGTTTAGATTATTTTGTATAGAGAGCCTATGCAGTCTAACTACTTATATCAGGCAGTATTACTTCATTCCGTAGCAGTTGTATTCTATGTTGCAGTAAAACTCTTTTAGTGAGCATACTTTCTACAGACAAACTACACCATGCAATTTCAAACTCACTACTACTGTGTACATCTACGCACTTCAATATCAACTTATATCTGCACGGATGGCTACCACATTCACAATGCATATATTTTGCTATTTAGACAGTAGTGGAATGAACGCAGGGAAAATAAAGTAATTCACTAAATAAATCCCAGTATGACTGAATCACATGATGATAGTGAGACGTGGAACAATACAGACTTTGTAGCTACCATTTCATTTTTTAATGTACAATCTATTGTATCCTCATGAATGCTGCATATTTCTATCTACTCACAATTTCATATTATAAACGCATGCTATGCAAAAATTGCCTGCCTACTCGCAACCATAACCATAGCCTAAAGAACTAATACGTAACTATACTTGTATATGTATAAATTGTAATTGTTGGGTGGGAATGTAATTTAATGTGCATGAACTTGCTGTCTCTCTATAAACTTCATTCGTTGACGTTTCATTTATTTTCTTTCATAAGGTACGTCGTAGTATATACTATGCAGGATTACTCATAATATACGCACATAGAGGAAAGCTACTTGATATGTTAGGTGCTTGCTTGGTACAGAAAAAAAAATCAGTGATGCATAGCCACATGACATAACTTAAAATGTGTTTATACGTTATAAGTAGATAAACTACAATGGATAAGGCAGCAAGAAGACACTATACAAAATACAAAGGACATAAAGAATAATAATAATAAAGTCTTATCGTAGATTTATAAATGCATTTTTAGCGTTCCTTAGTCTCT
>JAAAYG020002153.1:5004-19613 GCA_009936455.2 Tomocerus minor
TAAAGTCACATTATTCCCTCCCCTTTTCTACTGCTACTTAGTTTAACAATTTTACACGTACATCTTACAAGACGATTTTAAAAAATTGAGAAAAATTATGCCAATTCTGCAAAAGTAATATAAGGGAATTAAATCCGTAATGCTCACTCTATGCCGAATATGCTATATTATATTTGTGTAGCAAAAATCACAATATTACCATTGCTTTTTTTGTTCCGTATGAAAAGAATGAATGTTATTGCCTGGAATTGGTAAGAAAGTAGTGTGTAATTGACAGAGTCGCTTGTACAGATACGTATAAACTCATACAAAGAATAAATACAAGTAGCCAAAATTAAAGTAAAAAGTATACCAGTAGGTTTTGATGATATAATTTACGTATAAAATGTATATTACAATATTCTGGCTGTTTTAAGAGTTGGAGGCAAAGTGCAGGTCTTTGATATGGGGAAGAAGTTAGGGATGTGTGGGAACAGCCGTTGAATTAGAAACAGTGCAAAAATGATAGGAAGGAAATCGGAGAAGATGCCAAGTTAGTGGAAGGCGTCAATTTTAATGGGCTCGAGCGAAATAATGGCTTACAGATAAAGGCCGTACATGAGTTGTCTGGTGTGATTCCTAAATCACAGAAATTTTGCCGATTCTGACTTCTGCATCGACTTCTACACACTCACTCGCACTTACTTACATTACATTAAGTTACGTTACACGAGACAGGCGAGACTCGATTTTATTACTATGTGTACATACTTCTGTAGTTTAGCTCCGGTTCTGATCTGACGCCATGCCAGCCCGGCCACTGCCGCACACAGCCACATCCTTACACTCTAAAGGAATCTTTGCCCATACGAATCACTGAAATGCAATCCAGGCTTTTCTGCATCTATTCACTTGCACTATATATAAAAGAAAAGCTTGGAGATATATTTTGAGTTATAACTGTACGTAAACGTAGCGCAGAGAGAGAGAGAGACTTTCAAGGCCTTTTGTTTCTGATTACCCTGTATTTAATTAAGTTCTCCAGCGAGAAGAGAAGCGAAATCCTTCTGCAGATCAGAGCAGGAGTTCCGTTATTTCATCTCATCCATATTATTCTCCCACACCTCGGTTCGTTTGCTTTGCGTTGACTTTGACTTGCCTTGACTTGGAAAAAAGTCGAATGTATCATTATTAGCTAGTATAAAAGTAAGGAAAAAAAACTCAGATAGGTAAACGATGACTTGTCATCATTTTGCTTTCTTCTGTTGTTGAGTTGACTCGGCGTAGTGATATTCTGGAAGAGGAAACCGGAAGTCTATCAAGATCTATCTATACTCTGAAAATATACGACGATATAGCTGTTTAGAAACATATATTCCATTCTCTGCGTAAAAATAAAACCCTTGGCGATTTCTTTTTGTTCAGTTGGACTGAGTAATGTAATGTTAGTTACGTTTCTAGTTTCTAGTTCTACGTACCCCTCCATTTGATTTAGTCTGCAAGCTTCCCTTTTGATTATGATTTCTTTGGCAAACAAAGTTTTCTCCGGCAGCCACTACGGAATCTGTAGCAGAGAGGCAAAGGAAAAGACGAATGAAATAGCAAAGCAAGCAAGGAACGAATCCGTTCTGTGTGTTTATAAATATATCGCAGGATTGAAGTGTAGAGTCTGACGGTAATGATTCTAGTATAGAAAATACAGCGTTATGTTCGCATCAAACGAAACTCTACTCAACCTCGGTTCTTCACTTCCGGTTATCTAATGAACTAATGGAATTAAAGCTTCTACACAAACCAAGGTTTTCTTATTGAACAGTTAACCTAACTAAAGGTAGCTGAGAAGAAAAACGTACGTTTTTACTGTCGTATATAAACTAGTCGTGAGAAAATTGGGCTTGGTAACTTGGTACGTATAGCTATTACTTTTCTTTTTTTCCATTAGATCACATCTTCCTTTACCTTTACTTGTTGCCTGTGAAAAGTTGTCAATAATTATCAAGTGTCTACTACTAGGGAGAACTGATTAATGGAATTAATTATTGATGCGAAAAGAAATTTAAATTCCGTGGAAGGCTTAAAATAAATTGAAAAAAAGAAAATCAATGGCAAAGGTCTTTGTCATTTTCAGCGTTTGGTTATGACATTGTGGTAAAGTCGTGAAAAGGATTCCTTCTTCGTTTGTTTGTGAGGAATGAGATGGAATGGAAGACTATTATATTTGAAAGAAGATCTTTCTTTCTCCTCTCTCTTGTTTTGTGTGTGCCTCAATGCACCTCTCCACTGTTTTATTTCTATTTTCACAAGGATAGGAAGCTAAAACGAAGAAAAGAGATGAAGGAAAAGTAGAGAGGAGCAGTCTATCTATATACACTCAAATGTAAAGCAAACTAAAAGCAAGAGGCGAGAAGTACTTTATAGTGTGTGTGTGTAAGTATGCAGTTAGTAGGCAGGGAGGTTATTATGTACGGGATATATATTCGCCTTCCCTAGCTTTGCTAAAACTCAAAGGGAAGAATAGGCTCTTAGCTTTAGTGAGGAAGAACGAATCCACAGATAATTTTCACACTTGGCGAGATTTCTCCTTCATTCGCTCCTGATTCTCTTGTTCAGTCCATTGGATTCTTGGATTCATTCTCATCTTACTTTAGCAAAGAGAAAGCACAGACACACACAACTCAAAAAGATATACGGATATACAGACACAGGACTTAATGCAGGGTCTTAACTAATGCACACTATATTATGTATGGACTTTAGTACTTATAACCATTGTATCCTATAACCATGTCTACCCATGTACAAATCAAACAATTCAGAAAAAGTGTGAGTATTCCGAGATAATAGGGATGTACATAGGCCATGCAATCACAACAAGACCAAATCAACCAAAGTATTTGTACAGTAGAGTAGATGAGGAAAACCCACACTCACAAAGTGCTCCTTTTCCTTTGACTCATGCACAGAGAATACATAGCCATACACTATTCAATCCCTTTGATGAAGTAAATAATGAACTTTGTGTATCCTTGCTAAAATAATCTCACAATATAATGCCCTCTTTCCCAACACCTATCTACAATTCAGCTCTTAGTCCTTAATATTATTCTCTTTACAATCTGACATTTCCTGATTTTAACTCTTTTAACCAATCGAGCAGGATTTGTGGCAAACATACACTTTAGAATTAATTTCATTTTTAATACTAGCATCTATTAATATATTATCTTTTCAATATTTATTTTCTTGTAATAACATATAATTAGATAGATTTCCCATTTTTCGTCCTCAAATATTCTCCTTGCACTTATTGCCAGTGAATTAACATGTTATCTTAATTATTTTGCTTTTTATTGGTTCATGATTGAAAAAAATGGACGTTCATGAAACGAGATTAGCTGAATCCGGTAAAGATATTCATCTTGAGCTAGATAAGAATAACATAAAGCAAGAGTTTTATGTAAAGTGTAGAATTAAGAATGAAACTGCAAAATGTACTTAAGCTCCTTGTACATAAAAACCTGCCCTAATATTTTAGCAGATTTGCTATTGAACGTGGCAGACTAAATTAGCAGATAGGAGATGGAAGGAAGAAAAGTGAGCTGACTTGAGTGGATCAGTGCGAAGTTAATTAGCATAGCAATATGCATTAGGTTCGAAAATGCCCATTTTAATCACTCTATTGCCGTCAAGTCCAAGCAAGCAAAACCAAACAAGGCTGATGTCAGATATGAGTTGAACTCGAGACAAAAAAACAGAATTAAGTAGCTATAGTAGATAAATGAAGCCACAACTGGAGTAACAGCGTCTACGTATGTTTCTTACATAAAATGCATAAGCTTACATAGGTACTCACTTAGTTATTCAGTTTTGCACAAGCACATGAGGCGGAATTAAATTACTTCCATAGAAAAACAACTTGATTTGGATATTCTTTAATGTTTCCTCTGTTTTATTCATATTATTGTATGTCCTAATGGTAGGATGAATAATGCACTTAAATATACAGCACAAATATAATATTCTCTGTATATTTTCTTGAGTTGTGGAGGGAGATATTTGAAGGCACAACATAATAAATGGTGAGATGTAGATAGTGAGCTAGCTACATATGATTATAATAGCTAAAGCGAGCAAAGTCAAGTAACGTAAATTACTGAGTCTAATTATTTAAGAAAATTAGACTGCGGAATGATTGAATGGTTGATGGCTGATGTTGATGGTAATGGTTGGTGCATGGGATCGCATTGCATTCTGCCTCACTGTAAGTAAGTACTGTTGAAGGCATAGTGCATAACATAACGTGAATGGGCGAGCTAACTTTGAAGAATTCTGTTGCTATCTCCATTTGTAACCTTTGGAAATGGAAAGAAAAGATACATTATTCCATTAAATTACATTAGTGCATTATTTCACTATAGGAAAACAATAGAGAGAGAGAGAGAGAGAATGGATAGGTGAAGAGTTACGTTACGTACTTGAATGCACTAGATATAGAATTAGGAATGGAGGAGAGTACACTTCGAGACGAAGCAAGAAAAGGAAATGAACTTTGCCAAGAAATTAATCGACATGGATGGGGCATGGAAAAGGAGACTCAAAGACGAGACTCTCTTGGTTTGGTTTTCTTTGATAGTAAACTATGTATGTAGTGATGGGTAATTGCCCTAGCTTCTTATTTCCATTTCCTGTGGCCAGGCAAGGCAAGAATAAGATCGACGCGGCTTTACTTAAGTCCTTATTACGAAGGTTAGGTAATAGCTAACGTATGGTTATGGTATTTGTGTTGTGAACTTGTAAACTACATCCAATTCAACGTCGGGGCAAAAAGTAACAATAACAATCCGTGAGCAACCACCTTAAGTAAGTGTAAATGGACTTTATTTCTTCATGATGGATTGAAGGAATTCGACAACTCCAAATTACTATGGGCATGGCTCTCTCTCTTTCAGCCCCTCAAAATATCATGTACATATTATGCGATGGCACTAAGTAACGATCGGGTATATCATGTCTCATGTAATTTTCCACATCATAACTAAGTAGCTATCTCCTCTATTCCATTCTTAAATCTAATTTACGTGGTTAGCAACTAAAATCTCTCTTTTCCTTAGCATGACTTACTTTTACATTCAGTCAATAATGCTTCATTAATATCTATTACTGTACATAATATCGATGGATTGTTACAAAAATCTGTTTCCTGAAATAAATAAAATTTTTATAGTTTTTCAGTCCTCCTACGTTTATCTCTATTCAGTCTGCAGCAGAAGATACGTTTGTTCTACCTATTAAAAACTTTTAAAATTGCGTGGATACTCCAGGCAGGAAGCATACAACTTTTTCTGTAAATTCACTAATAATAACATTGTCCTAGGACACGATCAGATTTGATCGAAAACCACAAAATTTACTCTATCAATAGATTTTTTATTGGGATTTTGTGTTAATTGACGGGTACAGATGTGTCCTTTCAACTATTACCGAACAGAATACGGAAAAGCACAATTTTTTAGAATCCCTTCCAGCTGAAGATTTGGTTGACTTAACTTGTCGTGCGTTGTTTGGGGTATTTCTTTTGTCCATTTTGATGATTTTTCGTTATGTGTAATTGCCATACTGCTATGAGATTCTCTGAAGGGGTTATTTGATCTACAAAATTACATTTATGATTCATTTGTTCAATCAAACTCCTTAGTCATAAAACGAGAACACCACGCACCGGTTGTTCAATGCTACATTTTGTGCCGATGATGATAATTATTTATGTTTCTTTTTTTCGATATCTATATTATCGGCAGATCAATGATTGTAAATTTCGTAAAGTCAATACTGCCGTGTATCGAAATAATTCGAAAAAACTGTCATAAATAATTAGTATCTGCTCTTATTGAAAATTCTTTGTTGTGTCAAATGGGAATGAGACTTTTTTTAGGTATGTAAACCCAGGCTACGTATTTTTGTAGTCTTCATAAATATTGAGATTTTGGCTCTCATAGTTTCTCTAATATGAATAACCTTTTAATGTTAGGGCGAATTAAGTTTTATTTCTTACATTTTATACATTTTGTTAATGAGAGGGGATGTTATTGCAATGCAAAGTACCTAGAATCTCCATTCATAAATGCAATTAGAAAGCATCTTATTTTATGCTTAAGTAATGAGTGCTATAAAATGAAACAAGATCAGCATATCACGCTTCGTTCACTTATTTCACTAATGTATTTGAGTGGCTACTTTATATGTGAGAAGCAGGGAGAGAGAGAGATGTAAGAGCAAAGGTTAATGTTATTATTCTATATACTTAGCATTAGTCAGTGTATTCGTGATAAATCTCCAGTTTGCTCTAGTATGTCTCCTTATGTATGTATATTTCATGTATGTACATATTTATGTACATTATATGTTAATGGTCTGTGCTATGATGGCTATGAAAGAATGGAGCGGAGATAGAAGTCGAAGATCTTATCGCATTTCTCTATAACATCTATCTTAAAGTACATGCGGATGTAGAAAAGTTATACGTAATTTATGGAAAGAGCAAAAATGCATTTGTGCACCCGAGCAAGGCAGTGCGGTGCAATAATGCAACACAAGCTATACAGAGTCATGATCTTCTTCTTTCTGTCTCTCCAACTCGTCCTACTCATTCAACTACAAATTTTTTACTGTACTTGTCTTCTCCTGATGCTATATGTGTGTAGAAGATCCAGCGATAGGAAAACACTTTTATGGAACTATACTAACTACATCTAATATCACTAAAAATATATGTGCCTTATGTAATAAGTAATGGGATGAAGGAGAGCAGGCCAAACTACATTTACACATCTTATATTCATTGTAGATATCTAGCCACAGAATTATCTTGATAGACATCCAGACAGAAAGACCCTTATAGAAATTTTGTTGGCCTAGCTGCCAATGCCATTCTAGCATTATGCCAACATGACCCAATAAATTCTTATTGTAATTCCTTGGATTTCCGTGTTGCAGGTCCTATCGAGACGAGAATGATGAGAATGAATGGATATTACTCTGTTTGGAGAATCATCGAAGACAAGGTACGCTCAATATTTCATTTTGTTACACTTTCTGTAATAATATTTCACACATATAATGCCAACTCCCACAATTCCTACAAATGCCGTTTCCTTAAAAATGGCGAAAAATTGGAGTAATTATTTAGAACTCGTCCATAGCTGAATTGCCCACATGATTATAAAAGCATCATTATTTAACACGGTTAAAAGGTTGAAATCACTTGTCTATCTCTATAAATTATATATTTATTTACACTCACACTTTACGTTAATGCATTGAATTGCGAATTCTTTTTCTAGCAGCCATTTTGCAATGGGCAGTCTTATGTGGTCCATTGAACTGCGTACACTATTAATTGTGTTTTGGGTTTCCAATCTTATTTACTATCGATTTCTACTGCCAAATCGTAAATTGTGCTTTTCGTGATTATGAAAGCCCCAATAAGTCGATTATGAAAGTCCGTCTTAGCAAACAAGGACATATAGCATGGTAATAAGTTAGTAATAACTGTCTATATATTACATTTTTATAATATCTAATCAATTGCCAATTTCCACACAATTGGATTTCATCCATTTCTAATGACAATAACAAGTAGATAGAATAGTATTCAGTGACAGGTGCGTAAAGTGAACTTTTGCTTGAGCATTTAATCGAGTAATACATATAGTTATGCGTTATAGGTAGGTATCAGTATAAGGGATAAGCTTTTTAACCACGTCAATAAATTCATGGCTATACACAATGCAGGTTTGGAAACAATTTTAATCTTCCTGAAAGAAATATGCAGGGAATTAAAAAGTAACCTATCTACTTATCAGTTTATGACTTGGTTTGGTAATACAAACAAAAAGTGTTTTAACATACAGGACAAAGAATTATAATTTAAATAGGGAGAAGAGGAATAGACGGAGAATGATAGGAGAGAACAGTGTCATTCTCTTTTGCTTTTTAAGCTTTACATTAAAAGATAGTGGTATGTGGCGAGAAAAAAAGATAACTTGACAATTACATGTAGAAACTACAGATATTTCAACAAATCTTGTTTACACATACCGAAACGTGGTGGTGAGTGGTGAGAGTTTTCTGTATCTCTCTGATGCTCATAATTTCCTTTTATGCTCAATGTAAATGCATTATTATAATAATAATTATATTGTGCGTCTGTAACTGTACAAATCATCCGTACACACGGCGATGTTCCTTCCTTCTTTGCTTTTGACGTGGCTACCATTTGACAGACTGTATTGTAAGATAAGTAAAAAGAGATTTAAGATGTATGTAAATCCTCTGTTCACGCTGTGCTAATATAAAATAAATAAACATTCTGTGCGATACGATATTATAGATATACATAGAATCAGGCCTTACATGTAATATAAGGGCTACGAATCACCACGGAAGATTTTATGATGATGACTAATAACACCAACACATCAGAATGTAGTTAAATTTTACATAGCCTCAAGCTAATCAGTAAAATACGGATATAACACTCATTCCTATAAGCATAATTCATATAGCCAGGTAACAGTTGTAAATGAACATTCAAATATTATCATATAATTCATAATCACAATGCAGTAAATGTAGATAAGTAGGAAGGAAGAATTCGAATAAAGCTACGTTATAATATCCATCCGTATTTCTACACTGATGTTAAATAGAAATAAGTAAGTAGAATCTAAGTACATTCGTTGTGTTGTTTGTAATGTATGTTTATGTATGTGTTGGCGTTCTTTAAAATTTGGTCTGACTTGTCTTTTTTACAATGTAGAATTTTAAAGTGTACATTTACATGGATGGCGTCGCCTAATCATCATCATGCTCACATTCAACCAGCATAACATCGCATAATGACAAACATAACACAACAAATCACAAAGCAACAACCCATCATATCTTTACATTTATATTCATACAAATATGAGATTACAATACTATATCACATTTAAAGCTCAGATATTAAGCTTAAGCCATAGTTGCTACTATAATAGTGGAGTTAGTTGGCTGGACGAAAATCCTACATGATAAGATGTGAGTAGTTAGTAGTTATTATAGGAAGTTAGAATTTGTAGAAGATGCTATTCATAAGTTATTCGTAGTCATACGCATGAAGCATAAAATGTCTCTGAATGTTTACTGTATTTTTTAGCATGCAACAGTACACAAGTCCGTAATGGATGGCATCATGCATTCATAATAATAATCATAATAATGGTAATAATAACATTAGGTAGTTTACATACAAAGAAGTCAGATAATCCCCTGTTAACGAGTTGTAAGTACTAGACATTAGATTAGAGTGCCCAGCGTAAAATCATGAAAGGAGGAAGGTGGAAATGCAATGAAAGAAAATAAAAGACAACAAGGGCTCGCCGAGAAATTCCTAATTACCTATTGTTATCACATCAACACTCATCGTTACACAGTCGCCTTCTCTCTCTCTCTTTCCACACTGCATGGCACATTTAAAAGCACAACTAGCCGTGTTATTATTATCCTCGACTATTACTTAGGCCTTACATAACATTATATAGCTCAGCAGTTAGCACCTGTAAATGAATGCAGATAGAAGGATGAGAGTCCATTCTCTATTAAGAGGACACATTAGGAGGAATAACTGAGGAGCTAATTAGCAATGAAATATTAGAACTGTCTCTTGTCTGCCGAGGCTGAGAAGCGTGTTCGCTCCTTTCTATTATAATAATAATAGCAATTCGTAGAATGAATGGATTTCCAACTGCCGTGCTCTCTTTTGCTCTTAATTATTTCATTTGCTCTTTGGCTAATTTTTTGATTGTGTTCTGCTTTGTATCAAGTGGTTAGTTTTGTTGGTGCCAGTAGTTGTAGTTTTGTGCCGGGAGCTACATCGTTTTAGCACGAAAGCCAAAGCATGTGAATGGGGCTGGGAATTATGGAATAGTTTTTAATGCGAAGAATTCGTCTCATGTGGTTAAGCTTGAGATGAGAAGGGCCATTGTTTCTACGATTCTTCCTCTATTTATTATATTTATTTAGGTAGTATAGGTAAGTAGATGCGTCAGAAGCGATACCAAGCGAAAGATTTTCTATATATGATATGGCAATAAAATATACTGTTATTATTACGATTACTATACTTACGTGACGTCTAATCGCTAAAATGTGTATAGAATAAACACTTTTTTCTGATCATAGCTACACACACAGTAGTACAAAACGAACGAATGTGTAGCATATTTCTATGGTTTATAATTCTTTTTTTTTTGCATTTGCAAAGTTACTGATTCATTTTATTGGGGTCCACGGATAATGCTAATTTTGACACGTCAGATTCAGGTACATTTCTTTTGAGAATCATTAAAACTGTAATTATACTACTACAGTATTATCACTCGAATTTTCTAATTGGTTTCTCTGACTGAACCTTACTGAGAGTAGAAAAATGTTTGTAGCTACCTATATACCTACATTCATAACTCATAAGGCATTCACACACAGACGCAAGAGTATATTCCTACTTGTTTTAGCTGTTAAATTAAATTAAATTGCTATGTATTTCCAAGTGCAATAATGAGTACATGTGTAAGCACAGGTACACACACTCCTTAATTAATGCTGCATCGCATCTGAGTAATTGCCTAACGTGTTATATTTTTATTTGTTAGATGAAAACGAATTTATACTAGATATAAAGTATTGGCATAACTATTTGCTAGTTTTTAATGGAAGGCAAAGGACCCTTAATGCTGGCTCAAACTTACTATTTATTATGTACAAAGTTTTTTGTACTCCTTATCGCCTCAAGTAATTATTGCACTACAGTAAGTAACAAAACAACTATTATTATTGCCTTTATTCAAGTACACTGCTCTGCCATCCATAGATACATAGTAGAAGGCAAGTAGATCATATATGGAGAGAGACTAGACTTTTGGGAGAATACTAGTTGCTCAGTTGAATGTGATGAAAAAGATGGAAAAGAAATGAGATGTAGAATTCGTGAAATGAGACGAGATTGTCTTGTCTTGTTCGAAGCACAACAAGAAAGATAAGCATTAGCATTTCAGTACATTAGATTGCACTACATGCAAAGGAATAGAATGCTCAGCTATCATTTATATGGATTTTAGAAGATGAGCAACCTAGGCATCTATACTTATACTTTTCTCTATACATAAGTCCAGTGGAGATAAGCTAATGCTATGCTAAGCAAAAGTTTAAAGTACTGCAGAAAAATTGGAGGCTGGAAGCAGAAGCTATTGCCTATAGCTAATGTAACTTGTATGTTTTCTCTATTCTAACGACCAACTGCAGTCAACAGATTATTATATAAGTTTATAGTGTAGAGGAGGAGAGGAAAAGGAGTAATAATAAGTAACATCACAATAATAATAAAGCTCTACGTACAGAACATAACTAGTCTCGTCCATAACATCTTTCATTCATTTCGAGTTGCAGTTCAGCCGGGTTTCTCTCACCTCCTCCATTCCTTCTCTGTCTAATTCATAGTTAGATAGACAGATAATATAAGGAACTGGTATATATAATGATGGCATAGACTAATAGAATAAGACTACTTAGCATGGCCAATTGTGAATTTGTGAAGCAAGTACCTAAGTAGTTTACTAATAGCTAGTAGTAAAGCCATGCCAATTGAATGCACATTGTTGTACTCCAAACATACACATTCTTGAGTTAGCAATAGCTATCCCAAATTAAAGGAATAAGTCAAGCTGAGTACTAAGTGTATTGTGATAGTATTACGCTACATTTTACCTTTTCGGCTACTACTCGTATCCACAACACAAATCCAATAGTGTATAAATAATAAGAGAGACACATTAGAAGAGTCCCTCTCGTAAGTCTCACCGTCCTCTCAGTCAGATGATGATTGAACTGAACTTGAGCTTCATTGTATTCTATTAGAATTGCAATCATAACTATTGTGTATTGCTTACATACTTATACATAAAATATGATTTACTAGAGCTATCTATGCATGTTGGAGGAGCGGAGTAGGCACTAACTTAAGTAGATAGCGTTCCTTTGCCCTGCCTTCTCTCTCTCTAAATGGCTTCGACTACTATATTCTTCGAAAGCATAGCAGAAGAAGAAGGTTGCTTACTTTTCTTTAGTTTGCTTGCTTGGTGTGATTTTTTATGATAATAACTTTACGCTTCGAACTTATTACTAATTAGCTCGTTATTCGTGAGGTCGTTCACCGTAAATGGCTTTCATCGTTTCATATAGAGAGAATCATTATTAGCTTCTTCTATCTCCTTTACTATGTGTATAGCCACTACTACATTGTACTCTATCTATGTATTCTTCATCCACAAATCTATTCAAAATTGCTGCTTTAGACTTTGAGTACTATAGTAGGAATAGTTAATGTCAGATTAGGTATAACATCTGTATCTGTGCTGATACATTCATATAAGTCAAGAGAGTTGAATTACATTCAGAACTCTTCTAGTCTGTTCTCGATTCAATTGAATCATAGCAAACGTAAAATACCGGCACGCTAAACTCCTTATTACACATAGAAATATCAAGAATGGGATGTTTGTAAGCACATCCTTAGATTTCCAAGCATTAACCCAATGCAACAATAATAATGAGAGTAATGAGAGTATATAGGTATCTAAGTGAACTAAAGTAAAAAAGGTTATTTTTCGGGGTCAATTTTTTGACGTAAGCAAAATACAGATTTTTATATTGCTATGTTGCATCTATCTATTAGATATTTATGTAATATTGTTTTCCTGACTCTCTGTTGTAGGCAGGTAGTTAAAAGAAATTGGATGACTGTACTTTACCATCGCTCTAGTGTGAAATGCAAGAGTATGTATGATTAACGTGCATTATCTCCTAGATATGGTTACGTGTGGCTACATTATATTTACTGTAGTCTACAACAACAAGGCAGGGTAGTTTCTGCACAGAATTTAATAATGAAGCTACTAGAGCTATTTAATCTCATATATATCAACATCTGATGTTATATGCATTATGAATTCTAAGTATGGATTAGTGGATGAATTCATTTGGATATATTATTTGCTGTAATTCAATACGGAGATAGTTAAGCAGAGCATTAAGCTTTAGCATATTATTAAACATGAAAATCCATCTGGGCATCCTATGATAATTACTTTACTGTACTTCCTCTCCTAACACGTAGGTATCTTCAATCACACAATAATTTTTCTAGAATACATAATACCTAGGTACTTATTATAATAGCTACACACGTAATATGTCCACATAGTGTAAGTTAAGAATAACACGAATGCCGACACACTGGTGAGTGAGTGAGTGACTGTATGGATAACTAATGCATAATAAGTTAGTATGGTAAGCGTAGGAGAGTTCGAGCTCCTGGCTGCTCCTACTACTTTTTTAGATTTTTATGCATAAAGGAAATGTGTAATTAGTCACATTAGAAAGCATTTGTAATGTGCAAGTCTGACGAGTTTTTTATTAGGATTAATCCTCGTTGAATCTACATCTATGATGTTTCTTACTAGAAGTTTTTAGCAGTTCACTTTTATAATTCTAATAGTGAGCGAGATGGACATACGTGAAATCAGTGTGTGGAAGACTCTTTAATAGAAAAGTTAAGCTGACTTGACTTTATTTCTTTGATGAAACACATTGGAGGTATCTCTCTCTCTCTCTCTCTATCCTAGGATAATAGTCGGCTTCTTACCTTATTACCATTAGCTATTGTTGGTTTTAGCTTTATCCGCCCGAACCGATCTAACAAAACTTCCTTTGCTTCACTTGGCCTTTACTGGTTTTTTATGCTCTGTACTTTCCACTACATTCTTGTCTAAACGTCTTGATATGGAAAAACATGTCTTTCATGCATTTATGTTCTCTCTGAAATATTATTCCGCTCTTGGTTTTAATAGTGCACACACCACCGTCCCTATTACCAATTTTATACTTATTAACTATCATAGATATAATACCTTCAGCCAACCAGATCCCGAACTCTAAGCTTCTCTAACCACCGCACACTACTGCTACCTAAACTATACTCCTACCTGCAGACAGTTAACATTTTTTCAAAACCTTATTTAGGACTCATGTGTAGGTGTATATACGAAATTCAAGTTAATTCATTGAAACTAAAGTCCAACTTATAAATGTTATCTAACTCAAGTCAAGGAAACTCATCCGACCCGTGCTTGCTTGCAATCACTCTTCCATACAATATCCTGATTATTATTATTATTATTACTTGCTATTATTATCATTTCTATACTATTTGCCTCTTCATCTACTCAATATTCACAAGCCGGCTTTTCGAGTCTTGTTTTGGCTATGCATGGCTCACCGTTTTCTGCAATTAGAAAAATACTACCTACCTTCTTCTAGCCAGCTATTTATGATATAACGTGCCCTGTATACATATCCTTCCTTTCTTATACCTAACATAATCAACTTATTATAGAAGCTCTGCAATTTTCTTTCCTCTATATTTTATTACGATCCCCTCTGATTGCGAAAACGGAAATTCTTTTCATCTATCCAACAAAATTCAAGCATAAACAATTGTAGCTACTACAAAACGAAAATCATTAGCGTTTTTACAG
>JAAAYG020002153.1:19713-29891 GCA_009936455.2 Tomocerus minor
GTAATGGATACGTGTGAATTTCCGTATGATTCCAATAATCACCGCAGAAATAAATGAGCCCCTTATTAAGCCACATCCCAAGCCAAATCAAACGTGCGTGACGGCTCTGCATAAAATTGAATCAAATTCATGAGACAGATGCTAGTGCCAAACAAACGTACAGAGAGCTGAGCTTTTGTCGGTCTATTCTATACCACTGTGCATATGCAGGGGGAAGGAGTCAACCTTTATGATGTGTAATAAATCCAAGTTTTGTGGAGTGCAGGATTAAACTGTAGATTTTCTTCATCAATTTTTATGTCGTTACCATAATATAGTTAAACAGAAATACGTTATCGTTGTTAGGACTGAGTCAAGTTAAATTAGGATTCAGACAAGGATCATCCTCATTATTAGGGATAATAGTGAATAGATATGAGTAATTAACTAGGCATGGATCATGATGGGCTTAATGATAACTATTTTTACTTGAGGGTTCTCACTTTTGAAAAATATTACATGATGAATATAAGGGATGAGACTTTGGAAAGGTGTTGTCTTAATTGCATACAGCACTCGGTGGAAAGTAATTATCTTGGTAGGTGAACTGCCCACATAACTACACATAATGCATACATAATTAGAAGGAGCAGTAAAATGCAACGCAAATCAGTTTTCCTTGGAAAAGGCGAAGTTGAGGTTATTTCTATTTAATTGCAGATAATGCATGATTCTTGTAAGTAGCTACTCGAGAGACTACTCGTAGATTTATTTACAAGTGCAGAATAGTAATATATAATAGTTGCTATTCCACATGCTATAATAGAAGTTTTGAATTCTAGTAATGATTCAGATTGTAGCAATGAAATCCGATGGTTGATTTGCTGCAAGAAACACTGGTGCTGTTGAAGAATATTAGAAAGATGGTTGAAAAGATGCGTGGTGGAGGAATAAAAACGAGTGTTAGCAAATGTGCTGAAGTGTCTATAGGCGAGAGAGGAACGGCGTGATGATAGTCTGTTGAAAGGGCTGACGTAGTTTGTTTGCATGCGCGATTTGCATATGAAAAATTTCGTGATGGGTTGGATTGGATGAATGGTTCTTGCCGAGTCTATGCAGTGGGATAGAGTTGAGTTGAGAGATTGAACATTGAAGATTGAAGTGGTGGAGGGCGGATCCATCTCCACTGAAATATTCGTGATTCGCCTTTGTGCATATAGATTTCTGCGCTGAGGAGGCTTTATAAGGCGGAAGAATCGGGAATGGATGTTTTCTAATGTATGTAATGTTACGTGACTGCGTTATGCATGCACAAGAGTTGAGTTCAGCCGACAGTCAAGCCAGTCTTTCCTTTTCTACGCTTTCCTCCTCGCTCTCTGTCTTCTTCGTCTTCGCCTATTTCCCTTCCTTCACAATCCTGACTCCTATTTGCCCTATGCAAATCGCGCCTGTGTATTTTCCGTCTTTTAAAAAACTTATGATCAATAGCTCGGCTCAAACTCTCTCGTAGCATCTCCTTCCAATCCTATTCACCAACCCACATTGAACTCACGCTTCCTTTTTCTCAATCCATAGACTCCACGACTATTCATCTCAGCATCTCAATACACTCACTATCTATGCTTCGTGTCGAAATATATTATCATCATGTAGTACTATCAGTCAGAATGTGATTTGCGAGAGCCAATGAAAAGAGCCAGTCAACTTGTTAACGTAAAATCATGCAAGTGTTTGCTTAGCTAATTGAAATTATAATAGAGTTTCATATTATGAATTATTCTACAGTCCAGATATGTATGTAATAATGAGCTATCTTTATATACTACAATGTGATATATGTCTTTAGCAAGATAATTTTCATCGAGAAAGAACATATGTCTTGTCTTATATGTCATGTTCGTGTGTGTGTTTATCTAGTACGAATGTTAGACAAGATTGCAAATTGCAAATACAAATAATATTAGTTTTTTTTCCCTTCGTACGAATTGCATTGTTCTGCCAAGTGTCTCCATTATTCATTGTCGATTCGAATCGCTGTGCCCCCTTCTCAAGTCCTACGTGTGAAAAATTAATTTACTTGACATTTTAAATAACTATCTTGCTATTAACTAGACATGAAGTCTATTATCTATGCTTATATGGAAAGTATAGAGATTTTAGCCTACGCCATTATTAGTCTATGTACATCATTCACAGAATATTATAGCGAACATGCATTATGTATTTTATTTGGCAAGTACAATATATTAGACTGTGCCTATTTCTAACCAATGGCTAAAATTGCAAATTACAAGATGTAAAAGGGTAGCAAGAGTGGGAAGTTCTATTCTATGTAGGTAGGTAGTAAATACAGTGCTAAATAGCTCCTAACACTTGTTAATCTATTTATTTCAACATAGAACTCCATTGCTTCAACTTGTAATTCAATTCGAGCCCTCTGATGAGATTCAGTTGGCTCTCCTGAAATTACTCTAGGAAAAGAGTCAAGTCATTGAGGCGAGCGAGCGTAAATGAAATGGGCAAATGGATGAAGAGAATGCAAATTAAAAATTGTAAAAAAACGTAATGATTTCATTGTTAGTTTAGGTAATAACATATTAGCTAGAGCTTCTAACACATAGACACTTGACTTGAGATGAGAACCTACTTTACTTTTCTCACTTGTTTATTTCTTTGCCATGCTTTTGCCTCTCAAATGACTGAGTGTCAGTGTTGGTGTGACTTTTTATCAGGGCCTTTGATCTAAGAACACCAGCTCAGCTTACAATCAACTCACATCCTCATCAGTCATCAAAAACCTACAAAATATATCAACTTGCATATATTTTGTGGAATATCACATAGTTGGCACAACTGGTTAAATGTCTGCCTATATATTAGAGAAAAGGGATCATAGAAGACAGAGAGTATCTATTGTATATAGTATCTGTGTAGCCATCTGCAGAATATGCATCAGATAGAAAAATTTTCTTGTTCATAATGTTAGTCTCCTCCTCAGCCTGCTAAAGGAAAAGGTAATTTGCGATTTGTTCACAGCTTTTCGTGAACAAAACCACTCTCTTTACTACAATCATTATCAGTTAACTTTACTTTACATTATTATGGCACTTAGATTTCATTAGCGCATTATATTATTATTTATGACATTGTAATGCTTTACTACTCATATAGGATATGTGTATAGTAGGTAAAGAGTTATACAGTGTACACTTATAGTGTATTTCATGCAGAATGCATTAAGGTTGGTGAATAGTTAATGGGCCTACTAGAAAATAGATTATTCAAACCAGCTGTGGCCATTAGTTAATTTGTATTGGGATTATCTATGAAAAAGAAAATAAATTACCATTGTAAGAGCAATGTGGTCAAGTCAAGTGAACTCTGATTTCTTTTACAAGTGTGCATTGTGTGATGTAGTGCAGGATATGTAGCTAGGAGGTAGAGTGGAGCAAAGAGAGAGACAGGGCAATTGCTCAGCCTATCAAATCCTATACGATCTAAGGTTCACTTAGTTCAGCTCAACTTAATTTAAATCGAAATCATGAATAGTGAGATAGAGAGACGTAAAAGGCAAGATGATAACATTACGTGTGTACATATTCAGCAATCAGCTAAATTCTTCTACTAATGTGGAAAGGGGTATTATATGCAGGGAATGTGAAATAAATCAATCTTCCAAACGTACATATTTACATGCACAAATGAGTTTAGTGGGAAGAACACCCTGTATCTATCTATCTGTGAAGTAGTTAACAATAAGTACGATGCACATATTCAGTCCATTCGAAACTACCAAGTTAAGACATGTTTTCTATCAAAGGATAGCATATAATGTATAATGGACAGTCTACGATCGAGTGAGCGTAATTATTACGGAGCGAGGCGGTTTTGTCGAAGACGAAAGGAGCAATTTGTATGTTTTTTGTCGACAGTTTTTTCATGGCTTTCCGTCGAAAAGAGAATAATTTTCCCACAATCTACTCTTCGCGTGCTGACCTGAAGTGTCTTAATACATTTGCATGTTGCATAATAATTAGCTTTCTGACTCGAGTCACTTTTTATGTACGAATAAAAAGACTCGAGTCTCATCAATGTCTCTGCCTTTCTTGTCTGCATCATTTCTTCGTCATACTCATGTACTCTGTCTCTTGCCACTAAATTATACAAACCAAAAACACATCTGTACTAAAAGACATGTTATCCTCCAAGTACCCTCTTCATTATCTTTACTATGCTCTCCTTTGTATACATCCATTTTCCGTATAGTAAACAAATAATCATATTTCTATCCATATTTCATAAGGAGTCTCTTTTTTCTCTTTCCGTGTTACTTATACATATTTTTATATTCTTTCACAGTGCCAGGTGCATTAGCATAGAGTACATAGGTACTGAAAGTTCCCAGTATACCTAAATATCGTTTAGCATAGTAGTTACAGATTATTTGCTATCAACCTGGATCTGCATGTTTTATCTCTCAGATAAACATCTGAATAATATGTAAAGCATAATTCTTGTACACAAGAGACAGAGAGATACACGAAGCTCATTTCTTTTCAGTCGTCCTAGTAGTTGTGGGTAATTACCGCGTTAGTTGACTTCACTTCGTATGGCATGACTTGACTTGACTTTTAGACTTGCCTGATCCTTGACAACTGTCACGGTCCGCCTTTTACTCAATTACTCACTACTAGATACATAGATACATACTACTTACTACCAGTACTGTTTTAACTTCCATTAGATTCACTAATATATGTGTATAGAATAGACACATGTAACTATTCCTACTTTTTTAACAAAAATGTGAGAAGATGAAATAAAAGAAAAGAGAGCCGTTCGCTAGACTGTCTGCACTTACTACAAATATTCCTTGATGAATAAATTGTAAATGCTTTGCATTCTGTCCACATCCCTTGCGAGTCTTTTCTGAAATGCCGACATGTAGTACTCTACTGTAACTGTATCATTTTATTGAGGAGAGTCGAAAGAAGATCCAAGTCCAAGCAGACGTCATAATGGAAATAGTTACTTTATCATTTGCTACCATGCCATGTGACCTGCATATTCAAATCAATTTATTATTTTAATCATTAACAGGATATTCAACTCTTTTTCCCATTTTTCAAATACATAGTTAATTGTTCACTATTATTGTGAGAGATGAGAAAAAAACATTATTTCCACCTAGAATCATTACAATTTTGAAACTGGAAATATTAAACTCGTATCTTATTATTATGAGCCTACTTTTGTCTGATATGTCAATGTACTGTAAACGTCAGAGTAGTAGTAGTAAAGCAAGGATTGTAATTGTTGTAAATCTCTTATTGTAAGTAGATAGGCACATGCTATATGAATGTGTTTTACTACGAGACTACATCATGCACATCTTTTTAAGCTAACATTTACGGACTAACGAACGGTTGAACGGTGTGGTGTGATGAGATGTTTTTATGAGGCATCTGCAAAGGAATGCCTCCTTATTATCTTGTTCATGTACATACTACTTATAATACATCAAAGCATTTATTATTTTATCTATTAGGGAGCCCAATAGACATGGATGATATCTGAATTCTGCATTGTGCTGTCTGGGCTTCACATTATTATGTTATGATCAAGGAAGCGAAAATATCTATGCAGTTAATATTAGTTAATGTTAAGACACGTACTATCAGAAGTAAGCAAAGCAGTTAGTTAGAGAAGAAATCATTTTTATGTAAAGGTAGTTTTGATACGGTCCGGCCGGTAGCTTTTGGCATGACATAGACGTTAGTGTACACGTAAAAAGGATAAATACCTTTAATATTTATGTACATAGACTGCTCCTTTACTTATAAATAACACTTTTAATTTGGCTTAAGGTTTATTTAACAAGAGAGGTGATTGTTGAAGCTCTGCTCTAATACACATCCATATTATAATCTCTTGCTCGAGTAAGTGACAGGGCGGAAAATTCTTAAATAGATATTTTGACAAAATCCCCTTGTACCGTTCAAATTCCGAGACATTCAGACTGCACTCCTCATATTCATAAAAGAATATTTTCCTGATTTCTGTCTACATTAAATCTATAGATAAAGGAAAAAGACTTGAAAAAAATCCTGACATCCAAATAAGTCTCGTTAAGTCAACTCTAAATTATCCCATTTCCTCCCAACGAGCCGAATCCCAACAAAACGGGAATCAGTCGTTGCTCTTTCCAAAGACCTTCTCAAAACTTAATAAAATATTGTATTCAGCGTTCCATTACCTGTACAACTTAATGTAAGCATGGCAGATGAACATACATATTGTAATAGCGCGATAAAATATGACAAAATACAATGGGAGCGTTGATCTCTTTCTTTTCTTTCTCTCTTCCATTTATCCCTGTTTACAATATAGCACGGCATTACTTAAGTCCTTATATTTTGACACGGAATCCTTATCGTATCTATAGCCAAATGCAAAACATCAAAAGTTATAGGAACACACAATAAGAATGTGTATAGCTACATATTTCAGTGAAAAAGTGAATATGTGATATTGTAATAATAATACTAGCAAGTAGCAACAGTTGTGACTGGAGTGAGACTTTTAAGTAAACATAAAACATACTATGCTAAGCAAAGAAAAACAGATTTTAAATTGTTCGTGAACTGCTCTCGGACGTTCTTACATAATAAATGCGGCTGAAATAAAGCACGGTAAAAAAGCTCAAATAAAGTAAAATAATACAATAATATGACGTAACTTGAGCTAAAGTAAATGTTATAAGTAAAGTGAAGAATTTTCTGTTTTTTACGCATTTCTGTCCCTCATTTCATTTCCCACTTTGACCCAAAAAAGGTATCTTTCCCTCAACGTCCTCATCATCATACTCCGTGTTTTATATTATACAAACCTGATATATATATATATACCTTATTAATGTTAGGTCTCTATTTACACTTATTTAGTATAGGAGCCGAAGTTCGAGGACATTGCATTGATGTGTTGATTTCCTCCCTTCATAATATAGTGAGATACGGGTACTCGTAACTTTGTACTTGCTCAATATTTCAGGAGATACTATTTGTCCTAAATGCATCCTTATAGTAAATGAGTTTAGATACTTGCATAGATATAAATAGTTAGTCTATATGCGCAGCATACAGTTTACAGGCTCTTCTCACTACAGATACACAAAAATATAGTTATTAGTTATGCACTTTTCTATCTTTCCAGTAAAAAGGTTCTCCAGTAAACTGTCAGAAGCCCTCTGCCTGATGGTTCGTCTGACTTCGTAAATATTAGTCAGAATATTCGACTCTACTATTTTGTGCCGTACCCAAGGAACTAAGTGCTCTCAATACTATTACCAATGACGAGTCCTGAGTGCAAGTGTTCAGATTTCATCAAGTAGGTAGGACTACTGCCTACTGGCTTGTATGAATACAATGGAAGCAGAAAATAGTAAAAATCTAAAATTCCGTATATCTCTACTGCAATAATATTCCTGAAAGATAACCTCATCTAATGTAAATAATAATGTGATATAAAACACAGAGCCAGAATAATTCCTCCTTCTTCAGACAGGCACATACAGATAGGGGAAGTCAAAATCTAATTTTTCCTTTTCTGCATCGGATACTTGAATTGCATTTATTACATATGTGTTACCAAATAAGTAGATATTTACTTAGCTATTTACTATTAGCTACATTGTACTATATGACATAGGAGGTTACATGTGTATCTATTCTCTTTCCCTTCCCATCATCTAATTCCATCACGGTACATCATTCTTTTTTGCTCAGACATGACTTACTACTTTTTGTCATTGATAAAGATGCTATTTATAAAGGCAATATCGTACCTAGTGCATCTATTGTTAGCCCTGAATGAAGAATAACAAAAGGACAATGGCACAGATAGTAAAATGATACACCTAACATAAGTTACATAAAAATTCTCAGAAAAAACGTTTATTATGTGTAATTTGTAGTATACAACGCTTTATTCGTAATCAGAACCCAACAAACAAACTTTGGTCTCATGAATCTCTGCTTTCTCGCAAATAATATATCTTAAATCGTCATTTTTCTTTGTACTAAATGCTGCTGCGTGTATTTCCGAAACATTACAGAGAGTAATCTATTTATAATAAATACACATTATTTCCGATTCTAGTATATTTTTCCAGTAGTCATTATATCTGTACCAATATTTCGACATGTGGTATTCTGTGTGAGACTGTTTAGAGTATTAAACTAATTGTACTGAGAGAGTCCTCCATTTCAAATGAACTTTGGTTAACCAAAAATCTCGTGATTGGAGCACATTTATTTTTAGTTATCATATCTTTTAGAAAAATGTTGTATCCCATTGGGTGAGGATTTTGAAGTAGCGGGATGGATTCATATGTTAGAATTCATAATATTCAGTAATAGTAGCATATGCCCTTATAGACAGTAAATGTTGGAGTGGAGTGTGGAGCATAGTCAGAATGAGTTATGAGGAGATTGAAGGATAATGACGATGTAGGAGAATATGAGATGCAGCTCTTATGATGATGAGATGATTTTCCGTAATGTTGTTCATTGTAATGTGTAGGGACATTATAGGATATTTTTCTCTATCATCCCATCATAATGATTATTATGTACAATGTCAATGTGGGCATATCTCTCTCTAGTATTCCCATTGCATTATGCATTTGAATAGCGATCCTAAGTGCGTGTTTTGTGTATCTATCTCTTTTTTGAATGGATAGTGTTTGTATACGGCATGTGATTTGTTTGTTCTTGGAAAGGAGCTGCTGGATCCAGCCCATCTCATCTTCGGACAGAAAAAGAGAGAGAGAGAGAGCATCCTTTTCTTATTCACTTTGCTTATTAGTTAGCCTGAACTTTTATTTCATTTCATGCAAGGAGGCATAATAATATTATCTATACAAAGATAGCGTAAAGGTCTCTGTCTATCCCAGTTGAAAATTCAGATTGTAAAGAGCCCGCTTGTATAACATATTAGATAATGTGTCTGTGAAGATTGTAGATCATATTATTATGGTAGAGCATGTTAAAGATGATATTTATAAGTCATAGAGCAGTGCACTGCACTGAATTACCAACTCACATTTGTGGTAGACTTTGCGATACGTATGATACATTAAGATACATTACATGATTTTCATGCTTTGCTTTTGGTTACATTATTACATTACTGAATGAAGTGTAAGTGTATAGGGCACAGGGAGGCAGGCAGGCGCTGCTTAAAAAGGAGAGAAAGCCCATAGGCTCACCTGACAGTGTAATGTAATGAAACTGAACTTATGTGAGAGTCTACGGCAGACAGACAAACAGATTCAGATACCTACAAAGGAATAATGTGATGTGAGTCTCCACTCGTTCCCTTAATATTCTGTGTACATATATATGTATTTATGTATTGTGTGAATGGTGTTTTCTCAACGACACTTTCGTGCTTCATTGCCATCAATATGAGGTGTCCGCTCCGGTGCCACACTCATATCTCACATCCTGTTGTATTTCCATGATTTCGTAGTACTTTCTGCCTTCTCTCCTCCACTCCACTAAGCAGCCAATCAAACTCGTGTCATGTCAAGAGCCAAACCAAACCAAAATTGAAATGAAAAGGCATTATCTCCGAGACTCTTCTCTCTCTATCTATCTTAAACATGCTCATGCTCATTTCTATATAAAATACTAAATCCATGCTCAAAATTCTATACTAGCCTCCTTGAAATGAGAACGGCAAGAAAAAACTCCACAGAAATTGAAATGTGTTTTGATTAATCAGCCAAATAACACCATCCTCATTCTAATCACCCTGTGGCTATTCCCATAATCTTTTTCTCATCATTCAAATCACTGATACACTATCTTCCTCTCTGACCAGTAATAATTTTGATGAATATTCTCAACATCTCTATAAAATCTAATCATGGTAACTACATTACACCATCTCATTTTACACCTACAGATCATTGTATAGAGACAATTGCCACAACGTGAGAGATTATAAGTAAAATGTTCAATTTTCCACAGCAGAAAAGATGACACTCCTGTTTTTCCTCACTTTACAAGTTTATGAATATAGTTTTTTTATAACCTTTTGAAACTAGAAATGATTTTCTAACGTGAGCTACTTGAAGTTCTAGAATTTTCCGCCTTCTCATCCCGCTTTGTGTATTTTAATGAAGAAGAATCTCG
>JAAAYG020002164.1:0-16400 GCA_009936455.2 Tomocerus minor
AAGCTCAATATGGTTACTTTGGGATTGAGAGTTGAGACTTTGAGACTACTAGAACTAGGACCTAGGAATTGAGTAAAGAGATCTTATTATACTGTTGTTATATATTGCGCACTGGGTGACCACATTTTCCAAGGAATTACTACTCACGGAAACAAGGGAGAGAATTAATAAATACGTATCGGTTGGCTCAATCCATATCAATTGTTGCACGTTTCTAGGACGCTTATCAATTTACAGTTAATTGATAAGCGTTAGTTATTGATGACAATAATACAGATTCATCAGCAAGTTATAAAAATCACAACTTTTAAAAATTACACAGATAAAAAATATCATGACATGCCAATAGAATAGCAGGAAGAAAGACCCGCATTTTATTTCAGACAAATAGACTTGATGTACCGTGTTAATTGATGCCCCCCCTTTACAGTTCTATACATCATTCAAGTTTTAGATAAATATTTCAAGACACATTACTGTCTTACTGTCAGAGTATCGAGTGTGCCGTATATGCCGCCTGCCGTTTATTGCCGTAAATTCCGCACGATTTTTAATTGCGGCATGCCGTAAAAGCCGTAAATGTATGTATATATGTAAATTATACATACATACATCACATTTACGGCATTTACGACATTTATGGCATTTACGGCATGCGGCAACAAAAAATATTTTACGGCATACCGACTTTATACTCTGATTACTGTTAAAGTCAAAAATTAGTATTAATATAGCCTTAAAAATCCGAAATAAATTGTAACTTTTAAAACTTCACTTTGATCATATTATTTAACCGAAATCCTCGATTTCAAAAGGAAAAATGCAAGCTTTACAATATACTTAGTTATATTATTTCCCCACCTTGTTCTTAAAGCAGATACTACTCTAATTATTTTGGCTCCATGGGAAATAGCCCAAGAGGAGCGTCACTGTTAAATAAAATAATAAATAATACTCTAATTATTAGAGGGATCAATATATTATATTATCCTTGAACATGCGCTAGTAACAAAATAATGTTTCAAATATTTTTGCTCCGATGAAAATGTTGAAAGCAATGATAGTGGAAACGGTTACATTTGCATAAAAAAACAAGGATGCACCAAGGATAAGTTCTGCGTCTCATACTATGATGTGGGTTCAAAGGCTGCATAAAATAAGAGCTAAACCTAAGTAACATCGCCATTATCCCCGATCTAAGTGAATAGAGTAAACAATATTGAGTATTTTTTAAATGATTGTTATTTCCATTATCCCAATGGAATGTCTTGAGGTACCCCCGGGGATATACGCAGCATGCTACTGTAGACTTACATATTATAATGTCAGGGCTTTTAAAGGATTGACGTTGTAAACTGTTTCGCAGCTAATAATTATCATTCACAAAACTGACATTAAGCTGAGATTGGTCATAAAAGGCTTTTGGTCTTTGTTACAGAGTGATGAACGTAATTAGAAAACATAAAACACATCCTGTACTTTATTTACCTTGACAGTAAATGCATTTTAGGATTATAAATTATTGGGTCACCTTAGTCCTGAGTTACGTAATGTATTGTACTCCTGAAATGTATAGCAACTGGATACGGGTTCATTCATAGCGGTATTATTCTAGAGTAGATGTATATGAACCTTGCACTTATACGTGCATATAATCTAAGTTTTCCATATAGACCTGTCAGGTTTTATGTACACTGAGCGAAGTAAGTACATAACAAACATAGAAGCCCATTTCCATTCCACTTCAACTTGGAGTGTGATATAGGCATGGCATAGGGATTTGGGATGCAATATCCATTTGAACTTGATATAGAGAGTTGCTTGGGTTGGTTTTGGTGGCTGTGCCTGTATCTGTCTGTATGTAATAGGTGTGTATACATAGAGACACGACTAACTAACACTTACTTACGGAGAATATAACATTCAATTGCATTTGGTTTTTGCTTCTTGGGCTCGAATGCAATGCAACGTACGTAATACACGGCAGAATACAGAAAAGAGCAGAGCAGATAGATCTAGTTTTTTACAGCTTCTGTCTGTCTGCCAATTTTTAGTGTGAAGACTAATCACACACAGTCAGTATATTACCAGTTCTTTCCCAAACATCCAAAGAAAGAATAATTATTTTATTCATCACTGCCCCTTTACTTTCCACTTTTGACATTTATCCTAGGATGCTCTCTTTCTGTCTCTCTTCTCTCTTCACTCAGTTTTCACAGTGTCTGACCATTTGTCAATAAAACATCTTCAGTCTGCTCAGTTCAGATTTCACTGCTAATCCAACATCTCCTATAATATTGGCAACTGCTGTCAACGAGCGGATTACCTTCTTTCTGGACCTGTGCATTGCCACTTAACGCATCTTCTGAATTATATCAGCTGTCAGCCCTGGTAAGCATTCTCCTCTTTATTTTCAAATAAATGTCAAGCATTAGTTGATCGTGAATAGAAGAGTAGGAGTTTACCAGGTGTAGAATGCCTTAACTGTCGCTATTAGGGCAAATGAATAATATCATCTGCATGAACATGCGGCATTAAGCTAATTGTTGGCAGCATAAGCTAAACTATTGTTAACACATTTTTATTTGTGTGTTGAAAGAGAGGATTTCGTTGTACACAACTTTATTATGCTTAAGAGCACTGTAATTAGCTCGATCGATAATATTTGGGATGAAATTGTTAAATGAAAAGCGTTAAAATCCAAATCCACAAGAAACTCGCCTCTATGTCGGTTTTCTGTAGTATTTAGAATTAGGAAGACTCCACTTAACGTGCAGTTTTGTGTTTAATGATTGATGAGAGGAAATGTGCAGCAAACCAAAGAGCGGAACTATCGTTAATGGCTACTTTTTAAAGCAAACCTTCAATAAAATGATTTTTTTCTGAGCTTCTTCAATCTTGATAACAGGTCAAGGTGATTCTATCTTTCGTTTGTTCGCTTCTGTGGCCGTAGCTTACTTCTTTTCTCAATCCAAATCAAATAAAACGACAAACTAAGTACCTAGATCCTCCCACCAAACCTAATAACATCTCTTTCAAAAAAACATTTGTCGCTGTCACTATTGTCAAGCTTTCAAAAACAGATGCATCGCTTATGCTCGGCAGAAAATGGATTTATTTCGTCCAAAAGCGATACATACATGTGAATTCGTCTTAGTATGTGAGCTTCTAGTTTTATAGCGGCTTGTAGGGTACAGTGATTACAATTTAGCAAGAATGATTTCAAACAAATATACAGTTTTGCCAAACTGGCAAACAAAACATCACTAAATTGTTTGCATTTTGCATGGAAATCTAATTTGGTTTCCTGAAATATAAATGTGGTTTATCTGTAGGTAAATTTTTGATTGTGTTTTGTTTGTATTTTTGATATTTGTGCTAAAATTGATTCACAGAAATATTTTTTAATTTTCTTGTTGCTTTCTCCTGCTATGGTGCATACACAAGTTTACGGTTTCGTCGATATTAAAGACGAGGATTATATTAACTTTATTTATTTACTTAACTAAAAAATTTCTTGGACGGTGTTCTTTAATCTATATTATTGAAATCACAGACATGGTGACATGATGCACTCTTTCATAGTGGCATGTGAGCTATCAGATTTTAGGATCTATGTAAATCCCGATTTCCATAGTTGCAGTGTGCTGTTAAGAGTCTAAGTTTTTCAGACTTCCTGTACTGTACTCATGTTTATCGTTGTTCATTTTAATGTTAAATGGACGTTTAATAAATACTTTAGTACTCTATTTTAGTGCTTTCCTCCAACTTTTCCTTCCACTACACGCTAAACATAAAATCGCCTTCGTATAAGGGAAAATATGGTTTTTAAGTCTTCATGTGTCCAAGCAATGTCCTTAGGCTTTCGTGTCAATATTATCAGTTCTCCATAATTATTGACTATTACTGAGTGACAAGGCACAGGAAAGTGTTTACAAGTACATAGGTACGACTCCTGAAGAAAAGGCAAAGAAAGTGAAACTAATTTGCTTCGGGTTTTGTGTGTATGTTTATAGATAATTGTCAGGTAGATTATAGATGTCTGTTCTGCTGTTCCTTAGTTTTATAATTGCATTTGCAGAAGATCTGTGAGATAAAATGCGAAGGTGTTTATGTTCGAATGTCCATTGTGGATTGATATTTATTTCCTGAGGCCCATTCATTTCATGCCATGGCAAAGCTGGTAATTATCATCTGTAAGAAAATATAGTGCACATGTGGAGAAGGCAGTGGCGCTTGGAGAGCTCATCTCATTTCTTAGATTCAAATGAGGAGTATTATTCGTGTGGATGTCGGAATCCTTTGTCGACTTTTACTACTGAGTCGCATCTTATCTCCTCTATAATTATAAATTAGTTTTCCATTGTGGAGTAGACAATGGAAGGGATCTCGACGTGTAACTCGCCAAGTCCAAGAGAGTGCCTGTGCAATTCATGCGTGACAATTCATTTGAGGTTTATGTTGCCTCCTAGAGCAAAAGTGCAGAGGGAATTGCTCTTTAATGATGGACAGTTGTGTGTTGTATGGCGATGAATGGCTCCTCTAGCTCTTCTATTACCATAAATATCTACGTAGATGCTCTTCTGTTCCAACCAACATCTCACTCTTAATTTCGCAAAGTGAACTTGTAGGCAATGTCAGTTGTCGACTTTATGATGGGCATAAATCTGTATAGTCCTGTGCTACAGACTTAATAATGCAGTGGACATGAAATTTAAATGCTGGCTTTTATGATATGCGGCGCACTGACTCCTTGTTATTGGGAAAGGTTAATGGACCGATTAAACTTTTTCCCTTATCAAACAGAATATAAATAAATGGGATATTATCCTAACTTAAAGTGTAACTACTTACAAGAAATGAGTAACTCCACTACCTACCATTGCAATGCATACAATAGCTACAACAGAAATTACTTGCATGCAATCATGCAAAATGCTCTGCATTCTCTCAGTTCTCCCTCCATTCTCATAAATGCTCCTCGTTTTACGACTCTCTATCACGCATTGTTGACTTTTTTTGCAGATTTGTTGCTTTTTGCACTTATTTGCTCTTCCGTGGCTCACTCGTAGTAAATGATGATAAAAAGAATGAGCAGTGCTCTGGCGACGTTGACATTATCAATTGGGTTGTGTGAATTTAGTGCTACAGTATGTGATATACTTCTTATTTGTATTTATCTTCTAATTTCAAATGCAGGAATTCATACCAATGATTATCTCCGGAAGACAGTTATGTAGAATATCCGGCAGTTTCGAATCTTTGGGGCGAAATTTAATTGACATATTTTTGCTGAAATACAAAATAGAGTGCATTCAACGTTATAGTTTATGTGTAAATTCTTCTAGTTTTAGTAAATTAACAGTAACCCCCAAATGTATCCTAGCATTGTCAATACTTATTACACGTCATAAGTATTATTTAGAGCGGGATTTCTATTTAATTAGATAATTTAATCATCGAAAAAGTTTTGATATGGTTGAATAATAGCAGTCATATTCTTTGTACAGGTGTGAAAAGTGCTGTGACGTTTTTCTGTAAGAAGTTTCTCATTGGATCTCAAAAATTACTAGACGGTTGCTGCGGGTAAGAGCTGTAAAATTGTTTGGGAGGCTAAAGTGGACCGTTCAACATGTCGCGACGGTTCAAGGCATCGAAGTACAAAAATGCGGCTCCTAAGACAATGAAGCATGAGCCATGGATAAGAGATTTGGTTGTAGGCTCTTATAACTGTTCCGGAAGTTTCATCAAGGCGTCTGCTGCTTACGTGGCATTCAATGTTCAAGCCACTGGTACGCTAAGTTTATTGTTATCATTGTGTTTTTCAATAATTTATCAATTATTTCTTGTGAATATGCTGGCTGTACTAAATATAAATCTCAAAATTATTGTTGAATTTAATGACATTCTTTTCAGTTCTTGTAATTTTGAATACCTATTATTAATTCATGAATGTTTTGAAATTCTAAATTGTATTAAATACTAAGGCTGGCGTAATTTCTACAGGATCTCAACTGGGAGTAGTGTCGTTAGACGCGGAAGGAACTACAATTGGGTCAAATCTGTCGGTTCTGAACGCTCACAGCGACTTAGTGACAGACTTTGACTTTTCGCCGTTCGAAGATGGTCTTTTAGCAACAGGATCAGCTGACTCGACGGTAAAAATCTGGTCAATTACTAATAGTAACCTGAATGACTTGTCTACCCTGAGTCCAGAAGTTGTCACAAGTTCGAAACATCGAAGAGTTGAAAATGTTTCGTTTAACCCTACGGCAGAATATCTGTTAGGGTACTCATCTCACAATACTCTGACGCTGTGGGACATTCTTTACAATAAAGAACTCTACCATGGTGAGTGGGTGTGTACAACTAACTAAGACAGAGAAAGTTTGGGTTTGTGACTTAATTTTCACTGTATCCATTTAGACAACGAAATGCACGGTGACACAATAATGTCAATGGCTTGGACAAAGGCTGGAAATATGCTTGCTACCTGCGCCAAAGATAAGAACTTGAGAGTTATTGATCCGCGAGCTAAGTCAGTAGTCGCTTCGGCCACTAGCCATGATAACGCAAAAGATTCTCGAGTTCTATGGTTGGGCGACTCTCCCTTTATCGTTACAACGGGGTTCGATTCTGTAAGTTTTTATGTCTACTTATCAGAGCTTGTCATTACAGCACTTTTGACTATAACCAAATGCTTAGAGACGTAGAATTACATTGTGATCTAACATTTGGCGTCTTTTTCTTCTTCAGAGTCGATTACGTCAAATATTCGTTCGTGACACGCGGAATTTTGCAAGCCCTGTAAAATCCCTGAGCTTTGATAGCTCGACTGGAATTTTGCTACCTATGCATGACCCAGATACAAACATGATGTTCTTTGCGGGAAGAGGCGACTCCTCTATATCCTACATGGAGTTCAGCGATAGTGAACCTTATCTAACTGAAGGCTATCGTTACAATGGAGACCAGACAAAAGGAGCCTGTCTAGTTCCGAAAAGAGCTTTAAAGGTCATGGACACAGAAGTGAATCGCTTGATGCAACTGACTGCCAACTCTGTTATTTGCATTCCTTATCATGTTCCAAGGAAATCTTATATTGATTTCCACGCTGATCTCTTTCCCGACACAAAAGGCACATTTACAACGGGCTCAGCTTCAGTTTGGATGGAGGGATTCACTGGCATTGTCAGTAAAGTCAGCCTGAACCCTGCCACTCAAAAGAATGGCAATTCTGATGAGAAGGGTGTACTAAAGGTGTTCAAACCGAGTCTTGCAGTTCGCAAAGCAGAAGAGGAGGCCAAAATTGCCCGAGTCATTGACCCAGAGCCAGAATGTTTTAAGAAAGATGTGCCAGAACCTAGGCCACGTAAAAAGTCACTCTCTTCAGGCTCCTCTTCCTCAGAGGAAGTTAATGACGTCATCGTTGGTCGTCTCTACCCCATACCCAAACCACGAGTTAATAATGTACGGCTTTTTATTCACAATTACATTTAATAAATCATACATTTAAAAAATTGATGTGTGAGATGTGGAATTCCTGGCTGACTATTTTTTTTTCATTTTAGGCAGCAGCGGCGGTTTCCATGCTGCGAACACCAAGCTCTTTCCTGTCGAAACGAAGTACTGACTACGGAAGGAGCGTTTCTGTAGACGAGGGGGAATTGGACTCGCTAAATGGACCAAGCAGTCTGCCATTGTTCAATGTCAAGCAAAATGCTAACATGTCGAATGAAAATACTTTGAATAATAACAACCATGAGCCGACGTCTTTGCCGGAGAATGGCTACAAGAATGGCGTTGAAACCACCAATGGTGAAAATGGAAATGCGAAAACAACCGAAGCGGCATCAGATAGTCAGTTAATGTCCACATCGGACCGCAGAAAGCTCTTCGAGTCTCGCTCTATGTCTTGTCAAGACGGAGCTTCTCCAGCTACAAATGGATCCGGTAACGTTCCTGCACGAAAACCTCGCCTGACAGTCGCCGATCGATTGAAAATGTTTCAACAAAATGCAGTTCCTGAAGAGTCGGGTCCTCCTGTCACTTCTCCCTCATCATTAGAAGGTTCTGGGGAAATTAAGAAAAAGGAAGATTCTCCCCCGCCCGCCAAATTGCAAGACGATGCCGACTCCGTAGAAAAGCCTACTGCTCCGGTCATCAAAGAGAAGGAAGTGGTCGAACACAGCAACCCCGCCCCTATCGCAAAACCAGAGAGAAAATTTACACCGCCAAAGCAGGATGCTCCAAAATCTCAGGAACAACCTCCGGTTAAATCTTCTTCGAACAAAAGAATTGACACTGTTTTTGGACAAGTCTCCAAATATCGCAATTTTAAAGCTGCACCGACTCATAAAAGATTGCATATCGAAAACTTGAGAAATATTAGTACCACCTGCCCGGGAGAGTCAGAATTAATTCAAGGTATGTCAATATACATATTACTTGGAATTAATTGTAAATGTTGTTTTAGATTATTATTACGTATTCACTAATTAGAATTAATTTTATTTAGAAATTAATTTCCCGGGATTGATTGTACGTATATTTATTAATACTGTTGGTTTAATTGTACGTATGTTTATTAATTGTAAGTGAGATTACGTACATGCATTTTTTGTGTACATTAATAAGGATTGATTTTACGTATTTATTACTTGGGGTATGTTGTCAGTATTTATAATTTCAAGTGTAATTTAAATAATGAGCCATTACATTATTTAGTATTAAGATTGTTACTCCGATACTGATGTTTTTTGTATTTTTGGTAACAGGAAATCCCGATCGAGTAGCTGTTCCATTAAACACCCCAGGAGGGAAAGTTGCAATCTTCGAACTTAAAAAACCGGGAAGACAACCAGATGGTGTTATACCTGCGTTAGTGCATGGCACAAAAGTGATGGACTTCATGTGGGATCCCTTTGATAACCAGCGCCTGATGGTCGGATGCGACGATGGAAAGATATGCATGTGGAAAATTCCTGAGGATGGCCTTAAGGAACAGACTAATGAGCCAGAATTCAGCATTGCAGCTCACGCCGAGAAAATTTACTTTGTAAAATTTCACCCGTTGGCCAAAGATGTTTTAGCGACTGGCTCTTACGATTTGACTATTCGAATTTGGGATTTAGCTAATCAAGAAGAAATGATTTTGCTTCAACTTAACAATGACCAGGTTTGACAATCTATTAAGAAACAAATAGTTCAATAATACTCGAAGCCTACATTTTGAAAACGTTAAAAAAAACTTATATTATGTATTATAGATTCAGATATTCAGTTTTGCATGGAGTCCTTGTGGATCAAAGTTTGCAACCGCCTGTAAAGACGGAAAAATTAGAATTTATGACCCTCGTGCTTCTAAGGATCCAATTGTCGAAGGAAAAGGACCAAGCGGAGTTCGTGGGGGTCGCGTCAGCTGGGTTTTGGATGGAAAATATTTGGTCGTTGCGGGATTTGATCGGTACTGTTCCATTATTTTGAACTATTTTTTATGGGCTCATAATATTTATACCTACTATAAATCCTTTCACGTAAATCCTTTATTTCTTGAGCAACGTTTATCATTGCATTTTATGTACTTATTAAATTCACAGATCCTCTGAGCGGCAATTGCATATGTATAGCGCCGGAGATATGACTTCGGTAACAACTGTTTCACTGGATGTCTCTCCAGCAATTCTAGTCCCATTTTATGACGAGGACAGTTCGATTTTGTTCCTCAGTGGGAGAGTAAGATCTTTGTTAAATACCATAGATAGAATTGTGTCAATGACAGGTTACTAAGTCCTCAGTGATGATGAAAGTTTTTATTTTAGGGAGACAGTACTATTTTTGCCTTTGATGTCATCGAAGAAAATCCGTATTTGAGGCAGTTGAGTAACCATCGATGTGTAGGGGCACACCAAGGAATTTCCTTTTTGAAAAAGAACGCTTGCGACGTTCAGCAAGTGGAGTTCGCCCGTGCGTTGCGATTAACTGAGTATGCAGTAGAGCCATGGTCGTTTACAGTCCCCAGAGTGAAGGTATTTTAAATATTTGTAATTTTTCTTGATGGAAATTAATAAATTGTTGATTTACTGGAAATCGATTATTTTATTGTTGCTTTTACATATCATTATGTGTAAAAAAATAAACAAATTAAATTCAAAGTGAAATTAATTCCATTTTTATTTTGCAGAATGAATTTTTCCAAGATGATTTATTCCCTCCTACTAAGGTTCTTTGGGAAGCTACTATGTCAGCTACGGAGTGGTTTGAAGGTTTTAATGCTGACCCTAAACGCATTAGTTTGAAGCCAAACACAATGAAATCATGTAATTATCTACTCTTTTTTATATTTTTTTATATCTATGCTTACTAGATATAAGTTTTTTGATGGTATATGATACTTTTGTGTGACAATATTGAAATAACTGTTGTTCTGTGAATTTAATTTTAGTGACAGATGTAAATAGCACAACACATACCAAAGATAATGACGCAAGTACTAATAAGGTATGCCCGTTTGGCAAGACGGGGATGATTGGTATGGGGGTAGGAATAGGCATGGGACTGATTGATAACAATGGTGTCAAGAAGCAACAAGAGAAGGTAAAAATAGCAACCACTATTATCAATTGTATTTTTGAATTTAATATTAGCAACAATATTTTTCTGTGACAATTGGTTTGTTTATAATAAACATTCAAATGTATATTGAATTTAAGATTGAGCAAGCCATCAAAAATAAATTACCGTTAAACATGAGACTGGAACAGGATTTGATGGAAGGAGTGGACGAGAGTGAATGGGTAGGATTTTAATTTTGAATTATTCGTTTTGTTTTTTATCCTCTCAAGTAAAATTATGGTTCAAAACCAATATTTACTTCTGGTATTTATAATATAATAAAAGTGTTAAAGTGCAGTTTTTGGTATTAGTGAAAATTAAGTTACATAATTCTATTGTTATCCTTTTATAATGTAGAATGAAGAGGATTAAACACTGCGGACCAAACAGAAGACTCATTTGATTCAATCTTGTAACTCAACTCTGGTAAAGTAATTTGGAACTCACATTATTAGTGACGTAAACTAATGTAATTGTAAACTGTAACGTGTATTTAAAATGCAAAACGGAAAAACACAATCACGCTTATTTTTTAATTTAAAACTGCAATTAATACTCGTTATATGGTAATTGTGTGTTTGATTATTTAAATGTAAAAGTTTGAATTGATCGCAGAATTTTCACTTATGATTGTCTACAATTACTGAAAGTCCAATGAGCACTACCTAGTCGTTTGTACATACTATTACAAACTATTTTGTAGAAAGTAGAATTGTTAATTTTAGGTAGAAGCATCATCCAGCACCAATAACTACTTATCAAAATAATTTCTCTTCAATTTTGTCATGATACTTTTTGATGATGTGGCGGACATTTAAAAATGTGTTTAATTAATTCCAAGAATTCAAATCCTAATAGTAAAAAAGACGATTTCGTTGATCACATTGAGAAAGATCTCTAAAAAATTCCAATGGGGTTAATAATTCCACAAAAAAATTTTGCACTATTTTAGTAAAATTATTTTTGATGGTAGTGCGTTCAGCACAACCTGCTAAAAGAGTCAGTCTAAAAAACGAAAGCGATATTATTTTCTAACTTCGTCGGAAAATTCTACAGGTGGATGACACAAAAAATTATAAAGTCACTTCCACAAAAACTTAGCTGTGACTTGAGCTATTTGTAATTATGCTACCTATAGCATTACTAGCCAAAGAATTTTTTCAGGATGCAGTATTCGACTATTACTTTTTGGTTTATACTGACTTATACTGCGTTTGTATAATATCTTAATTCTATATTGTGCCAACATATTCCTGTGTAGCCTTTAAGTTCCCTATGTCTGACTACTTCATTTATTTGACTGGAAGGCTTTTAATTGCAACATACTACTTATTATGTAACTAATTAACTTAAGTAACTAGTTTTTCGTTGGCTCGACTAAGTTAATTGCCTTTAAATAGATGACTTCGAATTACAGCTCTGATTTACTAGCATGATAATAGTAGGAGACTGATAGTATTTTACGTTTATTTGAAAAGTAGTATGTAATTGTTTTAAAAGGAAAGGAGACAGAATGTGTAAATGAAGTATTATTATGCAACTTGTGACTGCTTCTAATGTACATTTAATTTTTATGCTCTTAATTGGACAAATATTAATTAACTATTAATGCAATGATTCACTATACCTATTCAAAAACAAGAAAAAACGACAATGGGGAAGACCTAAACAAATTGCAAACATGTAACAATCTTTTAAATACAAACAAATTACAAATTCCACTAACTTCTACTATTCTATCGTAGAATGAAAATACCTAGTAGCAAAACTACAATTGAAATTCGTTGAATCGTCAGAAATTCCGTACTCTTCGTTTGGAAATTGCACTCACTCACTCATTCTTATTCGTTGTAGATATGGTTGGCGTCCTTTTAAGTCACATTTGAGTCACTAGACTTTTTGCTTTAGGTACCTACGTTAATTTTAATCTAGATTAGTTTGTGTAGTGCACTAATTTATCGATAAAGGAGTAGTAATTTATATTCACTGTCTTTAATTACTGTCAGTCATCCTTATCTTCATCATAAACTGTTAGTGCGAGAATTTTGACATTTAACTTTCACCATGATTCCAATTTTAAATGTGCCGTACAAAACAATGGGACTGCTTATTGTTAGGTGTTTTATTGTAATGCTTTTGAATGTCAATTTACATGCGACAATGTATACTGTACCCTTACTGTAAGAAACCTATAATCACGATCAGATATTTTTTATTACGTAGCTGAATTTTTTCATCTGCTGGGAATGAAAGTTGCAGTCTGATATCTGGTCTTGAGTTCTGACACTCTAGTCATATAGTCGAATAGAGTCTTCATGTAATGGAAGCCTAAAGCAGAATTATCGATTGCAATTTTCAAGTACAATTTCCCCGGTGTCAGTCAGATTAAGAGAAACGTTCAAATATTGTAATTTTTTATTGGAATCAAAAAAATATTACACTACTTGAAATGCTATAAATATCAACACTCTAAAAAATACAGCGGAGTAAATACTTTATAAATCTCCAAAGTTTTATTACTAATTGTAAAATGTGAAAGTGTTTCCATTGTTGTTCCAATAATAATCTATCGAGTATTACTTATGAGTTGATATAACTTCATGTTATGATACTTTCCATCTTCCGTATATTCCAAATTCCATATGAATGTCAATTGTTTTCCTCGAGGCGTAGCAATTTACAATACTCACTGTGTAATTGTTATTAATAATCGATGTGTAAAATTGTATATTATTAGTCTAATATTGATGTTAAAAAGATAATTATAAGTTGAACTATTGTGAGAATGCTATATGCATGCACTGCAGTAATGTGAGTAAATAACTTTAACTAAAATTGTATTTAATCTTCAAATCCATGTAGTAGTGCATTTTCGTGTATTTAGACACAATTCAATTGTCATATATCGTTGATTTAATATCATCCTGGTTTATTTCGTAGAATTTGACTTTAGTTTGATAATATTATCACTATTGCACGTTTCACGGTTTAGAACTTGGTATTATATAATTATAGAAGTACACAAAAGTACTAAAAGTTAATCATACAGAAATAGTCCAAATGCTAATAGTTTGTCTAGTGACGTAAGAAGTTATACATTGTCAATGCATATTTTTACGCAAATTTCTATTGTGTATGTTCCAAGCAAAATTATTCTTACTTAGCAAGAATTCCTATTTACCGGTAGTTATTGTCATATTTATTATATTTATTAATGTCTTACAACCAATATTATTACATAATATTGGTTTTATATTATGTGTAGTTCATAGTTTATACTTAGCACCATATTATTGTGGCTTCAGTCTCAAATTATCAATATGTGTCTAATCTGCCCATACACACTCGTGTAACATGTTATAATAATAATATATCGAGATTTATTGATTGCTATTTTATTGAGACTGTATCAGTAAATTATTCCAGATTCTACAAATTACGTGGATAGATGTGTTTTGCAATTTGTTATTTTAAATTCCTTTGTAATTTTAAGTGCTGTTTATTCCAATTATTAAACTCTTGTGATGTGCACACTTTTTGCGTAGGTACTGGATTTGTATTGTATTGTGCTGTACATATTATATTGTAATTTGTAATGTCGTGTTGTGTGTCTTTCGTATAATATTAGATAAAGTAATCATTCAATGTACATACATGCGTAATCTTTAAACAGTAGTGTTGAATTTACCTTTTAAAATGTCGGTGATTAATAAACAATTGCTTAGAAAAATGACACCAATTATTAAGATTATCAGCATCTCTAATTTTTTGTCACCTTTTCTGCACATAAGTCTACTACTTAATCAGTCCAAGATTGAAATATTTCGTTCAACCGTTTTAAGTCAAATACGAAAAGGGGGTGGTCAGATAAAGCACCCTAGGATCATTTTTAAGAAGTAATAAGAAACATATCATGTGAAAGTTGGTAAAACCGTTCTATGAAAATGCATCGTTATCATTCACTTATTTGACTGCTACTATATAGCCATAAAGTCAAAAGAGCTATGAAGAACCAATGAATCAAAGGGTAAGATAAATTGGCACATTCCATTTTTATTTACTTTCGATTTTATCTCTAACCAGTATAGTAGAAGGATTAAGAGTTTAGGATCGTCCTATTCATCCATTAAGGATTTGTATGGGGTAAAATTAAGAAGCGAATTATAAGAAATTGATATTCTATTTATATTTCTTAATTCAAGAAAGCTAGAGCGAGATATCTCCGTGAAATGTAGCACAAAAGTTTGGAGAGCAGCTTATACGCCACCTGCAAAGTGGATTCTCATTTTCTCATCATGTGATTTTGTGGACAAGAAGAAATGGTTCTTGGACTTCTTCACTCATTCGGTATTTTCTCGTACTCTAATAATAGTGTACACCTTTTGGTCTATTGGACGGACTACAAATAAAACACAAGACTAGTTTTATCCTTCCATTTCCACAGAAAACCGAAATTCCAATCCGAGAATTTCAAAGTAGATAATCCTACTTTCAAAAATGTCGTCTGCTGCAGCACTTCCGGAACCTGTGCGAGTGTCTTCACTTATCAGAGTTCGTTTTTTTTAAATTTAATTGTACCTTTCCATTTTTAATTATAATAGGAATTTAGTCCGCACATAATATAATAGAAAATGAGATGAATATCCATTTTCATTTTAAGTACGAATATTTATGGCTTGGATTAGCAACGTATTTGCGTCATATGTGTGTTTTAAAATATGAGCTGGCAATAGGCGAAGTTGTAAAATAATGAATGTGGTTACTTTTAACTTTTAAACTGCGGAATAAATAACACAATAGGCCAATTAAATTAGAAATACAAATTAGTTAATGTTTTAAAATCCCACTTCACCGGCTCAATGCCAAGGGTTGATTTTTACTTTAATAAGATCAAATAATAAATGATATATTTTAAGTACCTACCAGGAGGATCACTAAATAATTCGATAAGTTTGTAATATTAAGCGATATGTTATTAGGGATTCATCGTTTCTGCTGGTTAATTGTATTTAATAATTGCATTATTTATGAATATCTTAATAATATGGCTCCAGATGACTTTGCATAATACACTCTTTCTAGGGGAGATTATTATATTAATTACTTCGTCACATCGTTACTCCCGTGTTTAGCACGGTTTATTACACTATTGTCTTATCGTGTAAAATTAATTATAATGAGCTAATTGTGTTCTTAATGATGTATACGCAGGTGGGCCGCTGGAGTTTACTAGCATTAGGTGTCCTTTATGGAATTTCGCGTCAAAGGACTCTTAGCAAGAGAGAAACCGCATACAGGGCTCAGGTAGAAGCAGAAAGACCTGCCAAGGAGGCTGCTAAGGCCGCTGAGAAAGCTCGTCTTAACAGACGTAAGTATTTGTTTCTTTCGGTACGAGTAAGTAGTTTTCGCCAATTTCGACTAATAATTAATTTTTTTATGTTTTAGTCGAGTTGTTATACCTAGCCGACGCAACTGGAACACCCGTGCCACCAAATTTCTAATCTGTAGAACATTGTATGACTAGTAATTCCTAAAAACAAATTGTATATTATTTGTTTACGTGTCAGTAATCTGCAACGAACACGTAAATATGGTCTAAATGTATTTATCGAGTCAGCAGATATTTACATTTGTTCATGTATGATAAAATCAAGTTAGTTAAATAAAATTAGTACAGAAAGTTAACTCTTTTATAGCATACTTTGTCTTTCTAATGTCATTTACAACAGGAACTCTTTCGTAGAAAAGAAAATACAACTCTTTAAACGCAACTATTCTTTATTCGT
>JAAAYG020002164.1:16500-31458 GCA_009936455.2 Tomocerus minor
TCTAATGTCATTTACAACAGGAACTCTTTCGTAGAAAAGAAAATACAACTCTTTAAACGCAACTATTCTTTATTCGTATATGTTTAAGCTATACCAAATAATATGAGAATATCATTTTAATTATATGTTTATTTCTAGTAAGGACACTTGAAGACAGGACAGTTGTAATTGAATGTGTTAACTGTTAAATTCTAAAACTCGTTGATTTTAAATTGCAATTGGAATGAATAACAAGGTTGGAAGGACTACAATGGGAGTAGGGACGCATTAATTTTTAGAACACCATTCGTAAGCATTAGTGAAAATTTTCATCCATGGAGCGGCAGTTGTCATCTGTGCCTTGAGATTTTGTGGGACATAAGGCCACTGCCAAGGAAGAACACATCGTTCGGGATGTGGCATCATTGCTAAATGTCTGCCATCCTTAGAGACGATTCCAGCAACACCGTCTGCACAATTTCATAATAGAGATTTTAAGCGGAAGTTACAAGAGCATAACTAATAGAAATATTAGAAATACGCAAGTGCTAGTGACAGCTTAACTTACATTGGCTTCCGTTTGGATTCATCGGGTAGCTTTCAGTTGAATTTCCGTTGTCATCCACATAGCGAAGGGCAATGCAATTTTGTTGATTGAGTTGAGTATAGACGTTGTGCGTCTTGTATGAAAAACGACCTTAAATACAAAAACATCGAAGTCAATTAATTAGATTCTACTTCGGACAAGTTTCTAATTTGCACTCAAGCAGTTAGTACCACGAATGAACTAGAATTCAACAAAGAAAATTGGGTAAAAAGTTAATGGCCTCATCGATTACCCTCAGCGTGAGCGATCCAAGCTCCCAGCTGACTGCCTTCTAAACCTTTCAACATTATTGAAGAAGTTTTTTCGATCCTGACGGTGGGAAATCGACTTTCGTATCTCTCGGATGAATTGTGATCCAGGAAAACATCTGGGACATCCGGTACGACACCCTCCTCAGACTCATCTGCGTATCTAGACAACCCAACCCACTGTAATAATGCCATTAATTGACATCCGTTGCAAACTCCGAAACTGAAAGTATTTTCTCTTTCCCGGAAATTCTGCAGCTGAGATTTGACGTTTGGATCGAACATAAAACTGGCAGCCCATCCTTTAGCCGACCCAAGAACATCTAACAAACACATCACACCGAAACAAAAAAGTTAGTTTTCAGACATTTGATCAAGATTCATTGGACAGCTTTGAGTAAACACCAAAACTAAAGTTATTCCACTATGCTACTCCTGTCATCGACATTTAATGAGCATTAAATTGAACAAAGATAGATACTATGTTCCTTAATTAGGGTTACAACTTGCCTGCATAACTGAATCCACCCGGAAATATTAATCCTCTAAAACGATCTAATGTAACTCTCCCACTGATAATATCGTCCATGGTGACATCCCAAACTTGAAATCCGGCCATGTAGAAAGAAGCAACCATTTCTCTGTCTCCGTTGCTTCCTTCCTCTCGGATCACTGCAACTTCCGGTCCACTGCCTATGAATGAACATATTCAATTAAAATTGTCAATTTTCCCTTAAAATTATCATGAATGTAATTATACAGTTATAAATACTCAATGTAAAGTTTCAGGCTTTTAAAACTGGAGATAATTTTAAAGATACCATTGGACAATTCCGATCTAATTGGAATCTTTCTTGGGTCAATAGTAAATCTGTAGTTTGGTCCAGTTCGTTTGACAAAGGAGCCGTGTTCTTCCCGAGCGCTGTGTGGGTTACACTGTCTCTTTTCCAATTGGTAACTTGTTTCTTCCCAAGCCTGCATCAAAGTGCTCATCGGAGCATCAACCACAACTTCCCCGTCGATGTAGATCTCAATTTTGGAATTGGGGCCATGGCCAGAAGAAACCCCAATCGGGTACACGGGCACTTGTGCATTCTTAAATTCCAACAAAACTTTCTCAATTGAGAGTCTATCTACTTCCAGGACCCAGCCAACTTCCTCAGCAAATAAAATCTCCAGAGGTGATTGTCCCTCCTTATGCACAATATCCACTTTTAGGCCACTGTGACCACCGAAAGCCATTTCGACTAGGCAGGTGATAAGACCGCCGTCGCTGACATCATGTCCTGACAAAATGCTTCCTCCTAAAAAACAATTTGTTTTTATTGCGTTTAGTTTTCGGTTAGATACTTTTACTTTAATAATTCCTAGTGTGTAGAAAAAGTGCCATAAAATTATTTTACCTGCAATAAGTTTTTGAGTGCAATTAAAAGCTTTGACGAGGAGCTGAGGGTTATCCAAATCTGGGACTTTATCTCCGAGCTGTTTGTATACTTGAGCCAGAGCAGTGCCTCCTAAACGACTTTCACCGCCGGACAAATCCACGTAGACCAATAAACCGTCTTCCTTCTTTGACGGAGCCTTTAGATCTGGTGTCACTACTTTTCGCACGTCAGGGCAAGGGGCATAGGTGGAAACAACGAGAGCTCCTGGAGCTTTCACCGTCCCTTTACCCACACGGGCGGCCATAGACAGAGAATCCTTTCCTCCATCAACAGCAACTCCCAATTCTCCCATCACCTTGCACATTGCTTCGCACGCTTCATACAGAGCTGCCCCTTCCCCAGGTAATTTCGCAGCCCACATCCAATTTCCGCTGCATTTCACATCCTACGTATTAACAAAAAAGTTTAATGCAATTGCAAATTATGACAAAAATATTAAATAGATATGCAAGCATTAAAAAACGGTGGCGGTTATTGAATTCGGTAGAACGACAAGGGAATACAGGAGATAGTTTCTGGTAAACCAAAAATTCAGCATTTTTTCATCAATCAATCAAAATCATCAGAACAAACATGTCTACGCATGGGACATTTTCTTTGTTACATAAGAAAATCTTGTATGATTTTCAGCTCAGGAAAGTAAATTTCTATCATTGTGTGCTTTTAGTATAATATGACGCTCCTTGTCCTTCATGATCGAATTCGATAGCCGGCAAAGTACTTTGCCAGCTAAGCAGAGTCGGGTTACCTTGATATCAGAAATTGCAGCGAAGACGAGATTCGTCATTGCTTCTGCCACAGTCATTCTGGCGCCGGCTCCAGGACACAGAAGTCCTTTGATAGGTTGTTCACCGATGGATGTAGCAGAACCGACCTAAATGCACAATAATCCATTGTTAAATGAGATTTAAAAGCTTTTTCTAGTAGCTACTCTGTATATTAACAAAAAGGAGAGTTTTGAATGCAAATTATATCGACATAAGAGATGAAACATGAAATACTATTCGTGGTCTCTCAGATCAGAAAATCAGATCTTCGGAATACGTTATTATCAGTAGTTGACAACCTGACAATAAAGCTATTAAAATTCTTTTGACACCTTATAAAGTACTGGCATATTTGTTAAGTTTAATTGTACCGTGTCAAAATAGGAGAGAGCAACGACAGCCACATCGGCCAAAGGAGTGTGAAGAGGACCCACACATTGCTGTTGAGCCACAAGTCCAGTGACAGAGCGATCAACTTTATTGGTTAAATAGCGTTTACTGGCGACTGAAGGAAGTCTTAAGACGCGCTGCAGAGCATCTGCCACTCTGAGATTTGTGGGTAATACGAGGGGGCGAAGGTTGACTCTGTAGCTCTCCAGTTGGAACTCTTTCTGAGGCATTTTCCCTAAGACAAACTCTAAATCTAAGTTAACTGGATTTTTCTCTTTCTGGATATCTTCGAGTTCATCTCTGGACACTTTAACGACTCCAGTAATGCTCTTAACTTCTCGCTCGCTCAAAACAACCTGGAAAAGAATGTTTTCACTATTAGCGGACAAGATTACTCAGGAGAATCACAATTTCCTTACAAAGCTACGCTTAAGTGTGTGAAAGGGAATATCTATACAGATTAATAGCTATAGGAGCATATTATATATATAACTCCTCATACTAGAATGCTCCATTATATTTATTCAGAGTAAGGTACCTTTCCGTCTCCTGTGACTATTCCTACAAAGGAAACGGGGCATCTTTCTCTGCTGGCAATTTCCATCAAGAGAGGAACATCTTCTGCAGCGCATAGGAGGGCATTGCTCTCTTGGTACTCTGCTCCCCACAATTCCAGGGTGTTAATTGTGGGATCTCCTAATTGGAACTTCTTGGTGAAAATGACTGCACCAGTTGGTTCTACTAATTCCTTGAGAACATTCCCTAGACATATCATCCAGCAAAACATGAGTCTCACACCCGGAAATTAAAATATGACTAAAGAAATGGGGAAAGCAAATGACAGGTGTGTAATGACTGTTTAATTTGTTAAGCTGTCACAGAACGAACCATTTCCACCAGCTCCTTGGTCATGAATACTGCAAATAGGATTTTTCTCGCCAAGCTCTAAGCAGGATCGAATGACACGATTTAATTTCTGCTCCATTTCAGCATCTCCTCTTTGAACGGCGTCAAAGTCCAAATTAGCAGCATTGTCTCCTTGTACCTATAGTCAAAAGTGATAAAGTTTAAGTCATGACATTTTCATGAAGCTCTTTGTAGTGGCACTGCGGAAAATGTCCAATTTGATGCAAAATCTCTTTGCTGGAACCTCTTTTCCCTGTCTTCCTCTCGATTGCTTATTCATGAGTAATGTGGCATGTCAAATATTTAGGGTGATCAATGGGGAATGGGTTTATGTGAAAAGATGGGGTTTAGTGGGACTCACTTGCACAGAGCTGGCCGAGCCGCCTCCGACTCCAATGCGATAAATGGGTCCTCCTAACTTAACGACTTGCATCCCTTCCTTGGGACTCTGTTTATCCGTCATGGTGTCGTCCATGGAGCCGATGCCTCCGCTGAACATAATGGGCTTGATCCATTCCCGTCTCTCTTTCCCCTCCGCGTCCACGAGCATTCCGAAGGAACGGGCAAAGCCGGAGATTACAGGCTCTCCGAATTTATTACCATAATCGCTGGCACCGTTGCTCGCCTCCACGGCCACATCCACCGGCCGGGCGAAGTTGTCGGGATAGTCCAAACCCGACTCTTCCCAGTCTAACTTGTAATCCGGGATCAATAAGTTTCCGAAGGAGTAACCTGCCGTCCCTGCAATAACGTAACCGCCTCGGCCAACAGCTTGAACATCCCGAATGCGGCCGCCTGTGCCTGTTGTAGCTCCGCTGTACATTCACACACCAAACCACAAACATTAGTTCGAGTTCCCTCTTGCCAAACACGGCAATGCATGTTCCTACTAAATAAACCCGCACTCTTCAATTACATCTCCCTCCATAATGTATTTTTACTAGGTACTCGAAATGAAGATAAATTGCATAGTGCGGATCACACATTTTATGGTTACACATTGTGGCTCCAATTCTAATGCGTTTCTCCGTTTATGCGAAATTGATAACTTGCTATTTTCATATGGTGGCGTTGTACCTGAATGGGGCCACTCCCGTGGGGAAGTTGTGAGTCTCCGCAGTGAAAATTATATTCCGATTGTTTTTCTTGATGTGAAATGGGCTTGGTTGTCGTACACATGTAGGCAATAAGTTCTTGGTGTGGTAACCCACCATCGCGCTACTGTTGTCACTGAATTTTATTACATTATTCTGATTGGTTGTTATCTGAGTGTCTATTATCATGTCTATTAGGGATTGCTCTTTCTCCTCTCCATCGATTACCATTTTACCCTGAAATAAATCATAATTTAGCATTTAATTTATGAGAAAGCATCAGAGGAGAGTTAACAAACAACTCAAGAAGACTCATAGGTACAGCAAAATATGCAGATTTGAAATGATTTGCAAATATTATATGAAGCTTTTTTGCTAAGAAATGAGAATGGTTAAAAATGTTCTAACTCTTCGTTGATGCATCACAAATCTCATTCAATTAGCTAAATAGGAATGTACCTATTAAAGTGCATATAAGTCAACAAAGAGCATTGTGCATGCAGTTATCTGTTATTTTCACTAATTCTTTATCGTTAAGTTATACAGTAGAGAATAATATCGTCGCCAAAAGATTTTTATTGTAATGTATAACTTCAGATGTTATGTGAGATTGAAATGTTAACATTCATTTTAAAATAGTAGTCTTTTTATAAGAGTTTCTTTCAGAAGCAGAGATTATAAATATTCCTACAGCTGAATAGTATTTCCCTTTAACATATTCCGCAAATATAGAGACAGGGATAATAAATTGAGTGCAAATAAGAATTTGCTATCTCTAGTGACAGTGAATTGAAACTTTGTAATTCTAATATTTATAGTCATCAAATTGAAATGTAAATAAAAACTACGAGGAAGCATTAAATATATTTTATTTCTGTCTACTCTTAGAAAGAGTAGCTTTATAGATAAATGGTATATTATTAGTGTATCCACACATCCTTAACTTTCCACCACAAATCAGCCTTCAATTGTGCTCCAGTTTGCCTACATGATCTTTTTTAAATAAGGCACGTACACGACTCATATTCATTGCCATAGTGGAGCCGTCGATAAATCATGGATGTGACATTAGAGCTTAATTGAATTCGTGCCTTTGCACAAAAGTTACGAGCACATTGCAATTTGTGAACAGTGGATGCAATTTCCCTGCAAATGCACGTTTCATTTCCAGACTGTCTGCCATCTCCTTTGTTAAGTAAATAGAGTGTTCCTGTGCACTGATATCTCCTTCAGGTACATTTCTCAGCTGCAACAGTAATATCATTTGTGCGAATGCAAAATGAGCATGCAAAGTGGATACAGCATAACATTGGAGAAAATGCTTTGGGAAAAATAGCTTATAAGAAGTTGACTCAGTATAGCTGCACTCACTACATTCGGGGCTCGCAGCTAGTTTTGGGATTCTTGTTGTGAATCGTGATGAGTGTGCGTCACTAATAAATGTCAATTATGCTGAGTGATTACTTTATTATGCTATCTCCAAGTCTCCAATACTTTCATTCTCATTTTTAGCAAGGATGACTACTAAGTATATCTATTTGCAGCTAGAATAATAATGTTAGTTCTAGTTACGAACACTTGCAAATCCAGTAAAGTTTCCCTGAAGACACGGAAATAGTTATAAATTGAGTAGGATAACTGCCATTCATAAGTGTGTACATATATTATGTACACATACACGATGCCATTCAACGTACTTAATAATTAAATAAAAGCAGTTAGCTTTGGCTCAGAATGGTCGAACAATTGCTTCTACATGCATTACAAAGCAAGACGGGAACAGATTTCCTGGGAAACTTTTAGGTTATTTCTATTAGATATAATTCCAGCAAACTGCTAAAAATTCTACTGTTTTAAGTCGAAGATAAATTAAAAATAGAAGCAATAGCATACAATGCCAACTGGTATATATCCCAACGGCAAATGATACATATATTATGATTTGTTTCGATTTGCTTGAATTTGCTTGGAATTTGGGAATTCGCGTAGTTTTTGCTAGGTTTCTTGGGATTTATTTAAATTATTTGTGAATTTGTGGATTTGTTTGCTTTGCGAATTTCTTTTGTTTTAAAAATGTGCACGGTATTTGAAGATTTATTTGGATTTTGTAGTCTGCGGTTTTTGGAATTTGCTTTAATTTTGCGAATTTATTCGGTTCAATGGGAATGTTTTTGAACTTTGTAAATTAATTTAGTTTTTTGATAATTTTTTAAGTCCGAAAATTCCTATAAACAGCGATTTCGAAATTTTAAATATGTAAACTATAAATTCGGAATTTGTGCATATATGTGACGCACTCTAAGCGAGCAATGATCTGGCATTTCGGGGAGAGGTTGCATGCAGAAAAGCTTCGCCATTTCTTCCAAGAGAGACATATTTATAAAAAATCTTATTTCCTAAAGTACTTTAGCTTCATACGTGGATCCCCCTCTGTGAAAGTGTTTTCTAACATTCAATGTGTCAGATCTAGTTTCTCAATTATAAAACTAACGGCATATATTAAATATCACTTTTACGACTTCTAATTCTAACTGACAATGAGTGAGTGTATTACCAGAATAATAATGGAAGATTGTGAGTATTAGGAATCTGTATTTTTGAACCTTTTGACGTTGCTGGTAATATGCTGGAATGGAATTCACGCATTTATAAAAATAAGGAAAAAAAGCAAAAGCAAAGCAAGGAAAAATCATAGGATGATGATCTATCCACTGACTTCTAAATAAGCTAGTAGTAAAGAAATTCAGATTCTGTCACGCAGTGTGCTGTTTGTGTGGAAGGCAAAACTTACTTTGAAGAACCAATGGCGACTGTGTTCACTGTTGGATTGAGCCAGATCAAAGCACTCGACACTCGTGGGGTTCCTCTTCAGCTTATTTCTAAAAAGCTCTGTATAGTAATCCAAGTCCCAGCTGTCGAAAGCCAAACCTAGAAATATTTATATATTAAGGAACCAGACGTTTCAATATCCATCCAGACATCAACAGAATTTCAATATAAATGTCTCCTCCCCTCTGCACTCTATATCGTTGTCTTTTTATGAACAGCTTTAACTTTAATAAAGTTATTTTGTCAAAACTGTTATTATTTAGTGTTTTATTTTATTTCCATCCCATGAGAACTGAGTTACTATTCGAGTCTTTCATCAACATTGTCATCGTCCCTTCCGCGTAATAGTAAAGAGAAATGTGAAACAAGAGAATCTAGAAATTGATAACAGTTTTAATTTAAAGAAATAAAAGAAACATTTAAGTCCCTATAACATTCTTGACAGTGCAAATGGAGGGGAGGAGAAATAATTCGTGTTTAAGAGAGCATGGAGAGTAGACGAAGTCCCATAAATCACACTACAGTGTAACACATACTCGTATAATATTATAATGTACTAAGTCTATCAACCGTTTCAGCAGTAGAAATTCTGGGTATTTGGCAATAAGTCTACTGCATAACGCAAGCATTACGCAGAAAGCACTTAAGTGAAGGAGGAGCAATGAGATCTCTTCAGACAGTTAGTCAGCTCAATGCAGAAAAGTTGTTCTGATCTACTGAATAAATATTACATTAGGGGAACGCAAAATATTTTTCAGAAAGTATCTGCCTTTCACTCCATTCGTAGACATTATTGGTTTTCTAGTTTTCGGGTTATTCAACTTCAATGTAACTTTAAAATATTTAGGGTAGAAACGCAAGGAACTCAACGCGTCTCTAGTAGATATTCAGGACATTTCTACTGGCACCTAACGACAGTTTTGACATAGGTAGGTACTAGGTATATATTTGTATATTTGGATATTTCTAGAAACATTGATATTGAAGTATAGCTAAAACTCAACTAAGAAAAGTCAATTCAGTTCGTAGCAAAAACCGTGCTACTTGTTTGCACATCTCCAGACAAAATGTCAAATCTAAAAGGAATGATTTTAGGCGATATATATATACTTTCTTTTTGCACGTTTGCAAATATACTAATCTCTCATGCTGTATAAAAATGTAATATTAATACTCATGATTCAAAGTTCAGATAAAATTATCTAACAATGAACCCATTATTCAATAGCACAGCATAGAACTGGAGATTTTAAATGTCAGTGGGGAAAGTTGTCATCTGAAAATGTACTTATGGCCTACGACTATAAGGACTATATGCCAATATGTAAATTGTAGTGAAATTATAAATATATGAAAGAGAAGGGGGAATATGATTATGGTTATGCATCTTTATCATTTATCAGTTGGAGATCCCTGTGACGATTATTTATGGTCTTTATCAAAGAATCGAAGTATCATTATCAGGATACCATAAAACTTTTTGTCACTCGCCCGTCCCCAGACCAACAATATCCAATATAATCTCAGTGCGCCCCATACGAGCGTTGAAAGATTGCAAACAAGATGCGAAACTTCTACTGGTTTTTCGATCGTTACAAGAAAAGGTGGTTTTGGTCGATTCTCATCCTTGTGGTGGGGTACAGTGAGAATCAGTTATTCAGACACTAAAAACTCAAACTAAGAAAAATGCAGGTACTACTCCCCGTACACCTTACGACGGAGACCCAACCGATCACCTGAACTTGTTATGACACTTTGACTGACTCAATTCTTGTTTGATTTAGCTTATTCAAATAAGACAACTTAAAATGTTTCTTACCTAAATGGTCATTGACTTTCTCGAGAGCAGCTCTTCCGTCTTCCATAATATTTACCTCGTACCATGGATCGGGTTTTTTCTCAAGTTGAAAACTGGCCAACGGTTCCAAATAACGACACTGTGTCATTCGGTCATGTAGAGCTCCAACTATCTGTCAGTTCCAAAACTTAGAATTAAAATTTTTGCCATAATAATTTTTTCTTAAAACTTAAATGTTTAGATCGTGTACCTAAATATGTCTATTTATAACTACTGTTATATTACTGAAGAGTATTTCATTTTACATCTAGGATCTAGGTCTGTTCATTGGAATGATTGGATACCCAAATGTACTTGAAATGAGATTTTTCAAAAGGTTTAAAAAAAGTCCCACGAGTATTTTTCTTTTAGTTTCCATTTGGTTCGGCATACTGATTTTACGGTCGTGAATAATGTAATGGATGGCAACGATGAGATTAAAGTACATGCATAAATATAGTAAGACTTATATAGAACCCTAAACCGGAAACAACATAGGTTGAAAATGAGACTAATACGTACATTTCCTATAGTACAGAAAAAACACATCATCTACAGATACAGATATATACTGGCAAATACATTATGCATAAAGCATGGTTTCATAGTTCAATTTAGACTTGCCAACGTATAGAATAAATACTGTGATGATCTGCTTCTTAGGGATTATGGTGTCACTTTGAATTAGCAATTTCTTCGATTTAGTATTTGAAAAACAGTTTCAATCTCAAGATCAGTTACCTGCAAATAGATATAGCATATATTGCGTACATTCTGAAATACCTATAAATATATGGATGCTGTATTGTATACTCTACTTCTATAACTCATTTAGAAATTATTTCGCAATATTTGCATCCATTTTTGTTTCTTATGTGATTTTAGCAATTAGTTTTTGCCAATTCGATTAGAGGACATAAAACATGAAAAAAGACACAAAAAGGTTTTTTGGTTCCTTGTGTATTAAATCTTTTGTGTATAATCTGTATTAAATTCTCAATAGTATATCAGCCTAATTATATTATCTTGGTGATATCTGGAAAATCATAAAGCAATGTAATTAAGCTTGCAAATGACACCTTCTCAGACAGTGCGCGGTGTCTACGAAAGAGCATTACAGGGATTTCTGCTAAGAAAGTTTATACCTATTTGGTGTTTTTTGTTGGACCTGGTCCAAAGAGGTTTTTGAAAACAGTAACTCCTGCGTTTTAAACTGTTATTTAAATTACACTTATACGAATTTATACGTGAAATGAATAGATATAATATTGCATCGATTGAGAGAATTAAAAAATAACATTTATACTAGACTTATATGAAAAACGCAAGCAATATATATAATCAGTTGATGTTGATGTACATAATATGAAATCGTTTTTCTCATTTCCTCGTTCTAGGATGCTAATTGCTACTCTTATTTCTAATTTCTCAATGAATACCCTACGCATATCACATTGAATTGCAGAATACCTACCTATCTATTCGGTGGTTTCTAATATAATTATTTTAATTATATACTCTTTTTGTATTGAACATTGAATCTTATATAACAATATAAGTTACTTCTAATATGTGATTATATACCCGAATTAATTGACTTAGTGTACATAATGCACGATAGTTACACCTTTTTCCAAAACATAGTAAAAATGACCGTCATTCTATTTACAAATAGATTTTAGCTGTTGCAGTTCGGATGCCATAGACGCATGATTCCGCAGTCAGACAGTAGTGTACTATTCTAGAAACATGTACTATGTGTAGGTAACCACTTGCAACATACATATATAGTAGAAAAGCGCATGAATAGATACAAGTATATAATGCATGGTCCTTGAATGTTAAGATGTTGGTTAAATTGATATTAAATGAGCAACATAAACCAGAATGATAAAAATGTTATTAAGACCCTAGATATTAGAGTATATGAATGTGTCTGAAATAGACTACTAATTATACTTATGTACTATTTGATCACATCTTAATAAACCAAGGCAAAATATAAAAAATAGCATTATATTTCATAATTAAAAGCTGCGGAACAGAAGTGCAATAATAAAGCTGGATCTCTTCGGTAATGGAAAAATGGTTTCTAAATGGCATGGTTTAATACTACGACTCTGGTGATTGTATGTAAAGATATAAGATACAACTGGCTGTAAAAAAACTGCATAACAGCGCAACAGATTACACAGGTCTTCAAGAACCATTATCTGTAGATGTACAATGTCGCATTGAAAACCATTGTCATTCTGGACAATGAAAGTGGCTACGAAAAAATTGAATCCATAGAAATTAATATTTTCCAATCTCATTTGGGACGAAAACTTTACTCCTACACGTACCTGAACCAAAAAGGTGTCCTCGGTAAGAGTGGATGAAAAATTGTTTTGGAACAGCATAGTGTTTGTGCTTTATTCATTGACAGAATGCTGGCAATCATTAGGTATACTGTACATGGGTACAATAACGGTCTGGTATAGTCTACTGCTTCACATTATTAGCTTTTTCTGTCTTGTGCCAGGTTTCACAGCATCGATTAAATAATTTTTTTCAGCATCATTAATGTTCCAGTTAGAATCGATGCATTGACCTGTGTGTGCAGCGTGTTTTTATGTTCATCAACATAATGAAAACAGCATAGGTGGTTTATCATGAGTTTTAGCCTACATAGCCTACATTATTACAGGAACTACGAAACGAATTATAAAAACGGAGATTGCTTTGGGAACGGGGCCACACTGCTTAAAATAATAGAAGAAGGAAACGTCGATGTGTCTGTGTCTCGTCGTCCGCCCTCAAAGTAACGAGCTAGAACTAATAGCAACTTTCGCATAATAACATACTGGATATGACTGAAGGTAGGTTATAACGGGCATAGTCTTGCTCTAGCCTAGCCTATACTACTTAAGGTTAAAAGTAGCACATCAAAATATTGTCCGTCAAAAAGAAGCATTTTTATTTTTGTACGCAAAAAAAGTTTTTGTGTACGACACACCCGTAAAATTTGTAAGGTATGGTGTTTTTCATTTGATAAAACTTTTTTGAAGAATCATAATTACAGAATGCAGCGCGACATGAGATTACAATTAAATATTATTATTACTCGATAAGTTAATTTGTAATTAGTTTACTATTACTCCATTAGTTAATTTATAGATGAGGTTATTGTTCATATTGTACACACAGCATCACAAGGTATACGAAACACGATAGTATGCAATCTGATGCCATGCAGAATTCATGCAAATTCTTTAATAACGCTGTATATTTTGCTCTTGTCTCAGAGATCGATTTTAACCCTATACAAATCTTACTTGTATGTGCCCATTGATCTGCAGTCCTTACGTAATTGTTGAAACAATCAGAAAGTTAAATCAAAGTGTAGTAGAAAGTCGGAAACAAAATGTAAAAGTGCATAACACTGAATTTTTTGTTGCACAGGGCATTTACGATTAAATATATGATTTACCCATCTATTTAATATGACATTTATTAATGAATGTTTTTGTCGTGCATGTTATTTATATTAGTTAGTTGCTGACAAACGAATAACTCTAAAATATTCTCCCTAAGTTTAAGCACATGTAGAAATATGTAAATAAGTACTTGTATTAATGATAAAACTTTTATGAGTTTTTTGTGTGGTTTTGGTGGTTACATATTTGTTATCCTTAGAATTGAAGAATGGGAAAAGTATTCTTATATAGAGCCAGTCAGTAGGTACTGCTATAACATAATGAAATGGCAATTGTTATTTTATTAAGTCAATACCTGTTCCTCTATGGAGCGGAGCACTTCCTGGCTGGCCGAGTTGTCAAAACGAATCAAATAGCGTGTGGAGAGTTCTACACGGGTAATTTTCTTCAATCCGACTGCATTGTAAATTGAGACGGCATTGGTGGAGAAAGCCGTCGAAAAGTTCAATCTGCAGGAAACCAATACAATTCATATGCTTGAGCTTTGAGGTACTTTCAATCTTTCTTACTGTGTTGTTAAGCTATTGTAAGAAAAAATTTGGATAAAATGAGGTGCCGTAGGCATGTATTAATGACAACGTATTTTGCTCTTAGAGACTTAAAACTTCATTTTCATATAATATTGTAGCCAGTACAGTAACTCATCATGTCGATCATGTTTGTAACTTACACGTGGAAAAGTAGTTCGGAACATAGGGAAAAAAACTTTTTCAAATCTAACAAGTATTATTGAAACATAATACACATCTAAAATTTTTGCTTGATGTAAGACTGATGACAGCAGTAAAGCATGAAACGGAGAATGTATGCTACACTCAACCTGAATAAACTGTGTAGACCAAATCCTTTCCACAAGAAAAAAAGTTCGAAATTTTGAAAATTTGAAATTGATAATGAAATTAAAATAAAACGATTCCAACGACATTTTAAACAGTTAAAAAATTATTTTGAAAGATAATAATCCATATTTCTAAAATTATGACGAAGTACCTATTATGTATTACAGGAACACAGAAAGAATGGATTAGGGTGGAGAAGAAGGATTTAGTCAAACAAAAGGCTCCGTGACGACCGCACACGAAGGTTCGCTCCATCGTCAGAACTCAAATTCTAGCTGTGCACATACTCTCCAATATTTGTTTTAGGGCTCAAAAATGTTTATATCGTACTTATCGCTGAAAACAGTTGAAAACAATGTAATAAAGACTGTACGTAGTGCATTTTTCAAAATAATTTTTTTGGGGGATGAAATATGAATAAGGGGTAAATCTACCCCCAGTCGGAGAATCAGTCTAAAACATTCAGGAAACCTTTGTAACACTTGCCAGATCTTAACCAATGAATTTCATCATGAAGTAGCCAGTACTTTCTGAAATA
>JAAAYG020002175.1:7764-31435 GCA_009936455.2 Tomocerus minor
AGACAAAAGTTGCCTCTTCTGTGTTTTATATTTGAGTATATTTATAAATATTGAACGAAAGAAGAAAGGAATTGTATACACGTAATATGAAGCACTTTCGACTCGGAAGTCATTCTCTTATTTCCCTTCAGTCACTGTAGTTTATGTAATAGGAGAGTAGCTGTCGGTTGTTTACTCAAGAGAGTGCAGGTACTTGCATAAAGTGACCTGACAGTGAGAGAAAACGACAGAATTTGAGCATTTGTTACAGGAGAAGAAAAATTGGGAAAAAGGAGAAGCCCATTGTTTTGTAAGTATGTATAATGGCTTTAATAGGCAGACCAGGAGTATGAAGAGACTTTATGTCTTTGTCATTTTGCGGCGTATCTTCTGCCAGACTACATTATTCAAGTAGAAAAAGAAAGTTTGGCAATTACCTTAAAGTCTCTACGTCCGGGACGTAAACAACAGTGGAAATTGTGAGATTTTGTATAGTAGTGTCAGTCCGATTGAATCGAGTTTCCAGAGTTCCCCTACAATCCGACGATGTTGCTCTTAGTAAACTGATTTCGTATGATGATGAAGCAGATCTAGTACTGTTAACGTTCTCTCCGCTAATTGAAATGTGAGAAGAATTTCATACACGTTGGTTATATGACAACTTTGGCAAGAGGGTAGAAAATGCAATGGTAAATAGTACAAAAATGTAAATACAAAAGACTAAAAACATTAAAAGCAAGCTTCACTATCTCTTCTTTCTCGGATGACTGAAGGAAGAGCATTTTTCATGCAGTCCTGAACAATGTCGCTTTCTCCATTTGACTACTACTTACATCGTTTACATTCTAACATTCCAGACAGATCACATAAAATAGCACGACCACAAAACTATTTTCTTCATTCCAAAAGGACTACATTATATATTATTTGCATTGTCGTATGCGTACGTGCTGAAAATGTTGTATTGAGTGACTTGCTTTTTGAACTTTCTTCTCCCAGGATAGTTACACAAAAAAAATACAATTTCGTCAATTGCTCTGTGATGTGTGCTCTGTTTCTGCTTATTGTGTTAGTCTCTATCTCTCTACGTGCTTAGTGCCTGAGAAATCTCTAACAGATATATTTACTACGTGAATCAGTTAGTAAAAATTGTCAGAGGACGGGAAGTGATAAGCCGACGGCACAAAGGTAAGAAAATAAATATACGGTGTTAGTGGTGTACGGACGGGTGCACTTTTAGCACTATATACTGAAAACTTGGATAAAGTGAGATTGCTATTTATTATTACCATTTGCTAAAGACTGACTAGACTGTATAAGTAATCAATCATGCAATATATTTGTTATTATCTAAAGATAAAAGTGAAAGAATTGTTTATATTTTGATAGAACACGGTAGAACATTTTCACCTGCCTAAAACTTCTTGCGTTACGATTTCTGGAATAGTACGCTATTAGTTTTAATAGAATTCTGTAAAGTAACTTTACCTGCTGGAGTTAGTGAAAAGACAGTAACCAAACTCGGCTCTCTCTTGTTGCAGCTCAGTCAGGAGCTTCCCAATTTGCACAATGACAGTAATCTGAAAAGATTTGTTTTAGTTAGAGCTTCATTAGCTTTCATAAGTTTTCCATTGAAAGACTACAGGGATTTTATTCCGTTGAGTGCACAAATAAACTTCCCGCGAATCAAAACGTTTTCATTTGAAAAAAGGGTAATTAATTATTTTCAGCTCTTTCTTTCAAATAATATAATTTCTATTTTGTAAATATAACAATTTTGACATGCTAAAAAATATTTTTAGTGAACTGAATATAAAAGTGATACAGAAATATCTGTGGAGAAAAAAAGTTTTCTCCAGTACCTATAAGATAGCATGTAAAAACTTTCACCAGGCGTTTGACTCACGTTTAAATATTCATTTGCATGAACTTGATAACTCATTTCAATTTCCCAACAAAATATTGTATAGATACAACTTTCCCCGACATAAAATCTTGAGAAGAAAATTCTAATGTGTTGAGGACTTGTGTGAGTTGATAAATGGAGAATGCCCTTAAATATTTAATTGAGAAAAGTAGAGCAAAGTGAATTAATGTGGTTGATTTAAATGTTTGTACGTACCTGGGAGTTGATTTCCCCAGCTTCCTTTAAATTGACGACAACTCCACTAAGCAATGTTGAGTTTTGAACAATTAGTGCAGTAATCGGAATGAATATCAAGATGATCATTTGGAACATTTGCCATCGTTTGGTGATAATAGCCCCAGGACGACAGCATTTGGACATACCCGATTTAATGGAGACTAAGCTGGAAGAGTCTTCTTCACAGGAATTGAAGGAATGGTGGGAATGGGAGTCTGAATGAGAATGGGAAGTTTCTGAGTTTGCCGATCTGGTTCTCGAGCCTGTTTTAGATTTGGTCTTGTTCGTCCTGGTCGTTCTTGCACTTCCCGACCTTGTCAGGTTACTAGTGCACTTACTCTGCGTTTGCTGCACACGTTCACATTCACACCCAGCAGACGCTCTTTCTCTCCAAATGTTCTTTAGCATGGTGAATCGGGGCTTGATGAAAAGCTATCTCCTCCTCTAATCCTGTCTCTTTCTCTTATCTCTTGATAACATTTTCTTTTGTTTTGATAGGAGAGCACTGGGTGAGTAGTGAGTTGTCCTCTGTATAAATATCGAATTTCTCTGTTTCCCCAACCACTTTTGGTAATGTGCCAGATTAGAATCAATTGTGCTAAAAACCTAGTAAAGCAAGTAGGGAATCCAGGGAAAAGTATCTTTCTCTCTATTGAAAATGCAGTCAAAAAATAATAGATGATATAAATTCTAACTAACTACTGAGCTGTATGCAGAAACTGTGCCGCAACACGATTCCCAAAGCTTAGCTCCATGCAATTGACACAAGATTGTAAAATGGCAATGGGATTGATTAATAGCTTGCTACTTTGCTGTTCAAACTAAGTTCGAAGTCAGGGAAAGATCGTTTCGCTACGACTTCGTAAGAGTTACTACTAGGAAGTCACGTTTAAGTCCATGCAAGTCAATCTCCCCCTCCCTGTCTACCATGTAGCAAAGTTAATAATGAGAAACTCTATGAATGAGCTATCTAAAACAATAGTAAAAAGGATCGAGAGAGAGAGAGAGAGAGAGAGAGAGAAAGAGGATGGATATATGGAAAGAGTATCAACTCTTGGGATCAGATACCTAGCTATTCATGCCACTACTCTCACTCTCGTTCCCCAACTTTCTCCTCTGGACTACTGACAAGAGTTAGTACTGGTCCTGCGAAGAAAAATGTTTTTCCTATAACGTTGACTATTAGTTCTTGTTTTAAGTGATGAGCACCTGGTAGTTATAACATAACATTAGCTACTTATAAAGTCACTCTCAGGCTTATATATATGTGGATAGGCGAAAGGGGGGAGGGAGAGGACGGGCAGCACTGGAGAAAGTACTGCATACTGAGAAATGTTCTCGGAGGAGGACGGTTAAGTTAGACATGGCATGACAGAGACACACGTTTGCAAAATCTGAATTCTCCTCACTCAACATACTATTATATGTATATATATATATATATAAATATATATTTATTTATTTTGTACATTCCTGCTACACGTTCTTCTGTTCCTCTTGGCTTTCTCGCTACTTTCTCTCAGTTACAAGGATTCTATTTGATCTGACCGGCTTTTAGTCAACACTTTATTGTCACTCACTTCCAAGATTCAGGGGATGAGGTAAAAGGGATTTATATGGCTAATAATTTATTCCAACGTGCTCTCACAAGTCATAACTTGTCACCGAAACTCAATCCACATGTTTATCACGTATGGTTATATATACATGTATATAACTCTTTTCCTATAATTAGGAATTAAATCATTTTCTCAGACCTTCCCTCAGATCTTTCATAATATTAGCAAAGAGAGCTATATAGCTGTATTATGTGCACACAGGGACATTAATTCAACTGTGATTTAATCTCTCAAGGAGAAAGTATAATATCATTAATATCACACAAGGGATTATCCGTCCGGCAACAAAACCTTTGTTCATATCCATGAGCAATGACTATATACATACATTGGCTTTTCTGCGTTTACCATTTTGATTTGTCGGGAAATATTCACTGATTGTGCGATTTTGGTAGAATAAACGAAGCGACTGTATATATGACTAAGTGGATATAGATGGCCGAAGTTAATGCCCAGAGATTCCGAGTTAATTGATGTGAGGGTGCTTTTGTATTTTGGTAACCACCTAGTTTAGCATAAGTCAGTAAGTAAGGGGTTCAAGACGTGCACAGGGTCGATCTAGATAAAATCCAAGGTTTATTTCCCTGGCTAATGCGGAATCTGTCACATTCACTCACGATTCACGATTATGTTGTAGGTACTGTTGGTTTGTTGTAGTGTGGTAGGCGGTTTAGTAGCAGCTGGAGAAAGTTCACAAACTAATATATATTGCTAACCACATCATTAACTTTTCTTTTGTCGCCGTCTCTTTGCCGCTTTAACCCACCTCTGCCCTACACTACACTTCAAAATCTGCGACGTTACTGTCTTCTTGAGATGTTTACAGCTTTACATCTCCAAACTTGTAAGCACTCCTAATCCAACAAATCCATATGACGCTCAGCAGTTTATTTCTGTTTTGTTACGCCATATAACTCTAAATAGCCATGTACACTACATATTTAACTTGAGCTGCTCAATTGATTTATTTTATGAACACAGCAGCGCATACTATTATTTTTATGTAACATATACATACGCGTATTAGATACAATACAACTATAATATTATCATATCAAGCATCCTTTCATACTGAATTAATTATGCCTCTCTTCTAACTATGTTCCAGCAATTTTCCAACAGTCTAACCTTAATTACACACAAGAGTGTCAATTATTTCTATTATTATACGCAGAAGAGCAGTTACAAAGCAGAAAATAAGTGGATTAATTTTGTCATTCATTCTCATGAACTATTCATAGACACAAAGAAAGAATATATGTCCTTATAAGCACATCCCTCTCTCTCTCTCTCATAATTGCATCCAATGTCGTCGCATCTTTTTCACATCAGTAAATATTATTAGTCTTAACTTTTTGCCTCCTCTACTCCAATTGCATATTAATTGGATCATAATGAGCATCCAAGTGCACAGCTAATAGTTGAGACAATAGAAATAAGTGCTCATAATAAAGTTGACATCTTTGTGTACGATTTACTTGCAATACTCACGTACGTACTCGTACATGGATGTCAAAAGTTATTAAATAATGATGCGCATAATATATGTAAGCTCTGCTATTTTACAAGATGCGACAATATTCGTGAAATTAAACAGATACACAAGTCTGCTGGCTTTAAATAATAATGTTCATATTTGTTACATTTAAATTCGTACATATTACATTGAAGGACTTGAAATGTTTGGCTAGAGAGGATAAAATCTTTTCTAATTGAAAAATTAAAAATAAAAATAAATTCTGGTTTTATTGATTTTATTCTTTAGAATCGTCTAGTTTGCCTTGTAGTGTATATAAATAGTTTTTTTGTTAGAGAAAGAAGAATTGGAGAAGGAAATGAGAAAGTTGGAAGCTGTACAAAAGTTATGACGTTTCTCTACTAGAGGCTAAAAGATAGTCAGGTGTATTGTGATGATAAAAATCCTGTAGTCATTCAATAATTCTATAGCTGTAGGTAAATGCATATATCATTATTATTATGGTGAATCGTGTGCTAAAAATAAAATTATCAATTTAGACATGATATCTAGGGAACAATAACTGCATCATCTTTCATCCTAACATAGAAGATATCAATATTGATGCGGTTGTTGTTACTTTACAAATGTCATTAGTCATTATTCAGTGCAAGTATAACTTTTACCTAGATTGATTTAGTTATAGCTCAATAAGTACCTTGATAAGTGAAGTAGTAAAGATACTTAAGTGCTAAGTAACTAATGTCGGCTCGTTCAGAATCGATAAAACTACATCACACTATACTACGGATTTATGAGGTTAGAGATGGCATGTCATCAACTATAGAATTCCCCTTGTGTATAGAATCATGTTGTAAACTTTGATGAAGAGTAGTTGTGAGTGGAGAAGATGTCAAGGATCTCAACACTTCAACAGAAGTACTAAAATGAAGTCAGTAAATAGGTTTAGCCACATAAAAACAAATCCTTCGCCTTAATACTTTGAGAAAGTCTATAGTGCAAAGCCTTGTCTATCTGTGAAGGTAGAGTTCAAACGTGAGTTTACTTTTAAAAGAAAATAAATTAGGCAATGCAAAGGTAGTAGGCAGTATGTGGCATTGTACGCTTTTGGGGAATTAAGTAGAGATTAATTATTAGTCACAAAGCAAAACATTCTCACATGTAGGGAATATGATGGATGACCAAAGGAAATTCTTCTGCGAATAATTTGTATGCATTTTCTATAAAGGACACGAAGGGAAAGAGCTAAATTACTCTAGAAACAAAATAAATACGTAATTCCTAACTTTGTAAAAGTGGGGCAGTAGCAGAGCAATGAATACTTTTAAGGGAATAAGGTCCATAGACCTCAGAGAAGAGTGTTGGAGTGAATTAATGCTCTCTCTCTCTTGTCAATCAACTATATTTATATGAAAGCTCTGTACTGTAATGTAGCTAGGGATGCTGGTAGTAATAAAATGCGCTGATAAAATGTCCTATTAATTAAGCAGGAGTTCCGAGTATCCACCGCATTCTGTTTAGTTGGAGTCTGGAGTATTTTTTACTGCAGGCTGAAGTCTGCTTTCTGCTGGATTACTAACTACAACGGGATGAAAATGACGACTCCGTTAAGACAATAATGGCTGAGTATGTAGTATATATGTTAATAGAAGTGAGGGAAGGTTCATGGTCACTACATATATATATATAGTGAGCAAAGGAGGAGAACCTGTTCGAAATTGTAATGCGTGCAATACAGGAGGCACTCTTCATCTTCATTACTCGGCTTATAAAATAGCGACGAGGAAGAGGAACTACATGAGTACTTACATAAAAACATTTTTTGACGAATGAAATAAAACCATGTTATTCCCAGTCAAGCCACTTTCCACTTTACACACTATCTATTATGCAGCTCAAAATGAGATTTTAAGCTGCTCAAAAGTGGAATCAGTCTCTAGAGAGAACGTGTCATAAATTCATAACAGTCATAGATCAAAAGATTACAAACATATCTAAGAAAATTTCAATTGGCTACTTCCAATTCTTTTATGGTTCCGAAAAGTTCAAATTCAATTAATTAAGATTATTATTATTATAATTATTATTTCATGATCTTTTCATTTATTAATGAAATAAGATAATTGTTGAGTAGGCATTTTTCACTTTTTCCGTCAGGATTTGTGCTATGGACATGAAGAATTATTAGGACTTAGGAGAGTATGTTAGAATTTGGCACGCTGCCATCACCAGCTATGTAAATCATAAATAAATGTGTGTTGCTTGCTCTAGACCTAGACTTGGTTCGGTTAAGGAGGGGTTGTAACTTTTCAAAATCCTGATTTAAGAAAAACGGTTTATAGAGTAGAACAAAGAGATGCACTATTTTGAAATCTTACATATTTTTATAGGGCACCATTAACCAACATTTCCAAAAGTGCAACTGCGTATTAGAAAAATTTGGGGTTTTTTGGAGTGGAGGTAATGCATTGGAAAAATGTATTTCGAATTTTCCGGTACACTTAGAAAATGATAGTGTGACCCTTAGCTCATGGTGGTTTTTTATCTACTTTTTTTTAAAATATTTTTTGCAACTCTCTATGTTATCTCAAAATGTCGCAATCATGATTTTGCGATTTTACAGCTGAAAACCCTGCGATGACAGTAGCGAGATAGACAATTATGTGGACACTGGCTACACGCTGTTCATCTCCATCCTCCTGCGGTGTGTGTTGTGAAGTAGGCTTACGTTATTTGTACTTGCACTCTTACTATATATATATACATGTATATATATATAACACCAATATTTTTAAACTTTGTCGCACACTGTATTCTATAATGTCAAACTCTTCACTACTCCTTAAACGAATCATCACATACATACACCGACGATGCACGAATGAACGAAGGATGTGCTATAAAATCGTGCCATTGACTTTTAGTAAACAGAGATGCTCTATAGCTTTCTGGCTTTGCTACACGGCTACATTTCATTTTAGAATTGGTGAGTTGATAAAGAGTTCATATGCCAGCATGTTTTCTGTGTGGTTATATAAATAACAGTTAATGAAAAGTGTTTATAGCTTACGTGTCCTCAGAGAACGGTAACTTTATTCCTTCAGTTGAAAAATGGAGCAATGAAATTTTCGAGAACAGAGAGTATCTAGTATCTACCCACCTATATATCTGTCTGTGAGCTATATAAGCCGACATATTACGTTTTTACTTGGTTCCATATTCGAATAGGGAATATTGTGTAAGATGTTCCCTATTACTGTGAAAACGTCTTATTTCCTCCATCCCTACATATATGTCTTCCTAAAGTGTGTGACTTAGAGTTAACTAAAAAGAAAAGTTTTCAGGTTGCTGTCTTATTAAGGTCAGTGGTCCGTTGATGATTGCCGACTGCAGGGCAGATTCCTAGATGAGATAAATAAATCCGAGCTCGCCTTCCACCTAAATACTACTCCCATAACTATTTCTTAGCTTTCATCTGATCTGTCTCAATGTTAAAATACTTGATTACAAAACACCCTAGAAAAATAACTAAGTTCAAGACAGACAGCTCCCGTTTCGTTACATACACATCAACAACACAGCTTTCACTTGACATCTGATATTTCCTGATACAGATTACAACTTTCTCCATCTCGTAACTTTGACTTGTCACGATTCACGACGATATGTCTATATACGTGTAGTAGTAACTCACTCAAATCCACTTGTTTTTCAATAGGAAATTAAGAATGGCTCTTTGGGAATATATTGCTCCATGGAATGCCATTACTTTCTTTTCAATGCCAAAAAAGCATACGTTTCCTTAATCATCTTTTATTATATAGCAGCACAACACAACCAGCAGGGGAATTCATAACTTTTATATTTCTCGTCCTACTAACCTTACTAATAATATTTTGGCTTCTAGAAATCCAGAAGTCTTGAATTACATAAAGCACTTTTATTGTCACAGCTTTATTTTCTCCTTTTAGCCGCTATCATCATTTGACGAGAGACAAGACTGGTATTTACTTACAGGATGCATATTGAGTTCTCCCATTTTGTTTTATTGGAAAAGTTTTAGATTCCATGGCCAAGTGATGTTGCTCCTACTGCTCTTATTTCACGCAGTTTTGTATTGTATAACATCAGCAATTTTATCAGTACGCGGGAAAAAAAATTTTTGTGCTTCTTAGAAAATATTCTTTGATACAACTTCCGGAGCATGGGAGGTCTGCTTTTTAAAAGGATATAAACTTCATGTCGATGCATTCCAAAACGGCTGCCTTTCAGCATGTGAAAGGCATTCAAGAACAGAATGATGGAATTTGAATCAGATTTCAAATTCCATAAGCTAAATACAAGACCCTTTCCGTATCTAATCTATTCAAATAAAATTCACACGCAGACATCTCCTGATCTAAACGTTGTCAGCCTGTCCTTGTCCGCTGGGGATTCCCTTGTTACGTAACCCTATCTATCAATTCATCCCTTAGATCTTGAAATGGATGGAAAGGGAAAATATAAAGGAAATATAGGAAATAATATAGGAAAATATTGATTATCAGAACATCTCTCTCCTCTTCTAGAATCTTATAATATATTGTTGGTATACCAGGAAATCCATTACATGCAGATATAACTTTTAAAAATCCTCTAACTACAAGGGCTGTCAAAAATCTCAAAAGACCTACTTAAAGTGTTATTGCCTTTAAACTGGAGAGCTACCTCCATTTCTATGTATTCCTAAGTGCAAAACAGTCTGTCCCGCATACTTCTAAATCAAAAGCCTTGCAACAACTCTCCTGTCAGTGAAACAAAAGCATCCTAAGCCAAAATCACTATGCTGAGAAACGAAAATACATCACTTGAAATGTGGGAATATTGTAAGCAAATTTCTCTCAGTGACAGTTTTTATAAATATTAAACAGACCCCCCTCCCCTATAAATAAAAGTGCATGTAATTTAGACTTTGTGGATCTTAAGGTCAGGAAAGAAAGATAGGATCTTTGTCTTGATAGCCGTCAAGGGAGTACATTTTGGCTCCGAAAATGCTAAAGGTCAAAAACCACTATGAGCACAATAGTTATGTCTGCATTGTTCATGGGTGAATTCATAAATCAGGAAAATTGCTGCAGCAATGGCTCTATCCATAAGGAATAATGTGACTAAGGTCTTTATGACTATGACCATGCAATGTCCTGGGGGAATATGATAACCTCTAACAATTTCTTCACCTAAATATAATACGGAATAGGAAGTATAGGAGAAACTACTTTCACGTGGTGTATCAAAGATGGAAGAGCTCTTACTAAGTTTACGTCAGTCGTTAAAAAGTCATCTTTACTGCTCAGTAATGAAAAGGAAATTTAAAACTGAATGATCGATAGGATAACTTGCGTATTTTAACTCGTTGGCTTAGTTTAGTGATGATATATCACTTAGCTAATCAGATTATCTGTGTCAGACTGTCATACAGCTGAATGCGTACTTATTCTGACTTTTATGATCCTGCTAAGTAGAAGAAATTGAAATTTTTTGTAGTGCTTTACTGCTGTACATTTAGAAAATCCATTTTCATTTTAGGATACTTTATGATTCAGCACACCGAAGAAATTTGTGTAGGAGAGGCAAGCAGGAGGGCTTTTAATATGCGCTAGTTTATTGTTCTGCATTCTGGAACTGATGAAATCCGCATTACTCCACGTGTACATCTACACCTACCCAACTTTATATCGATTTATTTGCAGGGATACAATAGATACATGGAAAACAAGAATTTATTCTTTAAAAGGAAAAAAAGATATATTCATCAGAGTTATTCAGAGAATGAGAATAGAAAAAAAAACATGTTTTTCCTGAACGATTACAATATCATTATCTGTAGAAAGGAGTAACCCGAGACTTTCAGTTTCTGTTTTATGCTATTTATTTACAATTTGGTATTGAGGACTGAAAGAATTGCAAGATACAACTATTATCTCTGCGAGGGAGCATTAGATTTCGTAATTACCAGTCAAGAGAAGACTCTGAGCTCAAGAAACTTTCTCCGAAACAATTATTGAACTTCTGAAGTACTGTAATTACTTCAACGTTATATGTTTAACAGAAAAAGTTTCCGTTACAATTTTAAGGCTATTTTGAACTTTCAGGAATTAACTTTTATAGTTGTGTTTCAATCTTTTCAACGCTGGCTGACTTTTTAGGGCTATAATAATAAAATATGCCCTCTCTGTGAACTTGTACTATTCAGTGCAGTTAGTCTACGTAGTAAAGTAATGACTACTAATGAGTTAGGTATGTATATAATGCATACCTTGCTACACATGCTTCGTTGAATTTACATTTTCCGAGAATTCGAATAATTGTTACTCCTCTCCATGAATTTTGCTATTATTTATCAACGGTACTCTTGTTTGACTTGCATTTAGTTTCTTCCAGGAACGCGAACGCCAAGAATATTCTCTTATTTTCAATGGACGTATTTTATTTTCTGCTCTGTACAAATAAAAAACGACTGCAGTTGCAATTTGTGTTTTTTTGGTGTCAATAGAGTCCTCTAAACCAAAGTCGAAGCGTTTGGGAAAATCTTTGAATTTCCTGAAGCTCAGCAAACTCAGAACTTTTTCACTGACTGCCTCTGGAAATGAATAGAAATATCAATGCTCCTCTTTTCATTGTGTCTAAGTACAATTCCCTTGAGGCTTTTGATATTGACACGGACGAGGAGTCTGTTTCGGAGATCTCCTCAAGCCCGGATTTCCAATGAGATTTTCTTCAAAGGACACATGAGGGCGTATCTACAAGTCACACCGTTATGCTAAATTTAGATTTTCAGAGAATGACATTTTAACAATAGATCTAGTTTGCAATAACCAGCCCAAAGTGGGTCACTTTGAATTTTACATCCTTTATTTTTTTCCAGTTGTTTGTAATATTGATGTACAAGTACACTTACTTACAGCATTCTTGAATGTATAAACTTCGCTATATATAATCGACATGCGATATATATATTATGGAGAGAGAGAGAGAGCGTCTGCACGTCTGCTGTGGACGAAACCCAGTTTATAAGATAGTACTGCGTGCAATGTGCATTAATGATTAGATTAACTATAATCTTTATTACCCACGGACCTTGAAACAAGATAGGGATATCCTAAATAATTTATCTCAGAGACAGAAGACCTCAACATCTTAAAACTGTTTTAAGACAAGTCATCATAGTCATTAAATGATGAAACTATCTCCCGCCTCCACTCAAATATTTATACACTGCAAAGTTGTAGAATAATTTTATTATTAATTGGATTTAATAAAGAGTGAAACACAGTACGAGTACCGGGAATTTAGAAACATTTTGTAGTATCTATAAATATTATCTATAAGTCTTGTTGATGTTAAGTTGCAATTACGTACATGTTACACTGTCAGCCGATATGAATTTCATTCCTGTAATTGACTTAGAAAAAATTCGAGAGATTCCACTTAAAGTTAGAGAAAATGAGGATTGGATTTTGGCAGCGCAGGAAATTCGCAAGGGACTTGGAGATATTGGCTTTCTGTATTTAACTAATCATGGCATTGAAAAATCTCTGGTTTGTATTATTTATTATAGAATATTTGCTAGTGGGCGTTCCAATTTTATATATTCATTCAATGCATTCGTTTCGTGATGTATGCGTAATAATTTAAAGTCTATTGGCACAGATAACTAAAGTATTTTCCCAGATGAAGGCATTTTTTGATCTTCCAAAAGAGATAAAATTGAAGTACAAAAAAGGATCATTTGGTGGGGACTTCGGGGCTTACTTTGGCTACACGCAGCCAGGTGAAGAACTGTGAGTTACGTTTCGTTGTTTCAATACATTTAACTTATTAATTGCTGTAATATATCACAGCTATTGAGCACACCCAGACTGTAAAAACCCTTAGCATACGCTATGTGCTAGGTTGCATCCGGATTCCCTTCATGAGCTGCGTGAGACATTTGACTTCCTGGAAGGAGCTGGAGTCTATCCAGATTCCGAATTGCCGGATTTCAATGTAGCCATCATGGAGCTGAGACAGCAATGCAACAACCTTTCCAAGAAAATTCTTCTCTTATGGGCTATATCCCTAGGATTGGATGATGTCGAGTTTTTTCTGAGTTGCTCAACTCACTTGGACGACTTATCATTACCAAGATCTGGAAATATGAGAGCTCTTCACTATCCACCAATTCCGGAAGATATGGAAGTTCCTCCTGGAACAGTACGACTTGGCGCCCACTCTGATTACGGCATGCTTACTCTTCTATTTCAAGATATGATTGGAGGACTTGAGGTTTCAAGATTGCCGTATTTATTAGACTGGATAATTACTATATCGATTCACTTAAAATTATTTTCTATACATTATGCATTAACGTTCGTTTTCTTAGGTACAGACTGTCGACGGTGCATGGGTTCCTGCTACTCCTATTCCGGATACAATTCTCGTTAATACTGGAGACCTTCTTCAGTTCTGGACGTCAGAAATATTCCCGGCTACAGTAAGGCTTTACTAGTTAATAAATGCAGAGATCAGACACTTGATAGTTGTACAAATACTTTAGAAAACAAGTTTCTGAAGCCCAATTTCGTAAAATAGCAAACTAATATTTTCATTTCAATAGAAACATCGCGTTATGGTTCCTGAAAATGAAGAGCAAAAGCGGGCACCTCGTTATTCAATGGCATACTTCATCGCTCCTAATGTTGACACTATCGTCACTCCATTGAAAATAAAGAAAACGGAATCAGAGGAGAAGCGACTTGCTGCTGGAAAATCTCAAATTGACTATGATGAAATGGGGTCTGTTGTTGCAATGGAATATATCATGGGCAGATTGGTAAACTCTTACTCCAAAGCATAAAACCAGTTCCCAGCAGATTATGTTTTCGTATTCCGAAATACAACAAAAACTCACACGGATCCTGTACGCTATTATCAAGGGGAGCCAACACTATTTACATTAGCCTTTAAGTAAATACGATTTTGTCCAAGTTTATTAACACAACATAACAGTAGAATGTATTTTAATTACTATATGAATTTGCCATAATTAAGTTCCATGTTCCGTTACATATTTGACAAGAAAATAAATAAATCACTAATTGGCAACTCTCTAATGACTCTTGCTACTTTGTGCTGTGCTTACACGGAATGAAATGAGAGAAAAACAATTTAGGCCAAGATAGCCTAATGCATTTCTCCATATTAGCACTTAGCAGGGCCATGATAGCAATATTGTTTTTGTCACGACTCACGAGACGCAGTCGTTGAAAATTAGTGTGTGATTAAATTATGAGTAAGGTACTGCCTGTACTTATGGAATATCATGCTACTGAGTTCGTTAAACAAATTACAGACTCACTACACATAGCTACACAATAATCTTCTTCATTAGCGTGAGAGAGTTGAGAGACATTAGTTTTAACATGCACATGTTTGCGGTGATGGGCTAAATATATGGAACTAAAGATTTCAAGAATTTTGATATCACCATTTTCTGTGCTATGTGGGTGGAAGCGTCTTTAGTGTATCTGATTTGACAGAACCCCTGTAACAGAATACGCATACTGCTACTGTATGTGAAACAATGCTAATATTTAGGTGCCGCAAACATTGTACCTGGAGCACATTTGAAAATAATATGTAGAATTCATTACTGTTGGCACTTTTACGGCAATATCAGTTGTAAAGAAATAAAAATTGATACTTGCGTTCATATCTGTTTTAATTTCAATCTTGCAATGTTATAGTCAGCTCCTGTTCAGTACAGGTTAGAAATTAACATTATAATGACATAGGATTGAAAGCAGGTGTATAGGAATTCAGATTACTTCTGTAAATGTCATTTCGTAGGTACAATTCGGCTTTTCCAACTATGTAGCTGTTTATTGTTCAGTGATTTACAAATAAAATCAAAATTATTTTAAGCCGAAAAGGTTAACCTAAACATTAAATTATTAAATAGCAGATTTTTGCTACTTTTTTGAACTGTAAATAGATGCTATAATATTATATAGAAATCTCTTAAATCATTCCCAGGCCAAAGCAATCATAATCCTATTGTTGGAAACGGCTTTTACTGAAAGCATTTCAATTTCCAAGCAATTAAGTTTTGAATTTAAGTGAAAAGTTATTTAATATCGAAGTTTGAGAGGCGGAAAGAAAAATGGAGCAACCTCAACTGCATCTACTAGGAAGACCGCTTGTCAGACAGAATAATAGTTGGGATCCACGGAGAAAGTTTCCAATGAGATTTGGGAAAACATACAATGGCGTAACTAGGAATAATCACTCTTATTATCTCAACTGCAACTATTACTGCCAAGAAGAGATTTATTTGGCAGGAGGAGTGGAAGCCAGAACTCAGCAAAAGGAAAAGGAGAAAGTTCCTTGGAAATGTGATGATGTAAATTTTAGAAATCAAATGGAATATTTTGGCAAGCAAAATGAGAAAACTGAAAAGAAGAAAGAAAGCCTTAAAGAGAGCAGGGAAAGGGAAATCAGAGAAAGGTATGAGAAAATTAGGATTGAATACATTAAACAAAAATGTTCTAAAAATTAATGCATTCAAAAGAACTTGTAAAGTTTCGGAATTGGTGTTCAACCATTTACTTCGTCTAACTTTACGTTTACTCATTTAGACTGCTAAAATATTTACAATTGTTCTACGGACTATCAAAATGTTTAATCAAGCCAATTCCTAAACTACCTCACAAAAAGGTTATTTCAAATGCCAAATGTTTTTTCATTTCGTTAATAAAACTGATATTATGGAATAGATAGATTCGCTGATACTTTACATATCTATCTGGTGGTGAGATCAAAATTGTGTATTCTATATATCCAAAGAAACTTCCATAATATGTTACTTAAATTGTATACAAAATGTATGAATAAAGTTCACTGTGCGATAAAATACAATTTAAATTTGCATGGCCTTGCTTCCTGGGATATTGCTAATTACATCTGCAAATGTGAAAGTGGCCATTTCTATTCAAATCACGGAAATGCAAGAATTAGTGCAGCTTCATAACATTTTTAGTGTAGGTACATAATTTTTAGTGGAAACATCTTGCCCTTCCTTCCTCTGCATTAGAACTTCGTTCTATCTTACTAAGTCTCTCATTAATAGCGAACTAATTACGTACTACTACTATTCTGGTCCTGGAAAGAAATGCATATAATTACAGCAAGTTTTAGTTAAAATGACTTTTACAATGAATCGTCATTTTATAACTGGAATTTGTTTGTACATATAAATTCAACGAATACCGGGGCCAACAATATGCTAGGTAATTAAAATTTATATATTTAATCCATTAATTAAAAATGAAGTAGTACATATACATAAATAAACAAGTAGATGTTTGAGATAACTCTAATTTCTTATAATTATATATATAATATAGCATCTTGCAAGGAAAAGGTTTTCATTACTCCTGGAATTTATGCCGTAATAAATGTCCAGAAATAAACTTGTGTTTTAATGAGTTGGAAGGAGAAGTTCATCTTAGGCCTGGCTGGAAATGACACCGGGAAACATCCACCCACAGCGAAAAATGTATGAAAAATAGTAATTATTTTCAGCGAAGCGTATAAAAAAAGATCAAGAACTCATATCTCAATCTCCACTAACCTTGTAAATAATAATACAGAGAGCTTATTGCTACTTGTCCAAACAGTAGCTACAGGAAGATGAAAAGACTGGAACAGAATCCAATTTAGAGGAAAAAACTCAGCCAAGCATTCAAAGACTAAACCCAAAAACACTCATTAATGCTCTAAGCTACATTATCTTCGTGTTGCATAAATGCTTCACGGAGGATGACTAAGACAATTTTTTCTTGATGTATATATATATATCCTGGATATTCCAGTATCATTAAACTATGTTATATGTGTGGGAGAAATCCTCTAAAACCTGCTATTACATAAAAGACGGAGTTATAAATAATCACTTAGATCAGGTCGAGAAGACGAAATGGGATATGCTTTCCAGTTTTAATGATTTCGATCCTGTACTTGAAATAGAATCAGCAGAGACAATAGAAAATGCCTGTATCATTCCTTTGCAGCAATTCAGTGTAGTTACAAGTGTCTAGGCAAATTCCCGATTATTTTCGCAAAAGGATTCCGCAGAAATCGTAATGAAGGTATAGAGTACCAATTATAGTTTGTAGTTTGTAGATATTTTTAGATCTTACCAAGGCCAATCATTTCTAGTGGGAAGGGAACTACGGGTAGCCTGTACCCGCAGCATTTATATATAGTCGGTCTTGATCCAACCCATATTTATTTATGATTGTACGTGAAAGGATTTAAAATTTTCCATTTTATTCTTTCTCAGGTTCCTCCACAAACTCTGCTGACAACGGTGATTTGCATTCTCATATCCAAAGCATTTTCAGCAGAAGAAGCTGAGGATAACAATATTGACAAAACTGTTGAATTTCTTCCAGTTGATTTGCTACCAAACGACACATACGTAGAATCTGGTTCTGTACCGGATAGTAATCCCAATAATAGTAATAATTCCGAGAAAAATGACGGGGACACAGTAGATATTGACTGCCATGCACAAGGAAGTTTCGGATGTCCCTGTAATCGCACCAATCTTTGTGATCCTTCAAAATTATTGGAATGTATCGACGATACGGTAAAATAGACAAACCATGAAATTATATCATTAATGAACAAAATTACGACTTAGGAAATCGAAATTAGAAACTATTATTTTATGCAATAATAATTTCCTTCAGATATTGTACTGATTTTGTTTTTCCTTTTAAGTGTTACTGCATGAATTCCTTGCACCGGATGTACGATTACGATCTGGAAGAATGCGTCAATTTGGTTGCCTCTCCCTGTTCACCTGATCATGGACCTAAGTGCATTCAGAATTCCCAGTGCATTCGAGGCACTTGTAAATGCAACTTTGGATTTAGTGAAAGTTCCAACCGAATGTGTTTTCTTAACATTGGACAAAAGTGCGGGCCGAGGCAATGTGCCTCTGAGAAAGGATTAGCCTGCAAAAACCAATTGTGTCAATGTCTAGACTCGTTGTATACTTACAGCATCCTAGCCGATCGATGTATTAACCCAGCTGAAATGGTCAGGAACTTTGTCAACAAAATTGGAGTCAATGCAGCTGAGGAAGTTGTGGATAGGAAAATTAGGAAAGCCATCGATACTGGAATGAATATACTAACTTTCCCTTTGAGATTAGTACCATTTGTGGGATGACCGACTTCCAACTTCCTGTGAAACTTTGTAAACTGTTTAGCAATTTAAACAAGTACTTGTTTTACCTTGTCACATTTATCATATCAGCACTAGAAAACATTGTTCACACTCACTGTTGTTGTAAGAACTAAAGATTTTAATATAACATTTGTATTTTATATTTAAACCAAAAAGAAACCGATAAAAATTGGGAAGTGATTGCTTTTGAAGGAAAATTGCGTTTCTCGTCATGTCATATTTGAATTTCTGCACATTCTGGAATTTTAATTATATTTTGCATATCACGCATATGTTAACATCACTATATATAATTGTTGTTGCATATTTTCATGCGAAGTTATGTACACGTTGTTGATGAAATGACTGACTCCCCTTAAAATACCTTATGTACACTTACGCTGATGAAATGACTCCCCTTACCTTATGTACACTTACGTTGATGAAATGACTCCCCTTACCTTATGTACACTTACGTAGATGAAATGGCTCCCACTACCTTGTCCATTGAAGATTGTTATACTTCACACTTCAGAAGTGGAGCCTGAATAAACTCGTTCACATATTCACATTGATGTAAACATGAAACATGTTAGTCAAAAAAAAAGCATCTGTACTTAATTTAAATATGTGTGTGGAATCATTATCATTGCTGTAATGCTAGTGTGAACTATACTGAAGTTCTCAAGTTGTGTCACCTTGCGTTCGTTATAAGCAGCAGTATAAAAGTTTTCATTTTTCTACAAAAATAACCCAACAGATCACAAATAATTATTGTCCTTCACCAAAGTCTTTGTGTAATCTAGATGGTCATACGATTCAGGATTCCTTACCAGATTAGATAGACCTTTCAAGTTTAGGATATACATGACGAACTATAAGCACTGATGAAAATGTAATTTCCATTTATATAACTAATAACTCCATGCTTTTGGGAATGCTAAGGAATTGGGCAACATATAGTAGTTATTCACGCTTATTATTCCTAATGACTTAACCCAATTAACCTAAAAATACACAACTAATAATAAGAAAAGGATTTACGCACACGTGTATACTCAGAAAACAGAAAAATGTACAATAAAAAACTACAATAAACACTAAACTCTATGCATTTAACCATGTGTATATAGATAAATGCTTATTTTTAATAGTATTCGTGCGTGCTTTGATAAATTAACTACACACAAGTTGCTACTGTTGGTTGGTACTAGTAAATAGCTTACATCTTTAACACTTGCAGAGCAATAAAGCAGTCACTCGTTATACGAGCAATAATGCTGCAATTGCACCAAGTTTTTTATAGCGTAGCAAAACGTTATATCTTAGTTGATAATTAAAGTAATGCATTTTATATGGCAGTTCGCAGTGCAGTGCTATTAATTATGTCTATAAGAGGAACGCTAAAACAGGTTCAGGTACATTACTGTTCTTTGCTTATAAAATGTCTATGTATTTTTAGGGAAGTAGCGAAACTTTTGCTTTTATTAATGTTGGTTGACCGATATTAAATGTTGATTATGCTATTGCGAAACTGCATACAAGTTTGAGAATGTGATTGAGTTGCCTTGTAAAAGATCTAATTCCACCTTTTCGTGCAAACGTCCATGTATGATCTTTTATTTCTTGATTCGCTAGCTATTCGGTAACATCATGTCTATTTTACTTTTACATACACATTTGTATCTTTGCTGCAATCGACTTCATTACCAGAATTCTTGTCACTAAGATAAATTGTGCAAAAGGCCTAGGCCGTAGATTGGTGACACGAATTACAAAATGTAACCCTCAATGTGCTAATATTATTTCTTCAAAAGTAGTTTGCCAACTAACTACCTATTTAGATTTGCATTAATTGTCATTTATGTACACTAAATTTGCATTTCATGGAATACCGTTTGCACTTTGCAGCTGAAAACCTTTAGACATTTCCAAGTGCTCAAAGTGCTACAGTTTCTCTGCCCAGAATTTACTCAACTACCGACCAGTGAAGTTGTGCTTAGAGTCTGTGTCCGTGTTTAATGATAATGTTTCCGCATTATTTGACAATTTGAGGAATTAAAAGAGCAATTACGGGGATTAGTTTGAATTGCTAATAGTAATATCACCATGAAGGTAAGCATGTTTTTCCAAGTTCATTTCATCTTCATTGTATAATGCTAAATTTTCATATCCATGGGTGAATTGTAATTATAAATACTTCTACAGGTAATTATTAATTATGGATAGGTTGTATTGGTCATGGACAAAATTGCCTGTTTTCGGATAGGTATCTTTTATTTGTACGTTTGTTGATTGATTTTCTTGACCTACATTGTAATTACATATGAATGTAAGGGTAAAATGCACTATTGATTGGTTACATAGACTCCAGAATAATTTTACTTTCGTTGATACCCTTTTCCGTGTGTAGAGTTGAGTGCAAATGGATTATTTTGGAATTAGGAGCAAGTAATCCTATAAGTGATTTGTATGTGAATGTTTCAGAAAAGCAGGGCGATGATGGAAATCCTATTGCAGTTTCTTCTTGCATTGGTAGCACAGTCTGAGGATCAAACGAAGCCAATTTTCATTTCAACAGCAACAGGTCCTCCTGCAGCAACTTCCTACGACAATTCTTATGTGAACAGCCTTAGTTATTCTCCACATTCTCCAGACACTGCCTACGGCCAAGATTTCGGTTCCAGCTGCGACGCCACTCGGCCGTGCAATAAAGAAAAATATCTCGAGTGCGTTGATGACAAATGCATTTGTGAAAATTCTCTGCATAGAACCTACAACCCGCTTTCTCAAGAATGTGTAAACCTTGTAGGTCATCGATGTGCCCACGCACCAGGCCCAACCAAATGTGTTCCGCATGCAGTGTGCGATGTTCTTGGGAAATGTCGTTGCAAACACGGATACAGTGCCAATTCCCATAAATTGTGTCTTCTCAGTCACGATGAAACGTGCACGGCTCACCTTTGTAATAGTGATGCCGGACTCGCATGCAAGGAAAACCGGTGCAAATGTCTAGATTCCCTGTACGTATGGACACCAGTTCATCAACGATGTATAAATCCTGAAGAGATTCTTAAGAATGTTGTAAAACATTTTGGGAAAAGTGTCATAACACGAGTTGCGTCAGGAGGACTAATCGGATAAATATTGATCTCCAATTCAGCACCATCTTCTTTCACGCAAAAGATACAAGGAAATCCATTTTCTAAGTGACATTCGCAATAAATACCAATTCTTAATGATATATTTATTATCAGGCGTATGCTAGATGTCTTCAGAATGGCAAATGAGACCTGGGTTCGAATATCTTTATGAAATCTTTTGGTTTTGACAGATTTTGATTTAGGATGTAAATGGTTGTAATTTATTTTGTAGACAAATGTTATTTATTTGTGTTAAACGTGACTTTGATTATAAAGTAACCTTAAGCAAGAAAGTATATGTATAGGTATATATATATATTAAATGTGATAAAATCTACCATCAAACACTAAATAAAAGTTTCAGAAACACATTCATATATATCCCATTGGTTTTTATAGCATTATTTTTGATTTGTCAGAAAATCTGAAAGAGTACAGTACAAGATATCATTTTTAACACCAACACGTTTCACATTTATGAAAATAATATTATGTGTTCAAGTATCTATATAATATATTTTTGTCCTTTTTGTCTGTGAAATAGAGAAAATTAATTTGAGTTCATTCTAGGCCTATTCTAATTAGAAAGAAAGGACAACTGTCATAAATCAACTGCAAAAACTTTTCTTGGTCCTTGAAGTTAGGGGCATTGTTGTGAAAGTGCAAAGTGCTGCTGTTTTAGTAAGCAATGAAGTAAATGAGTACGAAAAATGCAAAAACAATTGGGTAGGCAATGCGGAAAATGGCATCAACTTTTCGAGATTTGGATGGGAATCCCGCAACCCAGTTTTGGGCAGCTGTCCTAATATTTTTCTTTGGCTCCTGCACTTCAATTTCGAGATGTTTCTGATTCAATGGTATTTCTTCATTGTTTGCATTTTCTTGGGGCTCTTCTCTCTTTTCTTCTCCAGTTTCGGATCTCGCCAGATAGTTAACAATGATGAACTCGAGGAGACAAGCGAATACAAATGTACGGCATATACCATTCCAAACGTCAATAGACTTAGTATATGAGGTTATTGGTAGGTCGGCATACAGCTCACTGTGTTGCATGGCAAGAACAAACAGTGTGGATAAACCAATTAATATCCTGGCTGTGACGGACTTTTGATCCAGCCAGCAACTTAGCCAAGCCACTATTATGATCATTGTCGACGGGATGTATGTGCTTATTAAGTAAGGGCCAAACTCTCGTGCAAATAACAGATCCACACGGAGACAGCTGTAAGTACCTGCAAAACAAAAATATAGATTTTACCAAATGTTACCAAATTTTACAAAAAATTTTACCAATAGAATTTCTTAGAAATGGAATTATGAAACAAAATGTGTTCAGAAATAAAAATATTGAATCAAGAAATCATAATATTTACCTGTGTTTGTTGTAGAATCGCAGTTATCTGTAGAAATCTTTCCCAATGAAAATTTCGCTATTTCCAGTACCGACGGGACTTGAATGGGGTCAACCTCTTTAAATTTGAAGATGATGTCATCCGTTGTGTATCCGTCTTGAGGAAACACATTTCAAATTAAAACTTATTCTCGTTAATAAGCAATGATATATACATATGTATACTATACATATATATATATATTATAAACTTACAGCTAGCCATTCTCATTTGACAGGAGTGTTTATCAAATGGAAACATTGCCATGTTCATCGGACAACTTAATTTCATCGTTATCCTGTTATTAAACAAGTTTTACAGTTAGAACTGTTTTTTTTCAAGAAATACAATGGATAATATAGGTCGCTACACAAATCTCACCTAGAACTGTAAAGAACAGTTCCGTCTGGGTAAATCCTAAGGTAGTGATTTGGTACCATCAAGTCGTGCATATGCGACGTTTTCTCATTCGAGAAAAACAGATCAGGAATCCAGATCTGGCCACGTTCCGTCAGCGTCAAGTAGTGAAGATTTTTTGCGGCTGCGATTGGAACCGAAATAAATTATTAAGTACCTAACACATATTATACACAAAAATAACCAATAAGTTACTGGGTCAGTCAGCATAATGGACAAGTCTAATTGTTCTAGACAAGATAAAATTA
>JAAAYG020002186.1:0-25122 GCA_009936455.2 Tomocerus minor
TGACTAAATAGATTCAATTTATTCTATTTGACACTGCTGCACAATATGATTACGAGAATCTTCGAATAGGAACGTACCCAGACACTGATGTCATTCTTTTATGTTTTTCCATAAGTTCTCCATCATCTCTGAAAACGATAAGAGAGAAATGGATCATTGAAATCCGAGAACATTGTCCAAAAGTTCCAATTATTTTAGTAGGAACAAAAAAAGATTTGAGAAATGATGGAGGAACTCTTATGGAACTTGCAGAAGACAGAAAATCTCCTGTCAAAGCCTCAGAAGGACTCAAATTAGCTAGAAAAATAAAAGCAATTGCATACATGGAATGTTCAGCTAAGACCAAAGAAGGATTAGCTGATGTTTTCTTGGCTGCTCTTAGCGCTTCACTCAAGGTTCCTAATTTTTTACATTTCATAATTTCATAAGACCTTATTAATGTTGAAAATTTGCAAAAAATTAACTAATTCTGATTATGATGATATTAGGTGGACAATAAATATTTGAAGTAACAACAATTAATTTCTATATGCCCACTATAATGACCTAAAATCCTGTTAGAACAGTGTTAGTTAAAAAATCATAATATTTTGTATTTTGAGTAACAGTATTAATAAAACTGTTTTGAGATAATTTCTAAAAGTAAGGATTGCTCTTGATTCATCATTTCTTGTGGGGAAGTCCCAATCACTTCATAAAATATCTAATCATGAAATCTAATTGCTAATACACTTGATTTCGTGCTAATTCCTTGTGAACGAAGGCACAGGCTACTCAATATGCATGTACTACTACTTACATCAACTCTATTTAAGAGCGTACGTGTAGTTGTACGGTGAAATATTATCACACGCTTTTGTTAAGTGTAACATCAGTTTTTCTTTTCTATTTTGACCGTTACCTCCTACTTACAGTAGATTAAAGGTAATCAAATCAGGTATTCACTGTTTAAAACTATATGAGCATTTCAGCAATATATTTATGAATACGACACTATACGTATAGGTATAATCGTTTAACTTTTTAGCATATATCCACTTATCTTTTAGATAACAAGTGTAAGTCTTGCATGCGCTGGTGTCAGAATGGAATTGATCTGATCCTTTATAATTAAACATTTATTATATATCACATTACACTCATCCTGTGATTGGTCAATGTCAAATTAAAGGAGAAAATGTAAATTGCAGAGGATTTGCGAAAATAGAAGAGCAGAGTTAGGCATATAGAGAGTAATTTGCATGCGTACGTACGTACGTATAGTTAAGTTGATTTATTAGGTACCTACCTATCTATTGTCAAATTGCGTTTCGCTTAAGGGATTTACTTTTAGGCATCTGTCACAACCACAATGTCAGTAAACAGGAGCCAATAGAGTTAGGTAAAGATTAGTTTAGTTTTCATTTGTAATTTACAGAAATAAGAAAGATGAACAGATTTTTGACATTGAAAGTGCTAGTGTGTCTCTTTACACTTTCTGTCAGTGGTTTGGCTCAGGATTTACTTATTTCAAGGAAGAAATTCTTCAGAGACAAAGATGAAGAAGAGGACGAACGCGACGATGACGACGGCGAGGACGATAGCGATTACTTGTAAGCTCATTTTTTGCAATTATTAATTTTGTATCAGAAATTCCTTTGTAATGAGTACTTACAATTAGCAGAGGAATCTACATTGCTGTCGGGGTCATTGGATCTATCATCCTCATTCTTATCTTCGTTTGCTGTCTCTGTCGTTGTTGTATAAGAAGGAGACAAAGTAAGAGACGCTTTTATACGTTTGTACATATTAAATAATATTAATATCATTGCATGCAATTCTATTCCGTCTATAAATGATACAATAGCAAATAAAATTACAAAGTCTGCAATTATTTTTCTTGATAGATGATGAAGTGTCTGCGTCTTCTAAAACCGTGCTAGCTGTTGTCCCAAGACCCAGACATTTAAATAATTCCATCAGTAATGAATCATACACAGGTCCTTCGTATCCACACTCAACGTACGGATCTGCAAGTGCTCCATATGACTACGCCAGCAGGCATTCTTACCAAAACCGTGCATATGATGGATATAGTGGTTAGAAATTATCAGAAGAAATTACATCCATTGGCTTATGAATCGACTTTTATAACTAAATGTGATGGTTTTGTTTGTAATAGATTCTGGTCACTATGAAGCCCCACCACCCTATTTTGAACATGGTCATCAGAACCCTCCAGAGGAGTCTGTATCGGTTGATATACCTGGAAAAGCCCATCAGGACAATTAATAAGTACAAATGAGAAATACTTCTTAGAACTAAGATAATTGTATGCAAAGGTGATTGTAACACTTCGATTTAAATACAGATAGCCATGAATACATCGTTGAAACAAAATACGTCCAATTATCATAATAGCACTATTTCTTCACAACAAATCACACAAAAAATTGTTTGCTAACACTGCTGCTAGAACACATAATCTGTAAACATTTCCTCTGCTAAAATACATCCGCTAATCCAAAACAGGATCTGTGCAATCCTTTTTATGTGTACAACATGGATACAACTTCTTACAACATAAATATACTATAATATTATTCATTTACGCTCAAAGCTCAAAATACAGGACTGTATTTAACATTTGTATACAATTAGTAAATCATTAAATATTTGAGTCATTGCATTTCAAGACTATCTGTAAAGTTTGTCCATGTCAAACTAGCCGTTATATACTGTCATTGCGACTCAAAACAATAAAAAGCATGCTTCACTTACTGTGCACAAGTAAACAACAAAATATGATGAGCAAGTTTCGAAATTTTCGTTAGAATAAATTATTAATATCCATGTTAGTTCAAATGCAGAAATATCCGTTCACGAAGAAATTGTATTGACATTATTTCGTCCAGCGCACCGAAAGACAATACTAATGATAAAATAATTGAACGTTTATCAATAATGTCAATGCTTTTTCTACGAAAAACTGTTGTGATTTCTCCTGCTCTGTCATTGACCTTATAATCTCATTTTTTAAAGCAATGAACTTAATTCGATAATTTTAGTTTATTATAGATATGCAATCTTACGTTCTTAGGTACTTCCTTTCCGAGGAAACTGGATCTCTTATAATATCATTAGCATGAACAAAGAAACTTCAACATCACAAATTATGTGATGTAAACTCAATGCAATGACAATACTAAATCTGTGCAATTTTATTGGCAACATTATAAACTCTTGTCTTCACAGACGTACATTAATACTTTCATACATTACTAGCCAAGAGTTCAGACGCAGATCATTTAATTCGTCATAGAGAGCAACAACTGTTCAAACAATTTTTTTAATTTTCTTGAATTTCTTGGAACAGTAGGGCATTAAAAAATGGAATTAACTTATTTAATATTGATTCTACATGTTTTCAGCATTGTACATTATTCTGGTAGTTCAGGTTTACAATCTGACTCAAAAAAGTTGCCTGAAAAACTTACTGCACAGAATCATGTAATAAGTGCCAACAAGTCGACCGATTTCCCATTTCCCGTTCCGTAAGTTACCATTTGTTCCAAACGTGTACAATTACTGATATTTTATAATTAATTCATGAAGTCATTAAATTCAGAATAAGCAGCACCGGATCTTCTGATAAACCCTCTGTAGTAATCGTCCCTGCATCCAAAGATTACAATGGTCCAGATAATGCAGAAGAAACGTTCACTTACCAAAGTAAAGTTTTCTACATTTTATACAAGAAGATACAGTAGACTGTATAAAAATTTTGAAATTGCACTTTAACGAGTTTTTATATTACGCAGTAAAGAGGCAAGTGAAGCAAATGGGATTTGTCCCTTTTCAATACGGGTTCTCAAAGGTAGCTTCTGATTTATGCTTTTATAAACACTATCACTATGAACATTTCAAAACTATTGTAAATGCTAACAAAATGTCTATGTCAGGATGAGGAAACTACCAACAGTAAACATGAAGAAGAAATGAGCTCATTAAAATTGAATAATCAGCTTTTGGAGGAAAAGGTTCAGAATCACAATAAAAACTCAAAATGTTTACTAATAGCCAAAGTAAAAAATTCTGAATTATCTTTGAAAAGGTTGACAATTTAACGGTGCTGATTGAGACAATGGGAAAATCTCACAATGACACACAAATAGCTAATAATGGGAAAATTGACTACTTACAGAAAACGGTAGGAAATAGGAAAATATGAATTAGTCATTTTAACAGTCTCAATTTTAACTATTCTGCATGTTCATCAATTTTTAATAATGTGGAACAATAACTGGAAATTTGGTGGTGAAGATTGCGGAGATGTTGAGAAAATTTGCCATGCAGGAGAGTCTGCACAATGAAGTACACAGAAATACCTCTGCGGTTTTTAGAGAGACAGAACTCAAAGTAATGCTCTTGTCAATTCGTGAAAATCAATATAGTAGAAATGTTTGTGATCGTAATTAAAACTGTTAATTACTTATTTCAAGATGGCAAGAAAGGCAGAGAACGTGCAACTCAATGCAGCTATGGAACAAATTAAGCCTTTGGTCTTACAGGTAATACTGCTTGATTTTCATGAAAAGTTTATTGTAGTTTATACATGGAGGGAGTTTGTAAAATATTAACACTTCATTCCAGATACAAGCACTCAATACTAATTTTGATCTTCTGAGAAGACACAAAGAGGAAAGTGATAGAGTGATTACTGAAAGATCAGAAAGGATGGATCAAAAGGTGTTTCAAAATATTATTTAAATCACCCTGTTAATTTCCATTATTACACTACATATATTTTGGACATTAAGTCTATATGCTATGTATAATAATGCAGGTATTATCGCTGACACGAAGTGTAGAAAAATCAGATAAATTTAACAGTGACGAATACAACAGTATAAAAGAATCGATTGGAGAGTTTACTAATAGAGTAAGTAAACATATTGCTTCTCTACCATAATAATTATTGAGGAAACTAGTCGAATATCATAAATGATCAATAGTTTAAAATCAATATATTACACAATAGATTCAGAACCTGACTAATTCAATCGAAAACATGGAAAGAGAACTTGTGGGAGAAGAAAGAATCATAGAAAATCTACAGGACACAGTTTACAACACAAATCTTAAGGTTTGTGTCTGTTGTACTACAATCTATCGCAGTATTCGTGACTATGACCTTAATTGATTAAGGATTGAGTTATTTTATTTCTGACACGAATTTATTTATTTCGACTTTAAAATATAGATTTCGGAAATTGAGTATTCCGGAGGAGAACATTGGGCTGAAAACAGTAAAATCTTTATTTCTTATATTGTAGTTATTATAAAATTGTCAAAAACCAAGAGGAGAATTTTTATTTTATAGCTAATCAATGCGGAGGGATTCTCATTGCGCAAAGTGGTCTGATTTCTTATAAATTCCGACAACTTTACGTAAATAATGAGCGTTGTATCTGGACTATTAGAGCCAACCGCAAAGAGCATGTAGTTGTTACTCTGCTGGAGGATGGATTTCAAAATAAAAGTAATACAGATTTGATTACAGTCTCTCATTTTCAAGACGGAAATGCTACAGCCCTCACTACCGTTTCTAAAATGTAAGCAAAGATTCCTTAACAAATAATTTTTTTAACTCTTTTCTTCAACAAGCGCATACTTAAATTATGTCATGGGAAATTCAGAGGTCACGGCGATAGGAATTCGTACACATTTTCAGGCCCCATCATCTTCGTGACATTCCAGAGTGATAGCTCACTGCCAGGAAAGGGATTTTTACTGAAATTCGAAGGATCTGGAAAATCGGGAAATCCTTTTGAAGTCAATTCAATGAAATACACTCATTTTCATTTAGAAGACCTTTCAGGCTTTATGGCATACCCTGTCACTAAAGATATCCTCTATAACCCTAACGAGCTGACAACTATTATCATTAATCCACCGACACCATCCGCAGAACTTACTATTGTTCCTCGCTATGCTGATTTCGAAACGGAAACCACTTGCTTATATGATTCCGTCAGTTTCTACAAAAGTTCCGCTGGGAGTTACTCCTTACATGGAAGGTGATGCACTTTCATATTTACATGAGAATCTTTGAAAAGTACTTTAGAGATTTTAATAGATTGTATCAACACAATAATTACTGGTTGGTATAATTAGGATGGTAAAATTAGGGGTTAAGTTATAAACGAAAAAGTCTAAATTCTTTTCTGTTTTCAGATACTGTCCGCAAGACACAATTTTCGACTCTTCTAAATCTTTTGTTAATGGCCAGGATGGAGTGGCTATTGTGACATTTACTTCAGATGGCTCTAATCAGTTCAAAGGTTTTCAGTTTTCATGGCATGCACAGTAGAAACAACCATCTCTCTCTATCATGTAAATCTCTGACGGAATTGCTACTCTTACATCTCAGAATTCTTTTGTCTACGTTACTAATTGTATATAAAATTGCAAGTTTTTGATGTACTTATTAGAACACAAAATTCATATATTTATATTTGGATGTGAAAACTAAATTGTATTCCTCAAACCTTGCCTAATAGTTCAAGATATCTTATTTGTATTTATATGCTATTATTTTCAGCTTTCACAGTAAACAAAAGTTTTTAATTTTTGATGCCACCATGCTAATTATCAATTTTAAAGCTGATTTTCCTTTTCTCAATGTTGATCAATCAAGTTATTTATGGATAGGCTAAATACCATATTAAGAATTTAGTTTGCTGTAACTGTTGCAAGAGCTTTATAACAGACGTATATCTGTATATGCTGCTGTTTCTCATCCCACCATCCATCCCTGGATATGTACACACAACTGCATTTTTTAAATAAACGCTTTTTTTAACTGAGACGAAATGATTTTTTTAAGCGTAAACTTTTATTGGGAGACTATAAATGGTTAACGTTGTTCTAGATTCATTCTAGTGCTAAGTCATGCTGATATTAATTGACAGAAAGAGTATACATTTGAAAAGTTATAGTAGAAGATGATCTACCATTTCGACTTGATTCATCATTGAAGAATTCTGATGCAATTCGCCATCAGTGCTTCGTCCCAATGGCCCATACTGATTAAAATGCTTGTAGGTTGCGTACAGGGTGCACAGAACGTGAAGGCTTTGTATACGGTTTTTGTATACAGGAATGTCCAGAAGATCTAACGGAAGTTACAAAAATATTTTACAAAATAATTATAATATAGATGACTACTTACTTAAATTAAAACATAATATACGATGATTTCACTTACTGCAGACAATGTCGACGTAAGTGTTAAGGTCACAGTCTAAATCTGCAGAAGGGAAGTTCATATCCTTTAAAACTTCCTCGATTTCGGGAGGCCATTCTTGGATCAACGTGTCAATATCAGGCATAGGTCTACAAAATGAAAAAAACTTATTATTTTTACCGTCCCTATCAATATGCTAACGTTTGTACAGAAAACAAAGGAAATTGATAACACAATTATTGCATTAGTCATAAATTGCATACTTGGAATAGTGAACGGATGGACTTGGTTTCGAACGATGCAAGTCGCTGATATCTTTAATCCAGTTTTCAATTATTTTCGAATTTTTCCCAACATTTTCAACTCTTTTAACGACAACAGCTTTGGCAGAACTCTGCTTAGCCAACGACCTCAGCCTCAAATCTAAAACGGAAGGATCACTCTGAAATGCAGATGGCTCATCAAGACATCGAATGCCAAGTTCATCTTTATCGATTTCTGGATGGATGACCTTCAGAAACGAAGTAACAAAAGAACAATATAAAAGATCAAATAATTCGCTGGAAAAGCATATAGAGTCCCAAGAAAAATTATGGTAAAGATTTTGGTGCATTTACCGAAAGTTAGCAATAAAACGATTAAAATAAAGATTTATTAAAGGCATATAAAATATTTTTTCATTACTTTGATGAAAGCATCGATATCCCCCACACTTGGATAATACTCTGGAATAAAGGGACGAATCTTAACGTCTAATTGACTGCTGCTGGAAGCTATAGGAGAATACCTAAACAATTTTAGTACGAATGTTTTTTTACGTTTCTACATAAAGACTTTTAAATTTTTTAATTCAATTTCTATTTTCGAATATTAACATACAAAGATTTGTTTCATTGATGTTTGGTCGTCACTAATATTATGTTGGTAGGATATCAACATCACTAACTTGCAATTATAGTTAAATAACCCAAAACCACGAAACAAATGAGTTAAGATTTATTTCAGTACTTACTGTGTAATATACTGGAAGATTTCCTTCACATCCGGAGTTACTTTTAATCCATCATAGTCTGCTGGATTGTACATACTGAAATAGAATTTATCAAAAAAATTGCAGTTTAGATTGAGAATCTGTTATTATTTTATGTCTTACATAAATATGTCATCATAGTCAGGCTATATTCCGTATTTTCATTTCAGCAGGTATATGTATACCGACAGCCAGAAGCATGTATTCCGGGATTTGAACTTAAAAAACAGACTCTTTTCCTTATCTCGTCTCTCAATTTATCAAGTCGCTGACAATGCAAGTTTTCCTGCTCAAGGGTTATATTTAGGCTCTGCGAATGAAAGTTAAGAACAGAAAAAAATGAAAAAATAATTCAATTAATAAAAGTTATCGTAGATTTTTTTCATTGTTAGTGTCAGCAGGGATGCTATTGAAAATTGGAACTCTTTGTCACAAAATAAAATATGTTTGAAATATTCAATGATTTATTTAGGACCTCTTCTTCTATTGCTCGAAAATCTTTAATAGGTCCTTTTCTGGCAATGGAAATCTTATTACGAGCCCGTCGAGATTTCATGGATATTTTACTAATGATATGATCATAGTCATTTAGATCTACAGGAAGTCCTGTTGAGTTAAACATTCCCCTCTCAGATTCATCGCATTCACTCTCGCCAGTAAAATCTGAAGCTGACTCCATGGAAGAGGAGGATATTTCCCCCATAGCATAAGATTGGCTTAGTAAAAGCTCTCGTACTACTTCAGGTTCACTTTCATTCCCAGTGTCATAATATCTTAAGTGCAAGGGAGGAAATGGATTTTTAAGCGATTACTACTCAATTTAATATGAAACTAAATTGCAGGTAGGACATAACAAGTAATTCAGCAATGTAGTATAAAAGAATTAATCACCCGTCGATAACGCTGTTGTTAATATCGTCATATTCTTCGTCGTCCTCATCGTCAGAATTTTCTTCTTCTTGAGACAAGTCTAGTGTAGGCTGAGTGGGGTCCTCAGAATCATTTTTCTGCAATATAAAACATTAGCATCAGAAAATATCCATTTATTCTACGCAAATATGAATGGTATAATCTATATGTCGTATATCCGTTTTGGTAAAATACATTCAAGAGTAATTGGATTCTGTCTTTCTATTTATTTTTATGTAATTACATGTGTTTACCTTAGAAGTACCAGCAGCTGACATAATATTTCTTTTGGAAGGACGGATTGGAAGTGTCTCAATGGAATACTCTGTGTCTTCTGTCTCTTTCTTGGGTAGGAAATCTTTATAAGAAAGTTTCGGAGGAGAAGGCGTTCCTCGTTGGTCACCTGCACCCGTACTACTCATTGCTAGCACGGAAAACTGGAAGCAGTGGAAATGTTGAAGACAAACCTACTTTTCTCTTCTAATATGCTTTGTTTACTTATATATCCTATCACCATACTATAGTCTACAGTGTTAGTGTGTTAGTTATACGTTTGCTGATTATTGGATTTTTCTTAAGCTCAACATTCCCTTGTGACAGCATGCATAAGAAAATCTGATTTTCTAAGTACCTATGATAAAGGAAATGAGAGAGTAAACAAGGCATGCTCGACTTCTGAATTAATTCAATAAAAGCACCAGTCACAAACTGGTAATTGATCTAGATCTACCAGCTCTAATCTCAAATTGATTTTAGATTTCCGCCCTGGATTATTTCTTTCGTAAAGCAATATTCCCTTCCAGGCTATCATCGTTAAAAGTAAATATTATCTGAGAATTAAAAATTGAAATGTTGCTCCAATAGTTGAACACATTCTTGGGTAGATATTTACTTAGTTAACATAATAACTACTGGCAGAGCTTGTTGATTAATTCAGATTTCAATTAGGGAAATGGAACTGCCGGCCGAGTCACAATTCAATATCTATTTCTAATCTATTCAATAATGCCTACATGCCTAGAAAATCAGAAAATAATTCCTGGAAATGTATAATGTGCCTAAATGTAGGTTCTAAAGAATTTAATTGCTATAATCTCCACTAATAACGCATTATCAACACATTAATATAATAGCACGGAAATTTCCAGCATTTGAATACCGTGCTCTGTGCAGAAACGGGAGATTATAGTGTCAATTCAGTCAATTCTTCATTTGCTCTCTTAGCAGTATCAAGTTTAGCCAATCAATAGAATGTTGCCCATGGAGACTTTTTCATAACATTACGTAATACACTCTACTCTTTACATGTCCGGTTATTCAGGAATTGCTCTGCAGACTCAAGGATCTGTTATTCATTAGCATTGTTTCTTGTCACAGTGTATTTTTAAAGGACCCATTCCATTCGATTTGCATTAAAACGGTTGCATACTCTTTAGTACATGTTAAACTTGTCGCAGAAATCATTGAATCATGCAAGACACACGGAACCGATTTTAATGAGCATTAAACCCATGACCTTTTTAATGCAAATCGCATGGAATGGGTCTATAAGGGGGAGGGCGATGGATAGTATCTATTATCATTACCATATGAGTCATATATGGTTATATTATACTATGTTTTGAATATAGTAAATGTATACGTATACTAGAGCAAACTATTAAACTAGGGCAAAAATTGAGAATGACATGCAAAATATATGACGATGAAATTCATGGGTCTTATTAGGTGTTTGAACGCTTAAAATTATTCAGTACTAACAACTGATATTGTTGTTATCACCTCCTATTTTTATTATTCTATTGTTGTTCATTTTGCTACACACATTCTAATTTTATCTCATCCACATTTAATGTTCCTAGTGAATTCAGTCTGAAAATGATATTCAGAGTTGAGAGGAGATGATACTAAATATGTATTTATGCCCCTGAATACAGTAGGTATCTCTGTTTTGTAGCTATAAAACACAGTTGACTAGTCTGGGCCCTCATGAATTTTCCTGATAACTACTAGCAAATACATTTTCGTCTATGAAATGAAAACGATTATCACGTAATGTCTTGTTTATCTCCTGTGGATTAAAAACACATCCGTCAAAAGAGATTAAAATGCACCACATACTAATTCTGCTTACAAGTATTAGTATACGAAAATACACCAGCACCAGCAAACCGAAGGAAAATGCTCTGGGATTCAAAGTATTTCTAGTTCTACAAATACTGACAATGACTTGAGGCAAAAACATCGACTCTTATTCCTTCAGCACTAAAAATGAGTTTTTGTAACTTATTTAAGTTTGCACTAGTTCTCTTTCTGGATTTATATTTTTATCTTGAGACTGTAAACTCGTCAAACATTTTGAGTAGAAATGTAAGATCGCCTGGAATGTAAGTGCCTGCTCCTCCTTTTGAAAACCATTTTATGATCCGTATGAGGAATAATACGAAATTCAATTTTCAATCGTCACATACATTTATCTTTTCAAATCTTATTTTCAGTTTTGGAAATAGAGAACTTCCAAAAATAGGAGAAAGCCTTCTGGGTGGCCAACTTAGGCCAGTTACTTTAAATGATATTTTGTCATTAAGAGATCAGGTACACATAAGTATATAGACAAAAGTTTTTTAAGAAGTCTTAATAATTGATATTGTTGCATTAAATATACTTGTACTATAAATTAATAAATCTACTACAGTTCTATAATATTTGTTGTCGACTAGATTACAAATCTGACTCGATTGTCAGATTTTTTCCGCAAAGCTATTGAACAAGAAAAGAAAGCCCGGAATATGTTGCAAGGGCAATTCGAAACAGCCAAGCAAAAGGTAATGGGCATTTACTGAAGTCCCTTTGATTAGTTTCATTCTTCTATATATTTAAATACATGTATTGTATGTTGTTCTGCCAAAATCTACTAGAGATTTCAAGTATTATTATGCATTGTATTGTCTATATTCCATATACTTTATGTGTTTCATAAGAATTATTCCAATAATGGCATTGTGTTCTTAGGTACAACAACTCCAAAGCTCAGGTAACTCTGTTTCTATTGAATTCCCATTTTGTTTTAAGATTTAATACAATCGTTAACTTAATTTGTATTATTGGAAATGTAGTTAACCCCGATGCTGCGAATTTCTGGGCAGTTTCAAGTAAGTTTCTAAAATTATTTCACTGAAACAAAAACTGTTGGTATTACTTCTTAAATAAGAAATAAAATTGTCGCAAGGATATTTTTGTAAACCTAAATATTTCCGATAAGGTATTTGTGAATTGGTAGATTTTAATAAGAAATATGTACGGAAATCTATAATGTGTTTGCCGATTTGACAGATTCTTGTGGAGGAATAGTAATCGGACAAACGGGAAAAATAGATTACAAAAAAGATGAATATTGCTCCACTAACGAAAGGTGTGTTTGGACTTTAAGAGTAAATCAGAGGTCAAAAGTGAAGTTAAAGGTTATAAAAGGGGATTTTAAAGGAAATTATGGTTTTCTAACGGCAAGCGAAATAAGTCTAAATGCAGATTATCAACGTTCTGTCACGAGAAGGTAAAACAAAGGAAAAATAATACAAAGCATTACTGTAGGAGAAATCACAATGAAATATTAATTTAAATTTTCTCATTAGGATTAGTACAGTAAATGAAGTTTTCCTTCTTGATGGCCCTTTGATTATTCTCACATTTTTCACTGAAACCATTGGCAGTGGATTCGGATTTTCCTTAGAATTTGAGGGAATCGGCAATAATATAAACCCTCCAGTTCTCTTTAAGCACTTCCATTTAACTGATAAGAATGGTAGCATCTTTTATCCTGATGTACAAAACTCATCTGAAAAATTGACTCAAAATGGTCCAAAACAAGATTTGAAGGAAATGACTACATATGTCATAAATCCAAAGAACAGCAACGCTTCCTGGCTGAATGTGACAGCTGAGAATATTCATTTAAATAAGGAAAATTGTGGCAACACTTCCCTCAATCTTTACCCTGATCTTATTAGCGAATATTCTTATCCTGAAGGGTAGTTCAATACATTCTACTTATTTTCTAACGCATTTCTAACACAAAATTGGACAACTTTATGAATTGTATATCGTACGAAATCATTGCAGGTGTTGTACCAAAAACTGTGCAACTGATTTCCAATCCTTAGAAGGGATTTTCTTTATTGATGTAGTAAAAGATGCTTCTGACGAGGACATTTCTTTTAGTATTTCTTGGATTTTGGGTCAGTCAGTATTCTAATAATATAAGATTATTTAAAAGCATAAAATACTTGCACGAATATTAATGAGCAAATTAAAAATATTTTCATTGCAGATACTAACATTCAGCCAGACATCTCAAGTAAGCATATTATCTGTCAAGTATTTAAAAATGTCATAATCATGATTATCTTCATCTTTCTGCTCAATCCATTTACATCCTTTTTATTTTAATGAAAATAGTCTCTTATAATCGTAATTTTATGAATACTGTAGGAGATGAATGTGGTGGGTTGCTAAATATTACTTCTGTTGGAAGGATCGAATACAAATATGACACTTACTATAAGAACAACGAAAGATGTGTGTGGAGAGTGCACTCAGCCTATAAAAAGCAAATCAAAATGCAACTAATCAAAGAAGGATTCGAAAACGGATACGACTATTTAACACTAACTGAAATCAATTTCCAGACTATGGATCCCCCAAATAGCATTAGGTAATAAGTGTATATCAAAACTGTGGTACCTTATACTAAGAAGTTACTAATTAATTAGTGCTCTTTAAAGTAGTTACTATATATTTGTTACATTAATTTAAATTCTTTTATCTCAGATTTCCATTAGAAAGGTCTGTAATTATACTAACTGGACCAGATGTCTTTATCACATTTTACTCAGACAATACCCAAATCGGCACTGGCTTTATTCTCACAATGGAGGCAGTTGGTCCTAAGAGGAATCCAGTAGAATTGCAAGATACTCATTTTCATTTGACAGATGAATCAAAATTTAGTTTCAAAAAATCATTGCCATCTTCAGAAGATGGAGATGTTGAAATGGGACCACTCAGCTCGACAATTGTAATCAATCCAACTTATCCTGATGGGAATTCTGTTACTTCTATTATCAGACTTGACGAAATACAAACAGAGTCAGTAGATGCAGATGATGTCAAAATTGCAATTTATGTAAGCAATGGAGCACTCTTTGTCCTCCATGAATGGTAATTTCCATTGCTTAAGACAAAAATTATAAAATTTCTTGCTTGTAAATCTGGAATATGAGTTTGGGTCTGGTCTTGGACCATATTGGATTAGGGATGGTGATATTCGCTAATTGAATTAAAGACAGAATGTACAATCTAAAAGATTATATTGACAGGGCTTTTTTAAAGAAATAAGTACTGTATATTAATGTGACAGGTACAACGGTAGTCATATTCTCGAAAATAGTGCCCTGAAAGAAGGAGTTAACGTTGAGAGTGATGATGGAATAATCATTGTTCGCTATGAAAATACTCACGTCAAAACAGATCTAGAACTTCAATGGGATAAAGGTGAAAATGAGTTACATTACAAAAATTGTTTATTAAAATTCATTTTATAATAATATCTGTATTTGGTTCACATATATATGCACACTTCGAATACAAATCTTCATACAAATAATTATTTGTTCATAATTGTCAAGGAATGAAGAACTCAGATGTGACAATAGGTAAGAAATATATACCACAATCAGTTGCTTTACAGGTGAAGGATTTAAATCCAATTTAATTACATTCTACAAATATTTTCTCTAGGAGAGGGAGATCTGTACATTGAACAAAGTTTGTGACACATAATATTCTACTACAATGATATCCACAAAAGCTGATTTTCTCATACTGCTTTTATTGTTATTTTTATTCCACTACGGAATATACCATGAATTATATTATGCTTGATTGCTTGAAAATGTGTTTTCTTTAGGTGACCAATGTGGAGGAATTTTAGTAGGAGATGTTGGAAAAATCACTTACAAACTTAATGAAACCTATGAAGTCAATGAGAGATGTACATGGACTATTAGATCATTGAAAAGATCAAAAATCACTATAAAACTTGTGAAAGACGACTTTGAGTTTTGTTGCGACTACCTTATCGTTAAAGAACTGGATGTAGAAACGGGGACGTTAAAGAATACCACTGCACAAATGTTAGTAGACTCCAACATAAAATTAATACAACATAATTAGAGCATACAAGCGTACACTATAAGAGATAGTATAGTGTACACTATTTTAAGAGTTCACATCCTTAAGAAACCGACGCATATCTTACATAATAATAATATGATTGAAACTGGTAATATCACGATGTTTATGCACTACATAAAATAAGATGTTACGGGATTACTGTAATTTACTAAAACATTGATGTACAGAAAAATTTAATGTTTACACTGTAGACGGCGTGACGAAAATACCATGAGCTTTGGTCCTGTAATATTCCTAACTTTTGTGTCTGACAAATCAGAAGCTGGAAAAGGCTTCGTGGTTACATTTGCGACTGGCGGACAAGAGTTGTCCAACGAAATACTCTTTCATCACAAATTGCTAAAGGATCAGAAAGGAGAGTACAGTTATCCAGAGAGAGTAGAAGAACCTCAGGCAACACAAGGAACTTCGGCGAATGAAATATCTACGTATGTGATCTCTCCAATTCTCAATTCAGAAAACGATAAGATTCATCTGACATTGGATCAATTAAATGTTAACGGAGAAAATAGCTGTCATTTAAGTATCTTCGCCATTTATTCCTACGATTTTTACACCACAGAGGAATATTTGGTAAAAGGATCAACAGCTGAAGATTGTGGCTCATTTAAAAAAGTCGCACTAGAGCAGCAACGGAAATCAATTGACGGATGGTTTATTGTGATTTTCAAATCTGCTTCACCAGCGGAAACTTCATTTAAATTTCAATGGGAAAAATCTTAATGAATATTGACACTCTTTTATTTGCACCGCAATAAAATAGCACCATTTCATATTTACAAACTTTATGCATCATAAGCTTAGTCATAGAAAGTATTAGTGTCGATATTATGTCCGTGCATTTTTGGAAAATATATTTAGTACCTGGAAAACAATAACCTCCGAAACAATTATCAAAGATGCCAAAGAAAAACCGAGACACATTATAAAATAACAAGATTGAAAGTCTAAATAAGTTAATTGTCTTCCTTGGGAGGCTAATCTGCTATTGTAATCACAAAGAGCATTTGCTTTACTGGAAAATGTTCTATAGTATCTTGAGTTAAGACCACTGTTGATAATTTTTATTGTTCTGGAAAACACAATCACAAAATATCGTTTAATGATCATTTGTACTATTTCATGTTACTATTACTATATTGTTATAAATAATAATATTCCTAAAGTGAATTACCCATAGTTGAAAATCTCTAAGTACGGGGAGTGTTTTTTCACAAACATTGCATTCTTGAATCGAATACTTCCTATTGGTATTGTAGACAATGAGCATAATTCTACATCAGAATAATTTAATTGTCTTCCTATTGTGAAAAACGTGGTTAAAAAGCTTACAAAAGCATAGGATTCTTGTCTTTCTGAAAGAACTTTGTTATTAACAATTCTTTGAACTGAATTGTCTTCATTAACGTAATTAATTTTTGCTAGTTCTATTAGTTTTGCTGCCACTTCTTCGCTCTGAAATAACAACACACATTAATAATTCCTGAGTGCATTGAGAAACATCACAAAGTAAAATTAGTTAAGGACCTGTGTGCAAAAAGAATGTATCTCTCCGACACAATTTTTTAATTTGAGACCATTGGAAACGACTAAGAGTCTGGAAATAGTTTCTACCACCGTGGTAATTTTACCACCGTGGTAATTTTACCACCGTGGTAATTTTACCACCGTGGTAATTTTACCACCGTGGTAATTTTACCACGGTGGTAATTTTACCACGGTGGTAATTCGAAAAATATGAGCGGATTTCAAAAATGTTTATTTCATTGCTCTACATTAAACCGTTCTCCTTGAATCAGGGTTGAAAATTGTGTCAACCCCCCTTTATCGAATTGCTTTAGTGAGGTTCATTTTCAGATGCATATAAACATATGCATATCTCTGTGTTCGAGATAAAATCATATATTGGGAAATGCAGAATGGACTTACTTCAATGACGGAAGTAAATAGAGGAAGTGACGGTCTACTTAAGATGACGTATTTGTATTTGAGTAATCCCTCAAAACTTGTAATCGGTACAATTACAATGGAAAGCGATGAAATAATTTTCGAAGAGAAAAAGGCATACAAAAACACACTGCCTAGGAAGAAAATACTTATGGCCACTTTTTCTGATGTACTGCATTTTTCACTGACTGCATTGCTGTGCCACTCTTAATTGAATGGAAAATATTGTCATTATGAAGCACAATTTTTGCCAAGATAACTTTATTTTGTAATATATTCGTAGTAGAAGCATTATAAAATTGAGTCTTTTACTGTATTTTATGAAATATTTACATGACTGACCTTGTTGGCATAAAATTCCAATGGTTCCAAGCAATATTTCACTTTTGTCAATTTCTTCAATGTTATTGTTTAGTAAGTTTAAGTACTTCAAAACTGTTACTAGAAACATTAATATTGTAACTACTAGCCAAAGAACTGCAATTGCAATCCATACTTTTCCAGCAAAGGCGGAGAATAAAATGTCACTGCTTTCGTAAGCAAGGGGTTGTCGAAAAGCTGCGTAATATCTTTCCAAAAAATATTGCAAAAATATGAAACCAAATCATTGAATTGCGAAAATAAATGGAAAACTTACTTATTACCAGCTACTGGCTGAATGAAGGCTAAATAAGTTGCCCTGTAAAAGGCCATTGTAGATTGAGCAATTGATAAATCTGCTTCCCCGGAAAATACTTGTCCTCCGATTCCCGTCAATGTACCATTTGGGTTTTGTGCAATCCAACCTTTACCCTCTATAGGATTGATACTTTTGGAAAATAATTTAAAATTGTGCAATTATTAACAGAGCAAGGAAAGTTTTTAGAAAGAAAAATCAATAATTTCTTTACCTGAAATTGAATGCATCCTTTAAATCATTTAAAATGTGGACGGATGTGCCTCCTAAAAATCGAATGCTACCGTTGATTATTTCCATGTTCAATTCTCCTATATAGTCTGGGTCAAACTGTAATTTTCAAAATGTTGTTCATAGTAAAACAGTATTTTTCTTGTAAGTATTAAATTTTTCTATGCAAAATTAGACGTTTGACCTGTGCTACAACTTTGATTTCCATTCCACCAAAATTCCTTTGTCGTAAGAGCATGGACTCAGAGATATTCTCTATAGTGTTCCACACTTTTACGTCTCCGATTTCATAGTACTGTACAAATATATTTCTCATTTTACATGCAGGACATACAGAAATGTGAAAATCAAAGAAAACTGTCTTGGATGCATCGATTGTGAGTAGTAATTGCAATTCCTTTAAAAATCCTTCAAGATTGGCTCTTGAGAATGGAGGTAAAACAAAAATGAACTGATATGTTGTTTTGTAACGTGTCTGTAAATGAATTTTATCCACCTAAAAGAAAAACGATCTTTTCAGGAATTCAAACGGTTTGCAATAAAATCTGAAGAAAGAGTTTATTAATTAAGGGCGTTTACCATTTTGATGTATTGAAGAAAATCTGTAATATTGGCAATTTTTATGATCAAGATTTGCAAAACGATTTTCTTGTCCCGGATACTTATCTTTTGTTTTTCCATGTATTCATTGCAGTCGCAGTATGCACATGAATATTTCCCGGATGAACATTCAAGAAGGTACTCTAAATATAATTGACAGTTTTGTAATAAAAATGTTTACTTATTCTTAGCTAAACAAACACCAAGTTAAGTTTATACCATTAGTGTTACAAAATATGAGATCACTTGTCTTTAGAAATGGTATTGTGGCAGCGAAAGTTAATCCTTCTTTGTGTAATGACTGTAAATTGAGGAAAATGTATAACATGTCGAATAAAGAAAATAAAACCCAGTGCACTAAGTCTAGAGCACTTGTTTTCATTATGATAATATCATGAGCAATTTCTCGCTTTATATCTAAGTAATCTCATCATTTTGATGAAGTACACTACGGTTTAAGATCAAATCTTAAATTTTTTTTCGTGTGTTTGTTAGAAACAATATGCTATCCACGTCTTGAAATGATCTTAGATGCAGGAACGATGGGGAAGGGAAAAGTTGCATACATTTCAGGTAGTAGGGGATTGAAGAGCAGGTACTCACTCGGTTCCATGAAATAGACATCAAGTAAGTAGAATTGAAAAGAAACAAGATTGCTTAATCAATATTTATTTTACTATCGGTAAGTACTATTGATAATGTTCTCAAGTTCGCAATTGAAATCTATTTGATTGGCACAAATGACTCGTTTCAATGAGAAAAAGTATAATTTCGAAGAAAATAGGATTTTATTCGCTTTAGTATAGTTCTATTCTTTAGACAAGTTCCTGCAAGCTAGAAGAATATTTTCAATGGTCGCAGGAGAGTCCATGTGGAAGTTAATAGGCTGTATTTTCGAAGCCATGCGATAAGCACGAATTGCGTCTTTGATAGCGAAGAAAACGGAAGTAGCCAGTAAAAGTGGGGGTTCTCCAACCGTCTAATGTGCAAAAATCAACAAATGTTAAAGTAAAATGTACATCTACAAACATGTTTATAGATTATTTACCTTTGACGAGTAAATTGCCCTTGGGTTTGATGAACCAGACAGTAATGACACATTAAATTCTAAAGGTGCATCTGCAGCTGTCGGAATTTTGTATGTATTTGGTCCTGTAGTGAGGAGATTGCCATTGTTGTCCATAATAAGTTCCTCCAAAGCAAAAAGACCTACTCCTTGCATGAACGCCCCTTCAATTTGACCGATGTCTACAGCTGGGTTTAAACTTTCGCCGACGTCCATTACGATATCCGTACGAATTATCTGTGTTAAAAAGGTTTGTTTAGATTGCATTTGGAAGAAATCATTTTCTACATTGGATTTCTACCTGATATTGTCCAGTCAAACAATCGATTTCAACTTCTGTACACGCCGCTCCTGTAGAAAAATAATTCCACGGACTTCCTCGACGACTTGAATCCCATCCCATATTTGGAACGCTGAAGAAAAACTCTCATTAGACAATCTCGAATGATTATGAATTTTTTTAAATAAATAACAAGTAACAATTACGAGTAAAATCCAGTTGCTGAAAGACTGACTCGATCCATATAAGCTAAAGTAACTATTTCTTCCCAAGTTGAATTTGGATTTGATTCTTTGTACGGCAGAAGACGCTTTGATAATTCCGTACAAGCATTCTGGTTTGGAGAACAAAGAAAACACATTTTATTGATAATTGTAAAATGCAAAATGTTTAATTGAATTTGCAGAAATCTTACAAGAACAGCCATCCCACTCAAATCCGAAGTGACACTTGCAGAAGATGGAGTAGCATTTGGAACTTTATCCGTCGCAGTTTCCAAAATTCGTATCTTTGAAGCAGGGACCCCTAATGCCCGTGTAGCAATCTATAAGGAGTTTAATGTCTAAAGATCGTAATTTATGGTACCATAATTTAAAATATTAAATAAAATTTTCTAACAATTTACCTGGATCATTTTGCTATGGACCCCTTGACCTATTTCCACACCTCCGTGATTGACCAAAACAGAGCCGTCTGTATAGACGTGGACTAAAGCAGCTCCTTGATTCAAATGCAAGGCAGTGTAGCCAATCCCAAAATTGCAAGGAGTGACAGCAATCCCTCTCTTTTTCCACAGATTATTTCTAAAAAGTGCATTTCCAAATTAGCTTAGCTATTTGTATTTCATAATAAAACTGGAAAAGGATTTTTTAATTAGTCCTTGTAGTATCATCGTACTTATTAAAAGTATTTATAGCCTCTCTTCTTTGACTGTAGTCGGAAATTCGTATACATTCATCCCAACATTTGTGAATCGTACAATTTTCAATTTTCTGACCATATGGAGTTACGTCACCTTCTTGATACATGTTCAATTTTCTCACCTGTACATTGTGTAAATACTGACTTAATGATATCATCGAAATGTATCTAAACATATATACAATAATCTTAAACAAAGAAGCAGCATAAAGAAAAGAATGGCAGCAGCTTATTGCTAACTTCGACAGGATCCCGTTTTACTGCTGACGCAATGTGATCCATGATATTTTCGATCAAAAACGCTGCTTGTGGTCCTCCAGTACCCCGAAACACTGTGTTGGATTGTGTATTTGTTTTACAAACATATCCGTCCAGATCTACATTAGGAATGTTGTATGCATTGTCAACGTTGACGACAGCTCGTTCAATCGCCTTAAAATAAATTCATTTTATTAGAATATTAAAAACAGATATTCCGATTCGTGTCTCCGAAAAAAATGTACATACAGCCATTGAAACATCTAAGGAACATCCTGCATTAATGTAAAGTTTCATCTGCAAGGCCAAAAGTCTTCCTTCATCATTGAATGCTATTTTATGCTTGGTGAAAAATATGTGTCTCTTTCCTGATATCATCATATCTGTTTCTCTATCCAGGATACATCGAACTGGTTTACCGAATCTAGAATTTTTCAAAAACAGGTTTAACATTGAAAACAATATTTCCTAGATCTCACATTCCAAATGATAATTGCGAATAATAAAAGCAGTCATTAGTAATAAAATGGCTTTACTTTTTTGCTGCAATGGCAGCAGGTAAAGCCACTAGCATGCAACGACTTTCTTTTCCTCCGAAACCTCCGCCAACTCGTTTGGTTTTAACGACAATGTGATTTCCAGGAACACCAAGGACTCTTGCACATTCCAACTATTCAGCATTATTACATCTCATTTAATCCAATTTGAACCGAAAATATTGTTCTACTTTTTTTTGTACGCTAAAGTGTACCTGAACATATTGAAGATTTTGTGTGGAAGAAATTAATTCCATCTCTCCATCTTCGCCCTTGGGAATTGCAATACAACTCTGAGGTTCCATATAAAAGTGCTCAGCACTTCCTACGGTAACAACTCCTGAATCGACGTGAGCACTGTTTTCAAATGCTTGTTGGCAGTTTCCACTTTCTAGTTTCATTCCCCAATTAGCAAAGTAAGAATCGTGTTTAATAGCATCCTGGATTACAGAAAAAATCCAGTTTTCTTTTAGCTCCAATATTTTATGTATTACTTTGTTAACTATCATCAACTTTTTTTATAAAAGGATACTGTGCAAGTGCAAAAATTAAGATACGTACTTCGTTAGAAAGAATTAAGGGTTCCTGTGGATCGTATTGAATTTCGACCAGTTTTGAAGCTTTCATAGCAGTTTCCCGATCTATTGCTACAACAGCTCCAATTGTTTGTCCGACAAAGTATACCTTTCAAAAAAGTATAAAATGCAATTGAAACTTATACTTAATCCATATATTTAACATGATAGCTCATACTTTGTCGGAGGCAAAAATCTCTTCGTCCTTTTCAACAAGTCCAAACATATTTCTATCTTTCGGCAAATCTTCATGGGACAAAAATCCAATGACCCCACTCACAGCTAAACATTTGCTAGCATCAATTTTCTTTATTTTTGCATGAGCTTCTGTACTGAGTACAAATACCATTTCAAGCTCTTTCCTGAATTTTGGAGTGTCGTCACAAAATTTTGCTTCTCCTGTTGCATGTTTGTATGCAGAAGCGTGTGGTACCGCCCTGCCAACTAAATCTGTGCGGAGCTGACCGTTTTCAACCTTTGAAAATCATTTGTCATTAAGTAAAAGAACATTAAATCTGTAAGATGTTCAATATTCCGGTACTTACCAGAGAATAGAGTTGTGTGCTTTTAAAGGAATGTGTATCATCATCGTTTTCGGATTTTACACCTGTGACTTCCGATGATAATTTGGCAGTTAGCCATGCAATAAACTTTTGGAAAATTCTATATATGCGATTCCATATTTATCAGATACATTAAAAATCAAATTCGTTTCACATAATAACAAACATCATAACATAACAGACAAGCAACTTGAAACCGATAGCTCCATAGATTACTACGATGATAATTGAGAAACTCACCCCTTAGCTGCGGTGCATAAATATGCGATAGTAAAATCGTTCGAAGCAACATGTTTAACAACTTTAATATTTATTTCCTGCTTAATATCTTCTTCCAAAAAGTTGTCCAGTACCCTTAATATGCATAAACAGAAATATTTTTAACCGCATTAAAAACATTTCTTTATGTAAATATTTCATTTCACGCTGACCTGGGCTTGTTTTCGTAGGAAATGTTTATTTGGAATTCGTTGATAGCTATGCCTCCAAAAACGAGGAAAATCTTGTCAATTTTTTGTCCATCAACTTGTACTTTGAAAGCTGCATTAAGAATAGGACGATCACAGTCCTTTCTCTTACTTATTTTGTGTGCCCACGTATATTCATTCTTAGAAGAAAAAAATTAGTCAATTATTAGTCTTAAAAACATTACAGAAGAATCATGAATTAGCTGTTATTGGGATAGTATAGGATATTGCATTTGGTCACAATTGGAACAATTACCGATGCAGTTAAAGGTATTTCCACTTGGATAATGATTGCATTTGCACAGGTTTCCATCTCCGCAAATACTCGTAGTGGGATTGATTTCATTTCTAATGATTTTTCTCCTAGATGCATCATCATTAAAAATAAATTAACAATTTAACTCAATGATTAAACTATGTTGATTGATTACCTTTCATGTTAACGACTACTGAGGCGTCGCACCCTTTAAGTACTGTAACCAAATCAAAAGTTGACAGAAGGGCAACGCTTCCACCAATCGTCTGTTTCAAAGAAATAATATCCTTAATATAGATCATTGCCCAAGCACACATACCTACTTACAATTATATTTGTTCTATAATTATATCATACCGCAGCATTTCGAATTTGCTGAGACCCAAACTGTTGCATCAGATAAATGATCGTCTGCAGTGGTCTGGCATTTTCTACTGAGATAATATAAATTAACAAACTAGCTTTGTATACAAGAATTTGAATTACATTTATTTTTAGTGTCATCACCTGAAACAATTTCAATGGTATTCTGTAATTGGCATATCATTTCATATACTGTTAAAGAAGCTCCTAGAATTAATTTGTTAGATTCTAACTTCGTGACTCTAGTTTCTGGAATTTTGGTAATGTCTACTACACACATGCCCTCAAGTCGTCTGGCTTGAATTTCAGTAGATGTTCCCCCAGAAATTATTTTAGCAGTAGGATATTTTTCAAGGATTTCTTTTAATTCTCCCAAAGAACGGGGACGATACCAACTTCCATTTGGTCCTTTGTATCTCGGAGAATCTTGCGAAATATACTTTTGCGGAATGTTTTTCTATAAAAACCATTACCATTATTTTTCAACGTAAGGCGGAAAGCCATCATCTACAACTCCATAAAAGACTTTATAATCACCATTAAATTAGAGGGCTGTTATGTAAAAGATTATTACCAATAACATTTCTATTTTGGGAAATTCTACGTGAGCTGACTTCAGGATGTTTCTGGGTCCCTCGATATGTGGGAATGATCCTCCCAATTCTTCAATGTCGACATCTCCACAGCCTGATATTTTATCAGAGCAATTCCTAAAAGCTTCCAGAATTGGCCTATAGCCAGTACAACGACACAGATTACCTGAAACAAAAAATTTTTATTTCACCAAATAAAACTAATGGCTGAAATATAGGAAATTAATGCGGAAAAATGTTATCAGCAATTAGGAAACCCTAATTAGGAACTTTTTACAATGTGTCAGAATAAAATTTAACTTATTTTGCAAGTAACCTTGTAAAGCCGTCTTAATACTCTTTACTGAAGGATTCTTCTCGGAAACGCAATG
>JAAAYG020002197.1:4123-31431 GCA_009936455.2 Tomocerus minor
CCCTTTAATAGCTCACTTTTACTTAGCTGACATTTATTAATCGCAGACTCCTATTTACTATTCGCAGTCCGCCCTCCGAAAATCAATCCACAGTCCATCCAACCAATTCAGAATATCTTCACATCCTCCGCTTTTGACTACATAGCTCATGTAAAATTATGTCGACTGCAATCAGCCACTCTGCAAATAATATTGCTTTCATGAACGAGGATTATACAGAAGATGAGAGGACGGATCTGGTTATGATGCGATGGGATGAGATTTATGCACATGCCAGTGGGAAGAATTGAAGAGATTAAAAGAGGGACGGAAGGAGGTGATGCGGTTTGGTGGGCTAAGGAAGGTGAAGAGTTTGGAGATGGAAAGGCGAGTGTATTTATTAGGGACGGAATTAGTGGAGAGTGGAGTCCAGAGTGATCGAGTGGAGTCCAGTGCTCGTCAGTGGTCGAAATGGCAGTAAGTGGGAAATCCCCCGTGGAGCTCGGAGCACTAATCGTCCGTATGACTGCGAAGGCGTGTGTTTGTACTTGGACACCCCCTGCTGCCTCTGTTTTCTCTAAACACTCATTATGCTCTTGTCGACTCTATTCAGCAACATTTTATAGCCTCGCCACTCCACATCACCACAATAGTCCTCAACTGACCAAATCAAACCAGGACCAAACCACAACACGACAACAACAGACGAGCCAAAGTCAAACCAGTTTGCCCCGTAAGTAAATCTTCCCTTGCCCTCTCCCCATGAACACTGATACACATACCTGCACTTTCTTATTATCTATCTATCTACTCACTAATACACAAGAGAAGGCAGATATGATAATATCATCATCTTTCGACATGCCTACTTATGCATATTTCTGCATGTCGGAACTCCCTGCTTACATTCATTCAAGGCATAAAACTCATGCGAACATCAGCCACGGAGCTAGTAAGCCCTTTTTCTTCCTGATCAGAGAATGTAAAAACAGCTCTAAGACCAATAAACTTTCATGAATAGCCGAAGGCAGAGTCCTGAATCAGAATGAAAGCGAAATGAAACTTGTAGCTACATCCCTCGTAAATGAAAGAAAAAAAGTCTACAAGGAAAACTAATTCATCAATCATTCGAATTATCCTCTAGTTCCTTTTAACTGCTCCTTATTTCATTTGATCTCTGACGGACTTTCCTCAGACGACTATTTCCCAAAAATCACAGTTGGGGTAGTAATAAGATCAGGACAGAGTGCAAGGACCACACTCTCCTCACTTTTGACTCGAAAGGTTAGTGCCTGCCTAGACTACTCTTCTCCATTGAATGTGTACACAGATATATGAACACACATTATTATTTGCATAGCTAGAATGCACAGATATTATTTAGTGTACACATACATGGACACCAGATCAAATGAATACTTTAGGTTTCTTATTGTTAGAATGTCAGATTAGCAAATGTATCGTGACATAAACTAGGGAGCGTAATTGTGGCGGTGTAGCATATGATATATGGCATTGTGAATTCTCTTTGTTTAGTTTTTGTGCCTTCCACTGCATTTTATACGATGTACGAAAAATTTTATGATGCTCGTAAATGACTGAGTGTTGCTTCGTCTTGTTTGGACCTTTCCTTTTCTGTGTCGGATGAGGCACTGACATTTTCTCTCACTCTGGCTACCACTACGAGTTGGCATTTTAAGCTACTTAGGCTCTCGACCATCATTAAAATCAAGATCAGGAACACGTTTATCGCACAAATTATAACTATCAATCATCCCATCCTCCTTTCAAATCTCCCTTAAAGGCAACTCAAAAATTTTAATATAATTCCAATTTTCTCCATAATCACATAACTGTACACCCTATTTCCAGACACTTCTTACTGGTCAGTAATTGTTGCAAAAAATAATAATCATTAACAATTATCTCCCTCTGAGTTGCAAGATATCGTATGAGTATGGCAAGTCCACATTCAAAGGCTTTCTGACATTAACAACAGTCGTGTTGGGTTAATTATGAGATTCTCAACTAGATGCTAACTAGTTAGTAATTTATTTAATAATTAATACAGATTCCCATAAGCTCTAATTTTAGCTCTCTGTAAAGCTGTTATACTGGCCAGCGCCTGAGAGAGCAAACTTCTAATATAACAGCGGCTAGTCTATACTTAACATTATTATTACGTGTTTGTGCTTTGCTTTGTGGGTACGGGCAGTACCTAATATGTATGTTTATAATAATATATGTAAGTAGGAGTTCGAAGGCTCAACAGAGCCCCAAAGAAAGAGGAATACTCAAAATACGGTGAGACTTGGAATTCTCCCCTTATTCCTAATTTTCTTTTGTGATGTCGTTAAAAGGACGAATGTGTTAAATGTACACAATAGTGTAATAATGTGTGACGTGAGTATGAATACTCATAGTATGACCAGTGGAAGCCTCCGATCTACAAGATATAGTTTTTTACATGCATGTTGTACCTTCTGCTATGGGATGTGTATCAGCTTTATTGTTTGCGTCATATTGGGTTCCTAAATCTAAACAGACATTTCCCCAAAGAACCTTTTCACATGGAATTCTTCTCCACTCTGACCCACTCACTCTCACTACACAGATCCAATGTGGGATTTGACGTCCAGCACTCATAGTCAGCTAAATATGAAAGAATGATGCTCGAAGGGCTACTTGGCTACTAGTTCGACCGTTTTACAAAACAATTCCTTCATTCGCTTACTCACCCTTCGTGCTTACCTACAAATAAATGTCCCAAGCATCCGTAAATACCTCTGATCAACTAAATACAATTTTTTTCCATAAATAAAAAACAGCTAGAAAATTTGAATTAAAATTTGAATTAAAATCTTTCTGGATGTAATATAAACCTTTATATAAATACCTACCTAAAATAAACGACGGTGAAGTTACCAATTTGTTTACAAACATTCAAATTATAGCTGATGCCATGTAAATAGTCCTAAATTATTAAAAATGTGTGAAAAATTATATTTGCTTCCAAATGTACTTCTAGGATAACAAAAATTTTAAAAATACCATGTACGTCCATTTATACTGCATTTACTGAGTTACTTTATTGGGGATATAGTTTAAATATATTGTAGTGCGAAGTAGTGAAATAACTATAAAGAAGTACTTATCTATAAATATGGCTAGATATAGCTTGTATATCTCTAACAATAATATCCATAACAAATTTTTAAAATGCATTGCTTGCCAAGACATTGATTGATTTAGCATTTATGAGCATTGCAAACAAATAGTAGTGCAGTGCTGTGAGGTCATGAAAATGAGCATACGTTTTCGGATAATTTATATGAATTACATGCAGGGAACCATCTTAACTGATAACAATGTGAAGTACTGTTAATTAAATATTTGTATATTTTTTCTTGCTCTGTTTATGTATGTAAGGTATAAATTGTTGTAAAGGCGTTGAATATTTGTTGAATATTTGTAAGACTGGGATATGGGCACAAAATATGTTTCGAATCATCAGGGAAAGAGAGTGGAGCAGTGTGATCTGAAAGGAAGCGTAGGTTTCCTAGTCTGACTGATTGCTGGAGATTGAGTTGAGATGTGGTGGTCACGTCAGGACAGAAGAGGACAGGGTAGGATAGGCAAGGCAGTCGCGTAGATGCGTGCATTTTGGTGCGGTAAACAAATGGATCGGATGGAGTGAGTCAAGTCGATCCATCCAAATGATTTTTCTCGTCATTTGTCCATCCTGTTCTGTCTGTCTGCGGTTTTCCTTCTGATGACCTCACCTCATTTTCCTCCATTCTCATCTCTGCATGGACTTGTGCGCATACAACTCCCACATTGCAGCCTTCGATTATGCAACGGAATCTTTACTCTGTCACTCTCACTCTACTTTGCTATTTCTCATCCCTGAATATCATAATGAAATTGGGGAAACCACAAAAAGGATGTCTCTGCATTTTCTCTAATTATCCGTCAAATTATGTTAAAGTACTAAAATTCCTCTTCCTGACCGATCAGCATACAAGCACAATTTCCTATGCCACCAGCGCTTCAAAATCTGCACCATAAAGCCTCACATGAAGTCATTAGTTGCTTCATTTACTCATTGCGGATAGTCAAAATTGATATTACATTACTTTAGATATTATAATTTAATGGCCATCACTTTTGTCTGTTCTTATTACAAACAAAAATAGATAGTGCTCTAGCACTTTTTGAATCAATTTATGATTTAGAAATTTTAGGACATTTTGACAGGTGTGTGAGTACAAAAATCCTCGATCGGTGAATATATTTTCCCTTTGTTTACGAACATTGAAATAATTGCTAAGATCAGGCAGCATTTTGATTCAGTATATTTATCTTTAGACATGATACGTATGAAAATGCATATGGCTGAATGCAAATGAGAAGCACTAGCACGACCAAACAATAAAAGTAGTGTCTTGTATGATAGCTAGGTACTTGCAACTTAAGGGTATGAAAATTGTGACTCTAGCTCTGGTTTTAAGGAGAAAAGTGTAAAATGAAGAGGGCAAGGCGTGCTACAAAGCTGGAAGCATAGGTAATGAAGCAAACCAGTGAGATTGTATGTAAGCATTACAGTTCGAGAGTCTCGATGGTGTTGATTAGAGTTGGAGTGTTTTGGTTTGAAGCGTAAAATTTATTGGGCGATGCCCTTGTAATTCTATTTCAGTGATTCTCTCTTATGGCAATTCTTTTCTTGACGCTAGATAGACTTTCGGTTTGGCTTCAATTACCTTTCGAATCCATTTCTCTTTATCTTTTAAAGTTCCTTTATCTCTTTTCAGTCAGACTTGACTTCATTCTCTAGCTCCACTTGGGCTAAGAGCATAATAATTCTGCTGAAAATGCAATTGTCCAATAGCTACACATTCTCTGCTATTAAAATGCTCTTCCATATATCTCAGTATGGCTATATACCTATAAGATATAGTTAATATTATGCTTTTAATGTGTTGGGAATAGTGAATTTAGTTCTTTATATTATTCTGCACATCTTTTATTTCAAGCCAAAAACTTTATTCCAAAGATGATGAAAATAATTTTAGCTCGCTAAGTCCTGATATCTTCGGACTAAATATTTGTTGTTGTATTTCAACTAATTACTCATGGCGTGAGTACATACATACGAGTAAAGAGATGGATATGGTGTAGGTATAGAGAAAAGATGATAGAATGAATATGCAGGGATAGGTGATGAAACTGCAGGGCTGTTTCCTTATTTGCAGGTAGGCATACGAGAGAGAGAAGAGAGGCAAGTACCTCGCGTTGAGTTAATCGAAGCAAAAGAGGATTCCGCTTGAGCGGGTAAGCATTTGCTTTCCTGTTTTCTTGATATAGTCGGATAAATAGACAGGACAAGTTGGGATTGGAGTTGATAGGAGAGAGAGACGAATCTGAGTTTCCTAGCCTGATGCACATCAGATGAGAGAGCGACGTGGCTAGCAGAGTAATAAAGTCAGGCTAATAAAGCGAAAGAAAGCTGCTCAGATGAAGTTTGATCTTTTGTCGACTGATCTATTCTAATGCAACGTAACGTAACGCAAGAAAACTCGACGTAACGTTTTGTGGTCGGCTCTACACCTGCCGTTGCGCTAAAGTGACCAGAACAGACATTTAAGGGACAAGTGATCCAGTCAGCCAGTTCCGCTTATTTCTATTGTTATTACTTGCAGATATACACAAGACAGTGATCTGCTCATCTTCCTCTATATTCCTGCATCTACTCTCTCGCTTCCTTATAATACACTTTGTCTCTTTTCTTTCACCTGTCTCAGTCTGTGCAGCGTGGCCAAGCCATTGCAATGATTTGCTCTAAAAGACCAAAACCCATTTCTAATTCTTAGTGACGAACTATAGCCAAGAAATACAAACACAATTTATTCGCTTCCTATATGCATATATTTGGGTATACCTGTCTACTGTCGCTTTATAGTTTGTCATTACAATCTTTATTAATTCCTATATCAGTACCAAAATCAGAAACTTCTGTATAAAATCCCATTCTTACATGGTATTTGCAAACAACTATCTGATTAATGACATATTTAAGTCTGCGCACAAAAAATACTTATTACTGTAAATAACCCTGATATATTTTATAATTTTTATTTTTAACACACATTATGGACCGAAACATAAATTAAATGATAGTCCATAAAAGCGATCATTTCCTATAGCTACAAGCATACTTAGTCCACCGAATTCTGTGTCCATGGCAAATCGTATCTAAGGTCATCATTGTTGAGTGTATTATAAGTTCCATTTTAACATGATGCCTTCAGTGAACAAGTATATAAAATGTTTTACAACACTGCACAACGTAAAGCAAAGCTAAAGCAAATCACAACCGAAAGACAAAACGGAACGGCCAGTGTTACAGATTGATATCCGTGCAATAAAAGCTTAACCAAAGGAGCTAAAGATGCTGACACACATTACTTCCACATCGTTTAATCTTTAGTCGGCTACTCTAAGGAACTTTTACACCTTGTCTTTGTTTAAATCTAGTTGAGCATGAAACAAAGGGCTTTCTATCACACCAGACAAAACAACAAACTATCTAATTGTCTACCAAATCCACATCCATTTACACTATTCAACACCGGACAAGTAATACATGAGGAAATAAGGTAAATGTTGAAAGGGTATACTCATTTTTTCAGCATTACGTTTTGACGACAGCCGTGCCAGAGTCAATTCAGTAGCTGGAATATACTGGCGATGAAAAAATAAAAGCACAATACTCTGCATTCTGTAAAATAGAAGTCAACAATAATAAGTAGGCGTAGTATAGAGTATACATAGTTAAATATTAATTATCCCAAATTACGTAAGTAATTAAAGTTTTGATTTTTGTTCATGAAAACTGGACGAGTACATTGAAATTTTAAGTACAAATATGTATACCTATACACTTTGTAATAGGAGCGAAAAACCCTTACCCTTTATGTGAGCGTTTTATAATTTCTATTTCAAACTAGCTGGCTATCTAGCTGTTAATCTTTAATTTCTCTCCTTTCTGCTAGTGTTGATAAAGTTTATTTTATCCACTCCAGAAATAGAATATTCTAAAAAATTTCTATACAGGCTAATATTATAGGAGTAGAAATGTACTCATGACATTATTGTTTGACTGCTACGTACGACATGAATATCCAAAAAGCAACACAATTCCACCCAAATTTCCAATGCTCTTCAATCAGAGCTACCAAATCTGCAATCCTCAGTTCTCCTCTAGGTTCTGACCTGATACTATCCCAATTCTTTAGCTAATCTCTGTCCTGGTTTCGGCAGCCAATGAAAGGGTAACAATTGCCTATTTCAGGAGACGTTCGGTCGACCGTTTTCTATTGACCTAGGTCAGAGATAGATGCGGGTTGCTAGATTGCTAATAAGAGGTTTTGAATGTTGAATGAGTCTTGTGACAACATTGTAAGATTATGTAACTATTGTTGTACTGTGTTTTATGTAGCTGTTGCTGTCTCATGTTATAGATGTACGAAGTTATAGATGCATGCTAAGTGTTACTGTATTTGTACTATGTTCATCCCCGCCATTCATCGTCTTCTAGCTACTACAAATTCCTTATGATTATATGGAGTTTATATACTTATATGTCATGGCTTTATGCTACTTATTGAATTTATTTATGTACTATTATTGCCTAGTAATCATGAAGTCACACAAATTCGCAATTTCTCTTGCTAAATTCGAGTTTTATTTTCGTACATTTTACAGCCATGGTAAGCTTGTAGGAAGGTCAGGCGGTCATAATCCTGAGTGGTCTCACTCAGGTACTTCCTTCTTATTTCGCTGCCATCCTCCGAGATTTCGTAATCTTCATGGCAGGACCAAAAGAGGTGCAAAGTACGAAGCCACCATCTATACGATTTCGAAGCAGCTTCCGACGTCGTGTACTCCCAATGGACAAAGTTGAGAATGGCTGATTCTCTTATCGCATCTGGGAATCCAAATTTCGGAAATTCCTCTTCATCGTTGCGAGATAGGCTCATCTATTCGGAACAATTATTACTTATTATCAGGGGAAGGATATTTATTTATTTTGCCAAAATATTTAATTAAAAATTTGCTAAAAACTGCTAAAATTTTTACTTACAATTAGAAAAATGTTTACTAAAAATAAGCTAAAATTGTCAAAACACATGAATATTTTTTGAGTTTTCCATGTTACTATTTTATTTGGCATAAAACAAAATCTATGATTTTGTTTAGCACGAAGCTCAAAATTCATACTGTCTGCCGTTTTCCCTCGCAACCTGCAATTCTGCTTCCCCCTATTGGTCAATTTATTTCAAATACACTCCTCTGATTGGTAATTACGAGGACAAATTTTTATATGATTTCCAATGGGGGGTTATTTATGTTATTTATCTTACTATTGTAAATGAAATACCTCTAAATTATGCAAAATACTTACTGTTACGAGCTCTCTTCTACAATAGTACCAACCGATTGTGGTTGTACTGAAAATCATAAGCATTAGTTATAGTAGCGACCAATCAGTATTTAAAATAAATTGGCCAATCCAAGGGAGGCGAAAATGCAGGTTCAGAGGCAAAAGTACATCGACGTATATAACAACGAATCCGACAGTAACCTTTTAATTTGTCATGGAGAATAAAGTCTATAATTTCAATTAATTCAATATGATTTTCACTAGAAGTGGTAATTTTGTGTTTGTAAAGGCCGAAATATTTAAAAAAAATTACTTATTGCTAAAATATTTACGTAAATATTTTTTTATTCAAAAAATATTAATGTAAATGTTACATTTGCTATCGCAGGCAAATTTTGAAAAGCATTTAACATATTTTTTTATATACGGTATACTCAATGAATGAAACGGCTATATCCTTAGTGATACTCAAAACAAATATTTTTTTTATAAATATCCTTCCCCTGTTTATTATGACACCAGTATGCAGTAACTTGATTGTTATACTGAAGTCCCGCTCTTCAACAACTGTGTTGCCTACTTCTTCCAATCATCTTAACTGAATTACTATTTTAATCTTAATTTTTCATAATTGAAATTAAAGGAACTATGGTTATATATACCTTTAACGACGTTTCCCTTAACCTTTTCCCGAAAACCGTGCACGATTTCTTGGGTTTTTTCTGCTTCCAAGCTTGTGTCTCTTACAGCGTTTGAATTACTATTACTGACGATTTTGTCTAACACCAATTGCTACTAGCTCTAACTATTGATAATTATTCAACTCTGCTTTCTGTCTACATTTTCCATTCGTATTTGCGCTATTGCCTCCCATTATAGCTCCCATTATATCTTGACAGCTATTAGTGACTCAAATTACTTGATTGAATGGACATACAATCTTATTCGTATAATATACGTCAATGCAAACATTCCTAAACAAGCATTATGAAGAGTGCCAAAGACTACTAGGTACTTTACAAATAGGTAATGACGTTTTGTAAATAATATTATTTCTCATTACGGCACATAAGAAGAAGTACATACAAAATACAACTATATAAACCGATGTGCTATAGTATGCATGTGAATGGAAGTGTATAAGAGTATTAGTGTGGACGAATTCAATGAATGCGAAAAATATGTAGTAATAAACACTGTAGACTGTACACACATGAACCTTATTTAAACTTTAAACGGAGACGAGAGTATCATGAAAGTTGAAAACAAAGAGTCATAAATACCATAATACTATCATTGTAATAAGAGAGCCAGCGCAAGTTTTTTGCAAGGAGAATGGCTAAGTGCTATATTACAGTGTTGGGAGATATTCAAGGAGGGAATTATTCATCTGCTCTGAATGGTATATAGATATAAGCAAGGGTGCTAGGTATGATGTGTCGTTGATATAGTTAGTGGTTCTTTAAATACATCCATGTTCAAGGAAGCCTTAATTGTAAGAGCATTGTGCAGAGATGTAAAGGGCCAGCATTTATTCGAGACTCCGTAGGCATTCGTCACTTATGTAAGTTGAATGCAGAGCTGGAATCTGAAGAGAGGAGTTAAGTATTGAGCTTTGTGTGAGTCTGATTTCGCATCACCTTAAAATTCGCATGAGAGGAAGAAGAAAGGAAGAAAGGGTGCTTTGATTTGAATGTTAAACAAGCATATTCATTGCCGTTTGGTTGGTAAATGTAAAAAAGGTTGAGCCGAGCGAGCTGAGTGGGCTCAGTGCACTGTGCGATTCAGTCTCATCTTCCTCATATTTTTACTGACAGCACTTACTTACCCATACGGAACCTAACATAACATGACATAACAAAACATAGCCAAATAATAGATAGTGCGCATCCATTTATTTATAACATAATCTGTCAGGACTCTTCAGTACCTAAACAGACTCATTTGTAGTTCCGTACATATTAGCCTCCACTCCACTCCCTAGCACCAACTCACGGCTTACGACCATCAACTTTTTTGCCACCATAGCGCTCCTCATCCCTAATCATTGTGCTTGTAAATTTGGAGAACATAAAGTTATGACTATAAAATATATCTGAGGCCATTTTGATGCTTTATTATTCCGCATAGCTCGCTGCCAACCTGCTATTCACTGTCATGTCATGCCATGCTATCATATCTAATGTAACATTATGTTTTCAGTTTTTATAGCGACCTGTGATGGCTACACTATTGTCTCCAATGATATTTGGCCCCACCCTTTTCTTTGGACTACACTTCAGCTCAACTTGAGACTGAAAATTTCTTTACTTGCTTCCTGCCTTCTTGTCCTGCTCTTTAATGTAAATGTCATTCTCCGATCCTAAAATTAGGAAAATCGCAAAAAGTTTAAAAGATTATGATTCAAATTCATATATTTTAAATTTTGAAATATAAAAAATTTAAATGCTGCAGGTCAGGGAGCATTTGGACCTTCGTGTACGCATTGCAATATTCTTGGCGTAGCCGTTATCCATATATAACAAATTTTCAACACCCTTTGAGAAACACATTTTTTAAAAATAATATACCTCGCTACGCTGAAAGCTTTTGAAAGAAAGACATGACGTTACAAATTCCCGTCGCCACGTTTTCTCTGAAAAATTTGCCCTCTCCAGATGATATTATTGTTGGAAATTTTTCAATGTATGAATTCTGTGAGAGCCGATTGTAATTAATCCTGTTTTAAGAATGTTTACCTTACCTTAAGCAGCTAACATCTTAAAAACGGTAACCTTTTTCAAGCATATTAAAAGTGCTTGCTTTTTTCCTTAGTCTTATAAATCAATAATGAACTGATCTCCATCCGTGCGACAATCCCATGTGTAAAATATTTTTTTATTATATGGTACCTACATAAGAAATCAAATCTCAAATAAATATTCGCATAAGAGTCAAAAAGGTTGAATTGCCATTACTTGTTTTACTTTCTGTCATAGTCTTCAAAATGGAAGTTGTTCCAAATGGTAGTCTGAATGATAAAAGAAACGAATCTAAAAAGACATTTAATTACTACAAATTAGAATGGCAATTAGTTGGTAAACATAAGTAGATGAAATGTCGTTCTTTCGTGTAACAGGGTGGGGCTAAAGATAGTGCTGGAGAGGCTAGTGAATGGTAAGGTATGCTATTGTGCTGGTTGTTACCAAATGAGGATCTCACTCACTGAGTCCGTTCATCTGCTGAGTAATAGGTACGAACGAAGGTATCTGTCTGTCTCTGATGTAGTGTGGTTGAGAACTCTGTTTAATATGGCTAATATGAAGATCTGTGTTGTTTCTGTGTTAAACGTGATGATAGGACGACATGCACCCTATAGACTCCTACTCCATTCCAAGTACACAGCGATGGGTATTCTTCCTTTTTTCTTATATCTGTATTTAGATAAAAGTTTATGGATGAAGGGACGCCGTTGGTTGGGATGCGTTGACTTTGACTCATATGACAAGCGCTTCTTCAATATTTAAGCAAAACTGCAGAGCGTTGATCTTTATGCATAAATGACGATAAAAATCCGTGAGAATTTCGGCTTCTTCTGTCTCCTACTGTACATGAGTTCTACTGTAAATTCTGAGTCTAGTGCAAAGAGGAGTGATAGGGAAGTCTATGCAAATGCCAGTCGTAGCTCTGCACCTCAACAGACTGAAGGATTTTATCGTATTTATGACGGAATTTAGCAGATTTGTGTCCGTCGCTCAGCTATTGATAAGTCCTAAGTTTGAGTAGTCATGTAAAATCAAATGGCGCATTGTAATGCAGCCATGTCATGTCATAGTCTTACTTACGAATTCGCAACTCTTCCTAATTGTTCAGTTTTGAGAGTACAAAGCCTGCACGCTAAATGCTTCCATATTTTTTGTCGCTTTTTTTGAGCATCTGTCTGTAAAGTCTCTTTGTGCTTTATGTGGATCAGCTGATTTGATTAGAAAGGCCACAAGAATGAGACTGAGAATTATGTTTTTTATTGTGCATCTATTTCTTCTTCGGCTAAAGAGCTAACAGAGATCCTACGCTACCTAACTGAAAATGAAGCGTGAATAATTTTCAATCAATATCATCGAGAATTTCACAGGGCTCTTCTCTAACTCTATTAACACTCAACTGTGTGCTTACTTCCATATCACTTCTGTGTACTATAATATATGCTCAGAAATCAAAATAAGAACATCATTCATCGTAGAGCAGAGTGAGTGAGTGAGTAGAGATGAGACGACAAGAAAATTAAGCTTAAATGGAGTTGAAGCACGCGATAAATTGAAACCAAAGTCTCACAGCACACCTTATTTGATAATATTCAAATGCATAAATACGTATAGGAAAAGAGGTAATTCTGTTAGGAGTCTATTTGATTTTGTTCAAGTGCTTTGGCGAAGCATCTCACAACGTTTCTATAATATTCTCATCCCAATTTCCAATCCCTATTGCCAAGCAATTGAGTATTGGTTGGATGAGGAAGAGGATTCGGACAAAAAACATTTTATGGATCAATGTATGTGCATTGCACATAGATCTTAGGATGAAATCCAAAGAGAACTAATAGCAACTTCTTCCTGCCGAAACCATTTCCCTCGCTACGACAAGAACTCTAATATTTTATTAGAATTGAGTAGTAGAACGTGAGAATTGTGAATTATCAGAATGGAGGCGGGCGGCTATAGAAGAGACAGAGCTCAGCTCCGTCCGTGATGGATGTTGATGGAGGGCGAAGAGTATTTTCAGCGTCCACGTCTTTGCCATGTGGTCAATTTGGGTTTGGTGAGATGGAAATTGAGATGGGACAATTCATTGTCAGTATGAGACTTTGTGTCTGTGTGAGCAAAAGACAGTTCTACTGCAACTTACACAAACCGAGTCTAACTACTTACGTAGCTCTAAGGATGAGCAACATAAAAAATGAAAGAAAAAAGGGTGCTCTTCTGCATCGCACATACATAGACGACAAAGTAGAGCCACTCACTCGACGATTATAGAAATAGCTATACCTTGGCGTTTTGTTCTCCGTCGACTAATGCAATGCCCCTCTCTGTCCTGGTAAATAGTTCACTTCGTGGCTAAGTGCTATGCAGAACTATGCATATAAGAAGGGCAGTAGTAATGCATACTGTTTTCATCATCTTAAGTTAAACAACTTGGGTCTCCCTTATTTAAAAAAAGACAATCTTTTGACTTGACAATTGGATGATGGTTCTGGTAAAACACAGTCGACTAAGGTACGTACGTAGGAAGAAGACTCATAGACACATCTGAAGTGTGATGTGACCCGAGTAGAGATAAAGGAGTAACGATCAGTACACGGAGCTGAATTCTGTTCTGTACTGGCATTTCTTGTGTGTATAATGCACGCAGCGAGAAGGAGATAAGTAGTTGGGAGAGAATGGAGAGCAGAAATCAAAGTGGAGTAAAGACGACAAAGTACATGAGAAACTGTGGAAAGTCGGAGAAAAAATGTGTTGGTTCTTTTTCTGACTTTCTGATCTCATGTTCTTGGGATGTGAATTGAAATCCCGTGGGACTTTTGGCCACGGAGGAGTTTTTAGGGAGACGGAGAGTGTGGACACCCTGGTGAGTGTCCGCCACATGTTAACACATGAGCTACACGCAAAAAGCCGATCAGACAACCACAGATTTGTTGCTCCAGTCGTGAGATACCCCATGGCTCGCTGACATCATTGCCATTACTACCTCTCCCTCTCGGCCACCTCTGCTACACACATAGCTCCACATACATCCCTCTGCCCTGCTCATCTTCACTAATGGGGACAAAAGCCCAAACTCTTTCCATCATCCTCGCTCACTGACTTGACTTGACTGCAGTTCACTTTGGGATTAGCCAGAGCTGCCCAAATCAAAGCTTGTCGTCAAATGTCCAATTGTTGTGTGCTGCAGCAAAAGGATACAATCTCAAAGGAGACGTTTCCTAGCCACTCTCCTCACTTAAGATCTATAGAGAGCCTCTCTCTCTTCCCGACATCTGATACACTTAACCACAGTGCCGTGTCTAATTTAAAAATGATCAGTTCACCCACAGATCAAAAGACATACACTCACAGTCTACAATGCAATCCCATATTTTACACCAGCTACCTAAGATCCATGTATACGTGTCATAATTGTCATCTGTGTAAAGATTCTCTTGCCAATCCCCATAGCCATTTACTCATGACGTCTGCTTAACATGCACTTATGTACACCACACTCCATTAAAAGTACAGGTTGTACCAACGCAATTGCTAAAATTATTAAGTACTGGAACAGTACTTTATGCGAATCAACAATCTGTCCGTCTGTCAGCACAAAAAAATTCTTTGGAGATCTCAGCAATGGAATAAGATAGAACGCTCTATCTTTTTTTAAATGACCTCTATGCAAGGAAGATATTATATATGTTTCTGTTGAAGTCATTCGTTAAAATTTTTCATTTCTAAAACTTACTATAGACTCCCGTAAGCTCCCTTGGTTTATCCTTGACTGCATTCTATGCTTCTCCTACTTCTCCCGTTGCATGGTTGAGGGATTTATTCAAAATCTAATTCAAACTGTTTTACACAGGGCAAGAAATTGAAATTTTAATAACTAAACTGCTAATATTTTCCAAATTACTTGACTTATTTTATGTTCACTGGGCCAAATGAAACCTAAAATCTGAGTCATAAATTGATGAATGAATATTTTGTGTATGGCCAACACCAAAGGTTAAGTTCTCTCTTTCCGTTTTTGATAACAAAAATTTTATAGATCTGGCAGACCATATAGTAGTCTTTTTCCTAATTCCTGAAAAAGTTACGTTTTTCATAATTCTTGGAAAAATTTTTCACAATTCGTGGAATAGTTTTTCATAATTCCTGAAATAATTTTTCATAATTCCTGGAACAATTTTTAATAATTCTTGAAATAAGTTTTCATTATTCCTGGAATAATTTTTCCCAATATCTTTAAAAACTTAGTAAATCCTTTAATATTTCCTATATATAAGTCATTTATTCCCAATTTCCTTTTGAACTAGTTTATATTTCCGGTACTTATACCCGTTTTGAAATGGTTCATTGCACCTGCACTCGCTTTTATATCCATAATTCTCTTTATGGCGTTTCTAAGTCCTGTGGTAAAGTTGTGACACTATGTTTTAGTTGCATCTAATAAAAATACTAAGGTTAATATTGATAACGTATTTACAATGTCAATGTTGCTTCTTTAATCTTTAGACTCATCAGTCATCATAGTAACAATGAAATATTTATTATATTATAACGCAATATCTGTCCCTACCCCTGACCAAATAAGGATTATCGCTCTGTATTCAATTAAAATATGAAGTGTATAGCTTTCCCAGTTATTCATTACAATTTTGTATGGTTTCTGAGTTAACCCAGGACTTTTTAGTTATAATTTTAGAGGAAGTGTAAACAGAAAAGTTGGACGAGTTCTTAATAGTATGCTCATGAGGTCATAATGTAGCTTGTATGAGAGGAATAATTCATCAAGAGGACAGATGTCAAAGAAAATTATGAGAGATTTTGTAGGCACGAAAATAAAATAATAGGTGCCCCTCTCTCCACGGCTGCTCGGATCTACTCTGCTAGCTGCACCGCATGACTTGACTCATCTTTACATGACGAGATACTTACATCAGCATGTGTGTCTACATTACTAACGTGGCTTTATGGCTACCTACAAGAAAAGCACTTTTTGTCAGACCTCAGCTAAGATTGCCGATTGCCACGATTTTGAATGTGAATGGGAAATAAAAGGATAAAGTGGCTAGCAATCTGCAGTTTTGGTGTTGCTGGCGTTGACTAAGTGTAGAAGGTGAGTGTATATAGCCAAAGCATGACCATCATTTGTCTGTCCACCACAACAAAGATGCGAGGGATGCAGGCTCACCCTTAGCCGACTCTGAGTTGATCTTCATTTCTTAAGTATCGGAAGGAGACTTAATGGGAATGCACTGTCATTTGGTACGTCCATTCCTCTGCATTTAGCATATGTCATTGCATAAGTCAATTATGAACGGGTTGAACTAGAACTATTGTTTCCAAACTTTCATCGTGTATTCTCTTTGGTTCAAAATGAGTCTTCAGTTCGAATATAGATCAATTCCCAACGGAGGAGTAATTATAAGTTTGTAAAACCAAAAGTTTTGAAAGGGAAAAAAATTTGGAATTTGTTTCCGGAATTCAACAGGGCTGATCTTTACATTTTATTGTATGTATTTAGTAGGTATGCATTTTAGTAAGGTTCCAGTAGTTGGCTACGCCCGTTTTGCTACGGTTTATTATTGGTATTATTTTCTATCAGCATATTATGACCAAAGTAATTTTAATGCATTAACTTTATTCCAGTAATATGAGCCATTTAATATTATTTAAAGTTAAAGTGGCAGTGGTCACGTTGATACATACAATGCCTATATATAGTATTAGATGTGCGCCATAAAGTTAAATGACTGCTGAAACAGACTGTAGACAAATTGCCATGGGTTGAAAAGCAGAGCACGACGCTATTAATAATATTCGCATAACTTAGAAGCTGTAAAGGTACAGATGCAAAGCGTCTTTTAAAAGTGTAAGTGTAAGACCATAGCATTTGTTGCTTACACATATACAAGTGTAGTGCACTCGGTTGATGAATTATCACATTTATTTCAGCACGAGCTGTCCACGTAAATACAAAACGAATTACAATTGCTTATACTATTAACAAAATAAAAAGGGAGAAAAAACTAGAAAGATGTCTAAAACTCTTATTTAATAGTTTGGATTGGTGAACGTCGCATCTACAGAATTTAAACTACAACTTTCAATCTTTAGTTAGCTTTTCTACAGATCATTAATTTCAATTGCTGACAGTAAACACTTGTATCTAAACTGCATACGGAATATTATTCAACATTTACAGTAGGTATGTATCTTTAAGTAGCCACTCAAAACGAAACCCTTGATTCCCAAATAGCTTGGGAAATTGATTAATTTCTTGAAATTCTACCCCGAATTTATAATGAAATTGTTCCCACTTTCTGAACATCTAAATATATTTTAATTGTAATAAAAAACGTAACAATGAAATATTTATGCTTTAAATGGTTGCCACATAATAATTGATCTTCAGTGTATCCCATATTAATATAAACGACGTTTATGGAAAATCTGGTCGCATTCTCTCTTTAATTAAGGCAAAATGGCACAAATTTTCGGAGAATAAAGCCTTCTAGGAATTAGTTCTTGTTTTTCAGATGGGCTGCACATTTTAGAGTAGCCAGTAAATGGGAGGATTGAGAAAGTGTCTGTTGGAGGTGCTATAATGTAGGAAATAAAGGACGTAGGAAGGAGTGGTGAGTGGATATTGTGAGAGCGATGGGTATATGTGTAAGTGGGAGATGTGTTGGGTGGGATGGTAGTAGTTAATGGATGTGACCAGAGTAAGTGCCTGGAATCAGGTTTTATGGGCTGCTGAGGATCATCGATGTGGTCCTCTTAATTGAGCCGGGTAATCCAACTGTCACCTCCCCAGAATTATGTCAGCTCTGTCTCGGGAGCAGTCTGGGCTAGCGGGCTACTGCTGCCTGAGATGCGAGCGAGACGGGCAGAGAGAACGAGGCCAGCCGAAGACAGAGACCTCGACGGCTAATCCCATTCCGAATCGTGGCACACAGCAGAAGTCCTCATCCTCCCGGCCCGTCACAAATAATTTCAGATTTAACAGCCTGTCTATTGTTTATGGCCTGTAGGACACATCCCGCACTTGCACACAATTCGCCTCCACCGACTCATCGGGCCATTTCTTTCAATCCTCCGCTCCACTCACTCGCATGCCATTAAGGAGTGCTATGCACGATATAGACATATTATAAAAGATGCGATGAAGTTTAAAAGTGTGATGGAGCAAATAGAAATTGTGTAGCACTGTTTTCCTAATACAATCTGACTTGAACGTTGCAGTTGAAATGATGAGTCCAGAGTAGAAAACACAACACACAGTAGATGCATGTACCCTTCTTGCTCCCGCAACTCTTATCGCAGGAAATAACCAAATTTTGACATTAAAATTTTCCAGCCATGTTTCCGTCAGCTTGGGGAAACGTAAAAATCTGCAAAAAACACCAAAAAACGAGGAAATAGTTCTCTAGGGCACATATTTCTGACTTTTGCAACTTTTTATTTCTAAATATGCGATAAAAATCGAAATACATGTTTCCAATGCATTCCCTCCACTTCAAAAAACCCCAAATTTTTCTTAAATAAAATTTGATTTTTTAAAATGTTGGAAACATGTGCTCTCGAAAAATATGAGAAGATTTCGAAAATGTTTATTTCATCGTTATACATGAAGCCGTTCTCCTTGAATCAGGGATGGAATCGTGTCAGCCCACCCTTAAATCTGTACTGAGCACCTACTCGGAATAAAATGGACTTGTTTAACTCAAGGCGCGCGGGCCAGCCACTGAGCTTCTTGCACTTAATTAAGAAATTCATTTTGCTGTACTCGGTCGTGTTGCCTCCATTCGTCCTCCCATCGCATCATCACCCGCTAAAAGACAAGGACACTACCCTCTTGATGGCCAATCAATTACATGAAACAGTCTTGCAGATTTTATTTTATTACCAGTTCCTTAAGTACGTGCTGCCTGAAGGACTTCCAACAAATCACTCTCATCATTCTCTACTATAACTTCTTAACTGCCAATTGGAAAGCATAAGCATATCAACATAAATAGCGTACGTGGACTCATTGGCTAAATTATTGAAATAACAATAATCTGTTTCAGTATTTTGGACACCTTATGTCATGTCCTCCTTTTTCATCATTAATTACAACAATTGGAGTTTTAACTCAGGATCTGCTTCTGATTCTGCATTCATATAGGTGTCTATTTATTTGTAGGGATTTTAATTGGGATAAGGTACACTACAATTGAATTTGTAAGTGAGAAGAGAGGGATTGGCATTGGAAGTGTAGAAATGGCGAATGTGATGGAGGAGAGGTGAGGGAGAGATGGGGAAGGAACGTAGTTTACTGTTAACGACAGCTAAATAACTGAGCTCACTATCATTTCCTTTTTTCTGTCTGACCTGAGAGGAGTCTGAGGAATGGATTTTCTCGTGACAAGGCAAAATGGTTGTGGATGAAATTAGCGTCGGATCTCAGGTAAATAGGAGAGTGAGAGAGTTGGATTTGGTTGCCTATCTGAAGCTCACAGCAGAGGAATCGCCCTTTCTGCACCAGCCGCAACAATGCATTTATTTAGATAGCATTAAATCAAAGCAAATTGTTGGATTTGCTTTGTGGCAGAGATCTCTGGCTCTTCTCTCGACGCGCTCAGCTCTCACAGGCAGCGAATGAATGGGAATGAAAGGAAAGGAAAGCAGAGCAAGTAAACCACCCTGCCTCCTCAGGAATAAAGGAATAAGAAATCTGCAGATGAGTCGTCTGAGAGCCCATGTCCTCTGCCTGAGTCTCACTTCCCGTCCCTGTCTCTCTCTCTCTCTCTCTCTCTCTCTCTCTCTTCAATCAAAGACACAATTATCCCCGTCATAATATCTCCACTCACTCTGACTACGAACGACTTCTGTGCTCAGATCATGCCAACGTGCCTGATATGCATTTGTCATACACACACAAAGTGGCTGAGATGAGACTGTCTGTTTCGCATTGTGTTTTGGTGAATGTGTGAAGTTTAATGGGACTGAATTGGATGATAGAGAACGGACAAACAAAAAAACTTCTCGGAAGTTGCTCCTACGACGACGACGTTATTATAATGTCCCGAAGATGTCTGCCTAACCTGTCCTAATGCATTCAGCTCTGAGTTCGACGATCATTGTCAGCATATCCATCCATTCCTCCTCTCTTATTGTCACTCTCTGCTTCAGAGCTCCCTCTTCTGCACTGTACTGTACGTAATTTGTGGCCACATAAAAGATTTGCATTTCGACTTGACGATCAGTTGACTTGCTTGACTTTGACTTGGCCCTACTCTTATTCATTATCCACTCTCTGCTCCCCATTTAAATACTACACGCTCTCGTGAACTTCAAAGTTTCTCGATAAACTCCACTCCTTCTCCATTCTCTCTCCACTGACTTTTTTTCCACTGTGGTCACACACAATAAAATGCCACACAAAACACACATCCTTTTCCCCTGTCCTGAATTAAAAGGACCCATTCCTCTCCTCTGTTCACTAGCTCCTTATTTATTTGTCAGCACTATAGGATACAGCCCTATAGATATTGGCCACGTACTGTCTTTGCCATCCAATTCTCTATTTCTCATTCCACACTATTGTACTTTGCACTTGATCTAATATTATGACGAACGAGAGGCTATAGTCTATAATACTTGACAGATGTAAGTTATCCTTTACACAGGACATGCAACATTCTTCATACACTTTCTGTCTAATTACTCCACAAAACTACACCAAGTTATAGAGATCCGTTTTAACCTTAAATGACATTCCAATGCTCAAGAATACTGAATATTTAAAAACTAATACCATTCTTATACTTTTTGGGAGCTAAGTAAATTGACTTGCCGCATAAAATAGAAATCTATGATTCCTGAGTATAATCATATAGTGCCTATATCAAGCTTTGAGTATTTATGGCAGTAATAAAACATACAAAAGTTTCCTACTCAGTCAGAAAAGTAACTTTTTCTTGTTAAAAGCAGGTAATAGTATATGCTGTAAGTGTACGATGAAAATGTTGCTTAAAATAAGCACGAATGCGTCTCTTCTGAATTAACAAGGAAATTAAAAATGAAAGTATTAGGATTGCGTGTAATGGAATTAAAAATATTAATACATTGATAGCTTTATTATTTAAAGTGAATTAAAGCCGAGATTCTATAGATGTAAATAAACGATTTATGTCAAGTTTTAATAGAAAAGATTAGTGTCATGTAAAATAAATTTTATACTATATTTTATTGTAGAGGATAAAAGAAAATAATAAAAACGTTTTGTTCAGGTCTGATTTCTGAGAATTGTTAATTAGTCCGTTGAAAAGTTTCGCTAATTACGTAAAGACATAGACAATTAGTTTGGAGCCATTAAAGAACTTCATTTAGGTAATATAATGAAGTAATATTAGGAAAATGTGTAATAAAAAGTAAATAGCAATCAAGTTTGCTTTCATGATTTCGTATGCGTCGACCGAGGTTTCCTTTGAGACGAAACATTCTTAGTGCTTGTCGAATGAATTGACTTCAATTCTTCTCTTGTTCCTGTTCATGGTGGATGGACATACCTGGAGAGCGAAAGGTTCATGTCATCCCTTTTTTCACTTGAAACTACAACTACAGAAGATGCCATACAAAGCTGATACATACAAGTGTCCCTATTGATGGTTCCTACTCAACAAATTCGTATGTATGTGTAAAAGTTACATTTCATTAAAAAAGTTTACCTGTTGCAACAAATTCTCTACTTATTGTTCATTCTCTGCATTAAGCCACATCCATGCTTGGTGCAACCCAATCCCTATACACTGCCCGCAATCATCGCCACAATTAAAATTTAAACTTCATGAAAATGTCGAGATATATACGCATTTCTGTTTCATTTGCTACCGATCATATAAATAAAGCACTGAATACGTTTAGTAAGCTAGAAACTAATATTTTGTCGAAAAGGCATCCGATATCCGACATCAACTGAAATCCACCTCAAAATATATTTGACCGAAAGATACGTTGTGTACTACAAGATTCAACTAACTTTGAATTCCTTCAATACAGAAGCTTGAGACTTTCCTGCGTTTCACAACCAATTCTCTCCAAATACAGTAGAATCTTCTATATCATAGTCTCGATGAGTTGGATTGGCTCTCTACAATTTAAATTAAAACCCAACATTTTCCTCAAAATGATAAAATCTTTGGCTAATCATTAAATTTCCTAGTGGAATACAGACTAGAATAAATGGTCATTACAATCAATGCCCATAATTTCCAAAGGGGTTTTATGTTGCAAAAATTTCATTCAATAGGTACCTAATGTGTATTTGATTACCTACTGTAATTGTTGATTCAATTTAAATTGTAATTTTTATTCCCTAGAAGTCCTATTTTTAAATAAATTTTAAATTTTTATCTGAATTTGGAAGTTAATTTTAAAATTTTTATTTTTGAGTTAAATTTGTAATTGTTGAATTAAAAGTCAATCATATTGTAGTCATTAATATTTTTAATTTAATTTTAAGTTAGCATTAAAAAAATATTAATTTAAAAGGAATATATATAACGTCATGTTATGAAATAATTATGAATGAAAAAGTAAATTAAAAAGTAGTTTAAAATTAACTTACTGAATAATAGATCTATCAAGTGCCGTATTTAGAACTCAGTTTCAGGGGGGGTAGAGCCAAATACATTTTATTACGAAATTTCCGAATGCGCCAAAAATTCTGCAGTTTTAGTACAAAAATAGCTCATTTCATTTTTGCACAATTGGGGGGGGGGTCATTCAATGAATCTAATACCACCCCCTCAATACGGCATTGGATTTATCAAAATAAAATATTTTCATTATTACTAATGCTAACTGCTGTGATACTATAGCCTATATAATTTAACTGAAGTGTACTTTAAATCACCATTGAGCTATTCACAGGGCTATTAGTTTTGATTGTCATGTATTAATGAGATTGCCTGTTTATTCGTAGCACACCTATAGTAAATATTATTTGCTTTAAAATTTTGTTGAAGGAAGAGCATTTATTAATGTACACGTTAACAAACAAGTATAGTCTATAACATTTATAGGTACGTACATATAAGCTGTTTTCTTTGATTCTTTCTTTGGAGCTTTTGTGTTAGTGATACCAGGAGACTTTTAGAGAGAATTCTGTTTATTTCTCAACTTTCAACTTTTCTATAAAGTTAACTGGTATGTGAATAATAGCGTCCCGAGTTGAAGTATGAATGTCCAAAGGAATTTTAGGTAGGATGGCAGTTGAGATCTCAAACGGATTCTAAATGAGAGAATCAGTAGGTAGGTCTGCACAAATGAGAAAAGTAAATGAAAAGAGGTAGAAATGAAGGCAGAAGAGGTTTATTTTCATTTGTTGTGACTCTGACTGTGGCAAAGAGTGAGTGGACTCTTGAGGAAGAGCGACACGACAGGTGCTAGCAAAGAAAATGAATAAGAAGAGCAGACCAAAGACCAGAGGCAAATAGATTGAAAGAAATCTAATCTAATTTCTATCCTTTACTCAGCTCCATTATTTGGAGCAACAATGGCCAATGTAACTCACAGTCATTGTTCACTTTCGGGAATCTGTTAGTTTACACAATTAATTGTGAACTACGTACGATTTACAATCACTTACTTACATACAACATCACTGAGTAGGTAGGTACATACAGCTACATTTCCTTTTTGGTCGCATTGCTATTATTCATCTTGTGCCATTGTTCAGAGTACATCAACACAATTACGTCCACACTAGATCACTATATTTCTAATTGTATAGTTATTAGCTACAATTAACAGAAATTTTTTAAATAACCAACCTGACTTAACTGCTAAAGCTTGAAATTTGAAAGGTTGAATAATATTGCGCTTGTTATTGGCATCTCCATATAAAAACCAGGAGCATGATTAGAAAAATAGCTTTAAATGTCTCTAAATGAGCTAATTTCTCATTAAAAAACGTTTGTATGGTAGTTATTGCCTAATTTTCCATTTAATACTAAATAGTTTACTATAAAAATGTAATTGCTGGCTAATTGAAGTGCTCGTTAATATTTCTATGCATGATTATGAATGTGCAGTTGCAGTGGCAAGTTAGAAGAATGTGGAGGGATGGTACAGTAGAATTGATTGAAGGGATTCTAGGAAAAAATGGTATTTAAAGCTAGAGATGGTGCGAGGACATTTGGTGTACCAAAAATAACAGTACCAAGATATTTTCCCTCTCTGCTCTCATCTGTTAGAGAAGATATCGTTTGGAGGTTGAACAAAAGATTGAAGTTGCCCTTTGTCCAAGAATAGTCGGAGACTGAATCTCGACTAGAAACTCTGTGAGTAGATAGTGAAATGGGAAAAGAGTGTGGATGGTGTGCCCATGCAGCGTTCCATTTTCTTGTAAACTTTACTTGTCTCGTCTTCTGTTTCATTCTGCTCTATAAAAGGAGGAGAAGAAAAGTAGACAAAACGGAGGAAATTCGCCCAAGCCAAGCCAAGCCCAAAGAACCAAAGTACACAGACAGAGACAAGATTGTAGTAACATAATGAAAGTTACGCTGAGTGCTTTGCTTACGTTAGATGAGATGAGAAAAATCTGTTTTTTCTAGCAGCTGACATGACGTGTTTTCCTTCTTGGACTTCTCTCTTTAATTGCTGGTGGATACTCACGCTCTGCTCTCATTCTTTACCTCTCGGCCATTGTACACTGCATTATTGTAAATGCCAAATACTTTTGTTCTTCCGAGTGCAGTGGCTACGCAGCCACAACTCACAGCAATCTCTCCGAGCACAGATACTCACAAATAATATTATGTGCATTGCCTGCAGTTGTCAGTACGACTCTTGTGAGTGCCTGTCTGTCTGTGTTCAACCCAGGTGAACTTGTAGCCACTGTTAGTATTACAACTCTGTCAGCTCCATTCAATTCACCTTTTTCAAATTACCTAAACACAATGGCATGGAACAATGGCTCTGCCTTCGCTCAGCCTCTACACATACACACTACACTTTACTCCTAAATAATCCAATACACAACACTTACTTAGCTAATAGTACTCAAACATTTTAAACATTCCCTTCTCATCAAAACAAATCACAATGGAAACAGGGCTACCCATCTACTCATTTGTGAATAAAAATATTTCTCTGGCTTCTTATTTACTCATTATCATTAAATTCATGTTTACTCCACATAATCATTTTTATTAAGTTTCATATGCATCTCCATTTTCAACTCCTCCACAATTTACAGTTACTAATGATGATGAAAATAGTTCTGTTTTTAAGTGTATGCTTGCTTTTGTATTAAACTCTGTGCATTAATAAGCGTATTACAAATGGATTAACATTTAGTAGGTATCTACGCATCCGATTATATGCTTTTTATCCTGCGAAATTGTAGGTAGGCATTATTGATAGATATGAATGCATACACAGTTCAAGTGGGAAAGGATCTACTTTTAAAGACTAGCTACATAATTTAATCCAAACGACTACTTGACTTTTAATTGGCAGATTTCCAAAGTTAAAACCTTAGAGCTAGTGGAGTGCTACTACATGGACAGTTAGCATCCAGAGCATCGCATGACTCATCCTCCGAAATAAATCCACGTGCATATACTTTGCCTGTTTAAAGTGTCAAGTTTTGACTTGAGAATTCGAATTCACAATAAAAGTATTCACCAACCTATACCCAACTACTTATAATATAAATAATATAACACTTATAGATTGCTGTAGAGTCAGAATCACATAATAGAATGAATTATTGCATGGTAATATTCTAGTATTCTATTTCTCAGGTCCTCTTTAAATACGCCCTGATTTTTTGCAAAGATTTTGTGTATGGACAGGACAGGAAAAGTTAAGGAGGCTGACCATTTCCCTGAGAACGAAGTCGTGAGAGAGAAAGGGAAAAGGCTGAAAAAGAGATGAGAATGCAAAAGAGACATTGTCTCTTAGGGTCCTGTCCGTCGATTTCGGATGAATAATCCACGGCTGTTATATATTATTAACCTTTCGTGGACAGGGAGAGAGTAAAGGTAAGACTGGGGCAGGAAGGATCTAAAGCATTTTAAGATAAATCTTCCTGAAGGCATAGGCATTAGCATTAGGGTTGACTTTGACAATGAGTCAGGAGGAAAATGATGCATAGAAAGTGGCCAGAAAATGTAGCGAATTATTTATATTTGCCCAGACAGAGCAAGTGCTGAGTGTGTGAGCCTTGGAGGAGATGCATGATAAAGAAAGAAGAGAGCTGGACGATTTGGATATTGTAGGTTAAAGAGACCCTTACTTGTAATTACAAGTTGCATTGTGCTGTTGCGAGGAAAAGTAGGATGGAAATGGATGTGCTGGAGACTGACTGTGCTGACTGGGCTCCAATTCATCTCTGTTCAGAAGGGACGAGATAAAAAAGGAAGGAAAATATTTAAACTGTCCGTTTGCATAATAATCATTTTTTTTGAGTGGTGTGGTCTGTTTGGCCGTGTCCGCTGCCTCCTCACTCCTGACTGACATAATATGCATGCATTAAATATGGGCTTTGTGATGTGAATGGAAGAGCCGGGCAGGAGACGGACGGAGGGAAGAGCAGGCAGGCAGTGCAGATCAGTCAGTCAGTGCATCTGCAAATGTCACATGGTGAAAAATCTTTTGGACGACTTTATCGTCAAGTGAAATCCTTTCTTTCCCTTCATTGCACAGCATATTTCTTTGTCCATTTTATCCTTTTGACGTTGACGGTGATTTAGCTGCCCTCGTCTCTTCCATTTCTCCGCTCCTGCATATTGCACTCGAGAATAATTTACTCTTGTTCTCAATATCTCAACGCCCCTTTTTTAAAGCTTCACTTTCTATGAGAGCTTCACTTCAGTTGAGTGCATGAGAGACAATTATTGATCCCTCTGCTTCTAAATCCGTCCCGGCCTGTCCATCCCAAATCCTTCCGCAGCCACAATCCACAAAAGAAGACAAAACTCATTCATATTGTCATAGTCCTTCATCTCACTCCCTTAGCCATGCTAATGTTCTACTTATGGGCTACCACAATCAAATGCAATATCCCGCATTCTTCACTCTTTTTTAATCCCCCATTATTATCCTCTATGCACTCATTTGCTAATATATGTAATATGTATACTATCCCTCACTATCATTTA
>JAAAYG020002208.1:0-31409 GCA_009936455.2 Tomocerus minor
ATACGTGGTTGAGAGTTTGTTATCACAAGGCACACACAAAAATGACCGCCAGCCCACCCGGTTCCTACACCACTGGGGCCGGCACGCTCGACTCACACCTTTCTTATGCTTATAAAGAGTAGGCTGATTAATAAATGTTATTGAAAAACCATCTAAAGCCTCCCGTTACCATGTAAAAGAGCAGGGAAATTGAGGCGTCGGAGGGGTTTTTATTGGCATTTATTTTTGGACGAAGTATATAGCCAAGCCAGTTGTTGTCAACGATAAGACTTCTCGGCGGGAATACACCCGACACCAGACGCGAAGCAACCTGACACCAGAATCGAAGCCACCCGACATCAGTCGCGAATACACCCGACACCAGACGCGAAGCTACTCGACATCAGACGCGAAGCCACCCGAAATCAAACGCGAATACACCCAACAAACGCGAGGCCATCTAACGACCAATGCGAAGCCAACCAACAACCAATGCTCAAAAAAAACTATTTTTCAAAAAAAGTTTTTCCAAAAAAATTTTTTTCAAAATTTTTGTTATGGCTGTAAATATATTGATATCCCCGTCCATAGGACGGGTCAAAATACTAGTAACATAATATTCAATTGAACATTGAATTACTCAAACGAAAATATTGAAAACTCACCTGATATCACGTCATGAGGAAAATTAGCAGAAACATTTGATGCAAAACCGTGAATAAGGATCTTAGTTGGGTATTCTGGGTTTAGATTGGCTTCTTCAACGCTCTTCACATTTCCGTAGAAAATCCGCTGCAAACGATCTGTCACTTGCAAATTCCTAGACACAGTGTTCAATTAATTGATTGTAAACATTACAACTAACTATATTATTTAATTAATTTAATTAATTATTATTAACTTAATTTAATTAATTAATTAAGCATACTCTTTATTCAGATTAATTTCAATGAATAATTATAATAATTCACCCATTATCAGCAGAACTCATCACATGGCACAGGAATTTTATTTTGTCAGCTGTCACTGGATTCGCTTTGTTGATTTCCCTCAAGGCAGATCCGAAAGAATCCACGCTGTTCGTTTCCTCTTCTGTTTCCAAAAAATATTTATTTAAAATTATTTAAAATTTAAAATTTAATATCTGCATTAAATGTATATCTTGTGCAGTTTATTAGTTACAATCTTTAACATGAATCCCCTATTATATAGGTTTTGTTATTTTAATGAGATGAGATGCAAAATTACCCATGCTATCAAAATATAATTCTGGAAAACACAAAGTTGAACTTGAAAAGCACAGAAGTGACACACTGAAGACGGCTAACTGATATTTAATGAAAGCCATTCTGCTGATTTTAACTCGACGACTAAAGAAAGGCTGCTATGAAGGAGACGCAAGCAATGCAAGTTTCTTCAAAAAGGATTTTCTATTTATTGCAAATCGCAACTCATTGTGCTTTCATTAATTTCTTTGTTGTTGGAAATGCTAAAGGTCAATTCATAAGTAGGACAATGAAATGAGATTGAAAATGTTTCTTAAATCAACAAAAGAAACTGAAAACTATTTTACCACTTTATTTAATTTTAATTGCAGTTAAAATATTTGAAAATGTGCCAAATGAAAGAATCGAAAATTGCGATTTCCTAAATCACATTCCAAGTAATTCTCCATTTGTAATGTAAATAAATATAAAAATAAATTCCTAATTCTTTAATTCTCTCTACGAATGATTAAAATTGTGGATCGAGTTTAACAGTCTAACATTTAAGAGTTTAACATCCTCATTTTTTATTCCTTATTTATGGACGTTTGCTCCTGACATAATTAAATAGCAGAATTGCATTAGTGCTAGACAGTAAACAAAAGTCTTTTATTTATACTCGCTAATCCCATTTCCACTTGACAATAATAAATAAAGCCCTTTACTGTGCTCTTTTGATTTCGATGTTTAATGTGCCAGCCAAGCAAATTGTCATTCATAATTCATAAGTGACAAAACTCAGAAACTAAAAGTCAGAGAAACAAAGAGATGTAATGTAAATGTTAGTGATGGTCTATCGCCATTCATAATCGTGACGCACATAATAGAACAGTTTGCCTTCTTAGACGGATGTGTATAGTGTGAAACAACGTTTAACATTAAGAAGGCAATTAGACATGAACATGAAATTGAATTAATTGGACAAGAGAATCAGACTATCATAAAATGTCTTTAAAATTGAGACATCACTCTGGAGACTCTGCACATGTGGCGCCCGTGCAATACTAAAAATACAATACCTATAAAGTATAACGTTCTCTACACAGACAGAGTTTAAAGATAATGTTAGTAAGAATTCTTTTGTTTTACAGATACACATTCACTATTCAACTCATTCATAAATGCATCCAAGTATTGGGAATATCTTAAAACATAAAATGTCTAAGTAAAAATAGATTTTAATGTTAACTAAATATAAGATATTAAAAGTGGGCTGCATTATAGGCTGATAGGCATCTTGTATTTATAAGCTAATTAAACTATATTTTATATAATATATGTACAATAAAACGTTTAATAATTTTTAAACAGATTTGGTTGCATTTTTTGCCATTAAAGCTCGCTTAAAGCTTTTGATAGTTTACAGTTTTAAGTATGCAATGGATATGGATCGCATATGACACTCGTGATATGCACGATGAAATTAGGTTAGAAATTATTTGGATGAAGAGAATAAATTAATGTCCTTGGCTTGACATAGTTTCAGATGATTTTGAGAGAATTGCAATCCTTTCAATTGATCGCTATTGCTCAATGCCAGTTATTATCGGCTAGAGATTATCTCACAAACGAAAACTAAATATGTATCATATATAACTATGCCCAGGCACATCGTTGAAAAAACACGTGCATTGATATCTATAGTCATGATGATAACTTAAAAATGATTCTAGCATGCGAGGGTGAAAGTATTCTGTTGAATAGAAGAATATGAAAATAAAATTCAAAAACGCTATTTCAGTACATTTATGCAATATTTTTTAGAATTCATTTTAATTGCGTTATGCGACTGTATAACAATAAAAATAGCAAATAGTTCTGTAAAGCTCAAAATTAGTGATTGTCTAGAGAATGCTTAAAGAACTCTTGTTCATCCATTGCCCTTCCCCTCCCTCCCTCTAATAAATAAAATTTTGATTCTTTGTCCAGTTGACTAGAATAAACCTTGAACTCATTTTCGTACCATTCAATTGGTCCCACGGAGATAGTTTTGATTTGTTTCTTCGTCAACTCCAGCAAATATTTCATTTCAATTCTATTCCAGCTCTCATTATGAATGAGGAGGTTTTTTATATGGAAGTGACTCAACCATTCCTTCACTTCTGTAAAAGGGAAGAAGCGGAGTATGAGATTGTCCACTTTCCTCACTCCACCAACAACACAAATACCATTATAATGACGTCTAGTTATGCACAGATGGATGAGAGTTGGTGGGAGGAGATCCACATTCAATTCTTCTTCAATATAATTTAAGTGAATGTGAGTGAGTGGGGTTGAGTGGAAATGAGTCAAGTAACCAAAATCTTCCATATCTCTTAATGTCAAGTGTGTGAGGTTTGGCAGTTCCACTCCTCCACTCACAAACACTTTTTGTATTTGACATAAAGTTAATTTTTGAGTTGTTGGAGGGAGACACGAGACGTCCATCGAAGAATGCTCAATCTCCGCTTCTTGCACTTTCATGTTCGTCTTCTCCACAAAAGGAAAAGAAGATAAACACAGGGTGTTTACATTCCAGGTGGAATTACTCCAGTTCAACACCTTCACATTATGTAAGTAAAGATTGTCGACAGAGACGTCTCCACTCAAATCCACACTCAAATTCCTTTTATTACACCAGAGTGTTAGCCGTTTGATGTTTGTGAAGTCGATGAAGTCGTTGATCTTCACTTCCTCCAATTCTTGGCCATCACGAAAGAACGAGACTTCCCATAAAGCCAATTCCTCCGGAGAGAGTCGATCAAAAGAATCCAACGACAGGCAACAATTCTCCAAATAGATTTTCTTTGTCTTCACATCTAAATTCAAGGTAATCAATGAAATATTACAAAAGCTTAAGAAGAGAGTAATTGGAATGAATGAGATGGGAATGGACAATTCGAGTGACAACATCCAAATCCCCTTCTGAATAAATAATTTCAAATCCCTTTCTTTTTTCCATAATTTCTTTTGTTTTGTTTAGTCTGTTCATTTTCCAGTACGCAAGTAGCAAATGACCTGCAACCAACGCCTTCCACACTTCTCCGTCCAAATACAACAGACCCATCTCAACGCGCTTTTTACATTCTGATTCTTCTTTCATTTCTAGTTGGCACAATTCCTCCAGAGTCGAGACACTTTCTCCCAGCTGTCCATTCTTCTGCAGACAAATTGCATAATTCAATTTTGTTGCGTTTGTCTTGAATTCGTCATCGATGATCTTGGCCAATTGCACAGAGTCGTTGAATTTCTTTTGTGCCATGACTGCAATTAGGATGGACAATATTCCTTCCTTGTTGGCTGTTTGTTGGCCAGTGGCAATGGCCTCGTCAAACTTGTTCAGTCGAAGATAAGAAAAGAGCAACAAATCTCCCACTTCTTTTCGTATGATTTCGTTGTTCTCTTTGCGCAGATCCATGAGGTAATAAATTCTTTTGACGTCTACTCTCAAGTTGACTCTCTTCAAATAAAGAAGCATTCGGTACATGGCTCTTGATAACTGCTCATCCTTGACCCCCAAAGGGATTTTGGCCAACAATTCCTCCGCAGTCTTCACACATTCTTCCACTTGTCCGTTCAAGTGCAGACAAATCGCGTAATTCAATTTCGATGCTAGTTTCTGAAGTTCTTGATCGATGAACTGGACCCAACGCACACACTCCTCAAATCTCTTTTGTATCAACAAATACTGCAGTTGTTTCTGGTCCAGTAACTGTGCTTTGACTTTCGGGAACTCTTTCTTTAAATCTTCGTGGGCATATTTAGTAAAGGTGAGGAGTTTGTAGTCGATGAATCCCTCGCAGCCAAGGATCTTCCTCACAATTTCCTTTTCTTTCTCTTTTCCGTTGTGCCTGATGATTTGTTGCAGGAGTCGGTGGATGCTGAAAAATATTTCCTTCTGTTTGTATTTAATTCTTTTTGTTTTAGCGACGAGTGAGTATTTCCTGAGAAGTTTGACTGATTCTTTTATTTCCCTCTCGTCTTCTATTTGCAGAGCTGATTTGAAGAATTGGAGTTGAATGTCATCGGGTTGGATGTAGCCGAAGATCATCAAAATTTCATTTGCTGTCCTTCCAAATTTTTCTTTTTCAATGAGATCCAAGGAGACTTTGACGTTGCCGTTGATTGTCTTCTCATAGCCATCGAATTCTTCATCCAAGACTTTCAAGAACTTGCTTTTTTCATTGTAAGTCTTGACGTCCATGTGGCTGTTGTTCAAAGCAGCTACTGACAATTGGAGGGCGAGAGGCAAGTTGCCCAACGACCGACACAATTCATTCAAATCGAACTCCGTGGACTTTATTCCTTTTTTCAGTTTTGTTCTCAGAAACTCCAGACTTTCCTCCTGGCTAAATATTCCCAAATGAAAATTGGAGATTTTCCCGAATCCGATATTATTAGCTCCCCACTCTCGACTCCGAGACGTGATCAAACAAAAGAAATTTGGATGATTTGGAAGGACTTTGATGATTCCCTCTTTTCCTTTGTAGCTCTCCGCATTGTCGAAGATCCACAAACATCTGAATTCCAATAAAGTTTCAAAACATTTTCTTGCCAATTGCTCCACTTCCACGTACTTCTCCCAATTTTCTATCTTCAATTCCATGACCAGATTTTTAAAAGATTTGATGAGTGAGCCTTCTCCGCAGTCGATCCACAGAATGTGTTCGTAATGTTCTTCGTAGTGATGAGCGTACCATTTGGCCGTCAGCGTTTTCCCCATTCCGCCCATCCCTGAATGTTTGGTGGCCTCTGCGGATTCGCAGATGACGACAGTTCGGTTTTTGTCTTTTTGAATTCTGTCGTCCAATTCTTGGACCAACAATTTGTCGCCGTATTTCCTTTCGTGCAGGGATTCGATCAAACGCTTTTTATCCGGCCACCATTTGTTGATTTTCTCGCATTTCAGGCTGTGAGTTTTGAATGTTTTTTTCGTTGATTCGTAGCTCTCATTTCCCCTGTCGTTGCGCTCATTTCCTGTGGTCTGACTTTCTTTTCCTTCAATTTTATCTGCACAATGTTCATTGTTTGTTTTTCTGAGTATTTCTATGAATGGATCTCTCACTCTGTGCCAGTCCTTCCTTTCAATTATGGCGAATAATTTGTCGTTTCTTTCCATCGGGGTACTTCCACTATGCACCTACAAAAGAAAAGATTTCATGCTTATCACTTATATGCACAAATACAAAAATACAATATGGAAAGGTACGGAACAGTTTGTCAGTTTCATGCACTAAATAATAAAAAAACGAAATAAAAATCTCGACTTACAATTTGGTCCTTTTCATTTCTCGAAATGATTCGCTCCTGTAGCAAATGAGTTAAAACGATATGAAGGTTAGTCAGGCTCTCGGTCAAGTACACAAGATTCTTGATAATTTCGTTGTCCTCCATTTTCAAATTATTTGGTCCTCCTTTCAAGTCCGAAGAATAAAATTCAAAATGGGAGTTTGAGCTTTGCACGTAGAGCCTCGTGATATAGTGAGTTGACTTGGCAGTTGACAGGATTTCGGCAGAATCGTGGACATGTGGGAAGTGGGAAAAAGCTTTTTTATTATATGTTGATATTAAAAGTATAGAAAACAGACTAAAGCCTAAACTAAACTTCCAATTTGACAAAACGGGAAAGGAAATTATGGGCTGTTCACATAGTAATGTGCAAAATAACAAAAACCCACGCGCGGGAAAGTACATATCACATTCTATGTGAATGGACCTATTTTCCCGTTCCCGTTTTGTCAAGTTGATAGTCTAATTTCACCTTAACTGCCAGAAACACCGTCGCTACGTTCTTCCGGGGGTATCCAGGGCTCTGTCAAACTCGAAAGTACCAACGGCTTTTCTGTATCCTTTTTGGAGTGGGGATTGAGGATGAGTCTGAAAACTTAATTTTTCAAATTCTCCAAAGGTTTGAAATTTTGCTTCACGCAAAAAATGCCCTGAAGTTTGAAAATCCTTTTTGATCAACTTAGTGATGCTGATGGAATTTCAATGGTCGGATGCTGAAATGTATTCTCTATTTACAATTAGGGTAAATAAAATTGATAACTATTGTGGGGAAGGGCGTGGCGGAAGGGGGTGGTGACTTCTACAAATACAAATGAATGCAAATATTTTGTCAAATATTTCTTTTTCTAAAAGCATTTCTGAAGTACTTTTAGGTAGGTAGGTACTTAACCAATTTTAATTTTGGCACTTGTTGAATTGATTGGGATTGGTGTGGGGGTTTTTGTTGTCAAATTAGTTTGATTAGTGTTCCATTGATTTGACTTAGATGTTTATGTTTGTGTATTCCTTGTATGACTTTTTGTTTGTTCTGTTTCGGAATAGGGTGTAGGGAAGAGGACTGGATAAAGTAGTGATGGTGGGATCAATCCCAATTCCAAATAATTTATCACTCCATATTTTCAGATAACCCACATAGTAGGAGATTAAGCCAAAATTGAAAAACATTATTTTATCCAAATTGATACGGGGTGCGTGATCAAGAAATATTCGTTGGCGAAGTGGCAGAATTGAAACCCTTTGTAAGGTGATGATAAGGTGCGAATAAATCATGAACTGAGTAAATGGGAGCAGATAAGAAAAAATAGCACTGGTGTGAATTACTCATTATCAGAGAAAGGAAAAGCAGGCAAAAACTTCTACGCTTAGTCTGATCATCCTGAAAACTCAGATCTTCAGGAATCACATAATCAGGAGCTTCAATTATCAGTTTTATAGTGTCTAAAAATGCTTATTTTGGATTTTTAGTGCTTATGCCTACGCATTTGTAATAATTCCTATTTTGGGTTTTAAAAGCCTATAAAAACCTATAAATGTCTATTTTGGGTTTTAAGTGCATATAAGCTTATTTTGGCATTTTTGGATTAAAAGAAAATGTTGAAAAACTGATTCTTAGTCACCAAAGACTGTATATGGCAAAACTGAGCATTTAAAATTGACCTAGAATTGTCAAAATATTCAATTTTCGTATTTATATATTGTGTTCTATCGATGTCACGGAATTAAAATGACTAATTGACTGTATGACTTATTTCTAACTCCTATAAGTATGGGCTTTATTTGCAGTCAGAGAATCTCATTTTTAGATGCCTATTTTTAGTGCCTGTTTTGGATTTTTAATGCTTATTAGCCTGTTTTTTTTTTGAGTTTTATCCTGCCTGCTTTTCCTTTCTCTGCTCATTATTTTTCTGTAATGGAATATCATGTGCCCACATTTATTTGCTCCTACACTACAACAGTACTTGGCAAAAATGCTAGGTATGTAATAAAAAATAAAATTAGTCATGTCATCATGTTTGCAACACAACTCAGCATTTTTGGATGCGCGGATAATTTTAAATCCGTTCCACAATTCAAATCAGCTCACAGACACACAACTGCTGACATACATTTCCTGATATAATTAAACAAATAAATTATTATAACTTTTCTTGTGAATAAATATGAGGTACAAAATCCAGAAATATTTTCAATGCAGATCAAAATGCAAATGTCAAAATTGTAAAACATTTAAATTCTTGTATCGAATTTTGTATTATTACTTCATTTTATTACTTAGCACTTAATTAGGGACTTCACACTGCTCGTAATTTATTGATTACCAACATATTATAATGATGTATATAATTTTTTCATAAATGCTGGCTATTTTTACTAGCTAAATGAACTAAATTAAACTGGGTGAAGCTTTAACCATTTTTATAAGATCTTTTCCCAAATGAGCTCACGGAACTGATGAGCATGAAACAATGAAAGATTTAATTTGATTTGCATAAATTCCTACCCACTGTAATTGTATAGGACATAATAAAGCTATTGAGTCTCCATTATATTTTTGAGTGATTGTGATGAAAACTTTTGTGTGCGTGTCACTACCAAGTGATTATCATGTCATTTAATTATGTACATTAGTTTTATTGTCATTTCCTAGCTTTTAGTAATTCGTCAATATACAGATCTAGAACAATAGGGCATTTAAGGAGTTCCCCAAAAACCAGCAGATGATGATTTAAGTAATTTCTCTCGTTATTAATTCGAAAAAAATGAACAACACGAAAGCACTTACACAGATGAAAAACTCAGACTATGTCAACAAAAAAATGTTTGTGGCGTACATGAAAACACAATGAAGGGAACGAGAATTGAGGAAGTTGCCAGAGTGGGATTATGCTGCATGCTGCCGGAAACGCTGTAGGTGCTGCTCCCACTAAATCTGCATTTTGTGACTAAATGTAATTAATTATCCAGATTTGAATCATGAAAATTATTCCTATTGACCTGATTGACCAGGAAAGAGATGGATTTTCAATCAAAATGAGAAATTGTGCAAAAGGCAGGATAAAAAATGAATAAAGTATACAGATCAGTGATTGCAGGGTAGCTCAACTAAAACATTGATGCTCAAGCTAGAGAATGCTACTCTATGATTTTGCTAAATATTTTTCACTCCCTCGTTCCATCCTTTTTTGTTAATTGGCTAACTACGAAAACATGAAGTCAGAGAAAATCTGCGTTCATTTTTCATCTCTCCTGACAAGTTTACAATTGTCATTGCCTCCTTTTGCAACATTAAAGATTGTGTTACCAAAATCCAATTTTTTCGTAGGGAATTGCGAATACATTTTGAAAACATTGTTGAAACTCACAAAATGAACAAATTGACATTGTGGATCTTCCTGACGGCGGCTGTCGTCTACTTAGCACTTTTAGTAGGATAATTTCAATACTTTAAATTTTAAATTGCTATTATTTCCACCAACAATTCTTCACAGAGTTTAAAGAATAGCCCATACATAAATTAGTTTTAAGACTATTTTTTATATGGAATTCTGCCGCATTAGAGATCATTTAATCATAATTAATAGCAATAAGTTAAATATTTGTAATATTATTTTCAGAATGAAGTAAATGCTCAAAAAAATTGCAAGGGTGTTGTTGCTGATTTAACAAAACGGCAAATGTCAGGAATTTCAAAGTAAAACATCTTAGCATTCTTAATGTCATAGTTCAAAATATTTGTATATCTATACTAATTCATCTTTATAGATGATAGATATAAATACTGTAACTAACCTCGCGTTATTTGCACAAATTTCAGATGCACTAAAAGCATGAAATTTAAAAATGGAAAGGAGAAATCTGCAAAATCTAATGTGAGTCTTTCTAAAAAATGTTACTTTTCTTTATCAACACTAAATTTAATTAATATTCATCAGATATAAAGTCAAACAAAATTAATAATAATTTCTATGTGTATCAATTTTGATAGTGCATCCTGAGATGTGTCATGATGAATGAAGGAATGGTAGGTGAAAATATTATAATTAAAATTTCAAACTATTTCTTAGATTGGCAATATTTACATTTTTGAGAATTATTTACTCAGATGGATCAGAGCGGAGGATTTACCGAAGTCGGTGTCACTGAATTTATCAATAAAGAATTTATGGAAGCTGATCGAGAGAATGTACTCAAGCAATTCAAGGCCTGTGCCGATGAATTTGGTAAATCTAAACTCCAAGTATACTTGTATTAACTTATTTCTTAGTAGGGGGTATTCAATCACATCGGTGACATCGCAGATTCACTACATGCATCGTAGATTGCAACCTAATTTTTTTTAGAAATCTGTTTCGTCATTATTCACTGATTTGCGAACACAACTTGATTTAAAAGTTCAGTTTGTCTGTCGAGTCACCAACTCGTGATTGGATTGAGATAGTTGCAATATTTCAAATTTTGGATTTAAAGGGGAGGTTAGTGTGTACGTAAAATCTGTAATACTAAGCTACAAATTTCTAACACCTTGAAAAATTCTTAAACACATTTTTTTTTATATTAGGGGCTTTTATTTAAAAAATGGGGCAGTGTGCGTTAAGCGAGTGAGTGAGAGAGGTCCAAAAATTTCACGTCCAGAGTTCATTACTTTCTGCCTGATTGTTAGAAATTATTAATCTTGCGAGAGCCCGATTAAAACACATATGAATAAACACTCTTTTTGAATTAAATCATCGGAAGTGAATACTATGAATACTATGGTCATAGAGTTATTCAACTATGAAAAGTTTTTAAAACTTTGTCATTTCAGGAACTTTGATAGATCCAAAAGAGGAATACTGCAAGACATATGAGCCAGTCATTAAATGTCTGATGGGGAAATTGCCTCTGGTAAGTCCCCCAATTATATATTGCCAATGTTTCTTGTAACTATAATATTACAGTTTTAATAATTAAATTAACCTCTTTCTTTTGATAGCTTTGTGCGCCCTGAGTGAGTCATCTGACCCACTTAACAACTTCATATTCATGGAATTCGGAACTGTCCATTAAATGGTCATCTCAAAAATATTTTACTACTCAATTACAGATTTTAAGAATATTATTTCATTGTAAACAATCTTTTTTATTACTTATTCTAATCTTTCGAGGTAATATTTATTACCTTGGTTGACAGTGCAATTTTATGCAATAGCACCACGGAATAAATTCTCTTAAACAAGCAATTTAAATTTATTTCGACAGAAACATCTAGTACTAACCAAATTACAATGCATACAATGTGAAAGCACTAATTAGTTAGCATAATCAATTATCAGTGTCAGTCCTCAGCAATTGGCATATGAAGTAGAGAATGCTATCTCTGCGAGTGACAAAAACGAAAAGAACTTTGCAACCCCTGTTCATACATGAATCTGTGATCAGACTTTGACTAGACACTGCGCACCGGTCAGTGAACGAAAATGGTAGTGGCTTAAATGGCTTATTAGTGGTTGGCCAAAATCATTTTTGCAAATTGGCCAAAAATATTTTACATTTCAATTTACCATTGGCCATTGTGGCCACTACTAGGCCAATCTAGCCGACTAAAAATAGCCTAGTGGCTAGTTAAATTTTAAAAAGTCGGCTAATATCGAACATTGTCTGTGATATGTCAAAAACATCTAATTTAGTTACTCAGTATCTTTAAAAATCCTTTAAAAAATCTCTAAAATCTTTTTTTTTAAATCCTGCGTCCGCTGTAAATAGGCCAGAAAATTGTGAGGATAACAAAAGAGAAATTGATTAGTGCATAATTGAGTGAGTTCTGTTTCTTTGGTGGCCACGCAAAGGGCACCAGAAGAAAATCCTTTTGGTATCGTTGACACAGTGCTAATCCTTTATCGAAGAGGCTCTGACTCGGATGTGTAATTAAATAATTAAGTAATTATGGTATAATCTCTCTCGATTGAGAAGTTTATTGGCGATCATGTTTTAGCAAGGGAATAGAAAAAGTGAAATAAAAATTGTAAGAGGCAAAATCCTGCAAACTGTCCAAACAAACAGAATGTTGAATTTGATTTTTTTGTTACTTTCATTTAACGAGTTCCCCAAAACCCAGCAGATGATGATTTAAGTAATTTCTCTAGTTATCATTTCGAAAAAAAATAACAATATGAAAGGACTTACAGGTGAGGAACTCAGGCTGCTTCAACAAAAATATATTTGTACCGTACATGAAAAAACAGTTGAAGGGAACGAGAATTAAGGTAGCTACGTAACTTCCTGGTACCAGAGTGGGATTATATGTTTCCGGAAACGCCGTAGGTTCTGCTCCCACTAAATCTGCAATTTTTTGTGACTAAATTTAATTAATTAGACATGGATCCTGAAAGTTATTCTGATCATTGATCAGATTGACGAGGAAAGTGACAAAGAGATGCACTCTCAATCAAAGTGCGAAATGGTGTAAGTGGCAGGATAAAAAAAATACCGAATAAAGTACCTTTATAGATCTGTGATTGCAACGTAGCTTAACTAAAACACTTACGATCAAGTTAGAGAATACTACAGCCTATGGTTTTATTTTGCACTCCCTCGCTATTGTATCCTTTTTTGTTAATTGGCTAACTACGAAAACATGAAGTCAGAGAATATCAGCATTCATTTTCCATCTCTCCTTTGTAAATGTCATCGGTATCTTTTGCAACAGTGAGGATAATATTATTTCCAAAATTCAATTTTTCCATAGGGAATTGCAGAGACACTTTTGAACACATTGTTGAGCCTCACAAAATGAGGAAATTGACATTTGTGATCTTTCTGACGGTGGCTGTCGTCTACTTAGCACTTTTAGTACGGCAATTCCAATACCTAAAAATTTTAAATTAATTTTTGTCCAACAATAATTCTTCACAATATTTAAAGAATTAAATAATAGCAGATATATCTAAATACTTTTTAATTCCTATTATTAAGAGTTAACTTGTTTCACTCTTTATGGAAATGAACGACTCTGTCTGTCTGTCTGTGTGTCCTCCTCAATTACTTTAGCCATTCCTGCTCACTAAATTTTAATCATTGCTGTCAACCTAACATTGAGTCATTTCGTCTCTAACGTCGTTCTCCAATTCCTACTCTCACTTCTGCCTCATTATAGGTCATCTAATAATAAGTAATAGCAATAAGTTAATTATTAAAAAAATTCCAGAATGGAGCAGATGGTCAAAAAGCTTGCAAGGGTGCTGTTGCTGATTTAACAAAACGGCAAATGTCAGGAATAGCAAAGTAATTTTTTTAATATTCTTAAATTTTATGCGTCAATATGTAATTAATTCATCTTACTAAAACTTACGTTATTCCACAAATTACAGATGCACTAAATCAATGAAATTCAAAAATGGAAAGGATAAAGCTGCAAAATCTAATGTGAGTTTTTCTTTTTTTAAAAAGCTACTATTCATCATTTCAATCAAATTCAAATAATCTTACTATTAGATATTGATTTATTTTATGTCAAAATATTTTGTTAGTTAAAATATAGTTTTGACTAACAAAATATTTTGTCTTATTTTTTCTAAAAGTCATTTTTCAGAATTAATAATAGTTTCTATGCATCAATTTTCGGTAGTGCATCCTGAGATGTGTCATGATGAATGAAGGAATTGTAAGTGAAAATATATTCTAATTAGAATTTTAAAGTATTTCTTAGATTGGCAATATTTACATTTTTGAGAATTATTTACTCAGATGGATGAGAGCGGAGGATTTACCGAAGTTGGTGTAACTGGTTTCATCAATAAAGAATTTCTGGAAGCTGATCGAGAGCATATCCTCAAGCAATTCAAGGTGTGCGCCGATGAATTTGGTAAGTCCAAACTCCAAGTTTACTTGTATTAACTTATTTCTTAGTAGGGGTATTCACTGGTATCGCTGACTATTCTCTAAGCGTATATTGCAATCCATTTTTAAAAATCCGTTTTGTTATTGCTCATTAATTTGTGGTTGTAAAAGTTTACTCTTTGAAAAAGTTCAGTCAGTTTGCCTGCCGAGTCGATAACCCGTGAATAGATCTAGATAGTTGAAAATTTTCAAATTATGTACGAATATTACTGGCATAAAAAGGGAGGTTTGTGTGTACCGAAAATTCGGTACACCCCTAATACTGTAATACTAAGCTACAAATTGCTAACACCTTGAGAAATTTTTATCCACATTTGTTCTGTGCTATATTAGGGGGTTTCATTTAAAAATGGGGCAGTGTGCAGTGTTCACTAAGTGAGTGAATGATGTAAAAAAAATTCAAATGACAATAACCTGAGAAATATATTTACGTCCGGAATCGATTACTTTCTACTTAATTATTAGAAATTGTTAATCTTAAGAGACCCCGATTGAATCGATCAGAATAAACGCTCTTTTTGAATTGAATCATCGGAAATGAATACCCCTTCTATGATAGATGTATTCAACTATTGAAACTTTTTAAAACTTTGTCATCTCAGGAGCTTTGATAGACCCAAAAGAGGAATACTGCAAGACATATGATCCAGTCATTAAATGCCTGATGGCGAAATTGTCTCAGGTAAGTCCTCCAATTATTGCAAAATTTCCTGTAACTATAATATCACAGTTTTAATAATATTTCGCAATTAACCTGTTTTTGTTGATAGCTTTGTGCGCCATAATTGAGTTTTGGGAACCACTTAACCACTTCATACTCATGGAATTCTGAACTGCCCATTAAATGGCCCTCTCAAAAATATTTACTACTCAATTGTAGATTTTAATAATATTATTTCATTATGTAAAAAAAAATCTTTTTGATTACTTATTCTAATCTATCGACAAAATATTTATTACCTTGGTTCACATTGCAATTTCATGCAACCGCAGTACGGAATAAATTCTTTTAATCAAGCAATTTAAATTTATTTGAGCAGAAACATGTAATGGTAACCAAATTACAATGCATACAATGTGAAAGCTTTAAATTATTAACATAATCAATAACCAGTGTCAGTAATTGGCATATGAAGACTCTGTATGACAAAAGCGAAAGGAACTTTGCAATTTGCAATCACTGTTCATACACGAATCTGTGATTTCTAAAAAAAAACATTTAATTTATTATTGGCAAGTATGATTAATAAGAAGTAAATGCCTTTTCTTCATCTTTTGGAAGTAAAATCAAAAGCATTTGCCTTCAAAAAATGAAGTTAAAGCATTTACTTATTATTAATCATACTTGCCATTGACTCAGTCCCATCAAATCTTTAAAAATCATTTTCCCTGTAAATGTTTAGGCCAGAAAGGAGGATTAAAAAGGAGAGTGCATAATTGAGTGATTTAATTCTTTTTCTTTGGTGGCCACGCAAGGTTCACCAGAAAATCGTTTGGGTATAGTCGACATCGTTCTAATCCTTTATCAAAGAGACTAATAATTTTGTGGAATAATTATTTATCTGAATGCTATATCAATGTAATGGATTCCAACCTTTCCATAAGTCTCACCTGATCTCCTTGTCTCTTTCATCCGATTCCCTATTAAATTCTGAGTCAGATGTGTAATAAAATAATCATGGCATAATCTCTCTCAATTGCGCAGTTTATTGGCGAGTATATCTTGGCAAAAGGGATGTAGAAAAAATGAAATATATAAGACTTGTAAATGGCAAAATTCTGCAAATTGTCCAAACAAACAGAATCTATCTTACAATTGCCCTTGCTGAGAAAAAAAACGTTTTCTGGAGTAGATACATATCTAAAAAATAAGTTGTATGCGACTTATTCGTTAATTTATAGGATAGATACTGTAAGATGATAGGCATAATAAATTAATGTGTGCTCAGGTGAGGAGGTAATATTATTGTGGCATAGTTCTGTTGCAAAGTGGAAACTGAATAGTTGGATTGAATGTGACGGGAGATAGTCTCTGGGATGTTTGCTACCATTTACTTGTTCAAGTTTACCTTGAGTCGTGAGAATATTATTTTGTGTATTTCATATCGACAGTTGAAGTTAATCCTAGAGTTTATTTACTAAGTCAGTTTGTATAGGGCTGGAATCGAGTAAATAAAAGTCTTAGAGTCAAAGATAGACAAAAGAAACCACTACTGCTGGGCACTGCACTGTCCTTCACAATTGACTACAATATTTAATGTACTGCACTCTCTCACTGAACATTAGAGACAAGTAAGGCAATCCAGAATTATGAATCTCTAGCTTTGTATTAGGCCATGCATTAGGCGTTTGCTTCGTGAGTTTCAATTTTAAGTGTAATATAACAAACGTATTTGACATCCTCAAAAAGTTAGCTTAAGGAGGGGTTGTAACATTGCAAAATCTTGATTTAAGCAAAAACGGCTCACGTTATAGGGTAATGAAATGAGTCTAATGAGATGTACAGTTTTGAAATTGCCCCATATTTTTCGAGGGCACCTTGACCAACATTTTTAAAATTATAACTCCTTATTAGAAAAATTTTGGGTTTCGTGGAGTAGGGATAATGTATTGGAAAAATGTATTTTGAATTTTCTGACACACTTAGATGCAGATAGTTGTGACCCTCAGACCAAGGTGACCTTTAGTTTTTTCTCTACATATTTTTTTTGTAACTCTCTCCTATTTCTGAAAATGTCGGAATCAGGATTTTGGAGCTGAAAAACCTGCGAGGACAGAAGCGGTAAATGAAATGGAAGATGGACTGACATAGGCTAAACCCTGTTCAACGCCACTCTCCTATAGTGTCTGTTACGAAGTAGGCTTACGTTATTTGTACTCACACCAATATTTTAACCTTTATCGCACAAAATAATTTCAAACTTCTCACTACTCCTTAATGTAATGATGAAGATGATGAGTAGCTTTTTAAGTATAATTATTATGCTTAACTGCAATTACTTGAACTCTCTCAAGTATCTCAGTTTCAAATTGACCAATTCAACAATTTAAGCGTTTAATGTACCTTATGTAAGTGATATAATAGAATTTGGGATTACTAATATTTTCTTAAAATTTGGTCTTGTTTCTTGACGATGGTACTTTTTATTGCTCCACTTACCCACGTTTGTAATTTGATGCATTTGGGTCGCCTTGATTAAAGTTTTATAGTTGCATACTTTTACTTACGTAAAGCAATAATAGATTATTTGACATAACCATCTTGCATTTTTGCAATAGTATGCTACGTGTAGCTTTTATTCAGTTTTGGTATTGTAACGTAATTTATTTCATGAAACAAGCCAATGTACATTCTCAGAGAATACAAACTTTTTTAGTTTTTGCTTATTTTTGTTTATATGTAATATATCATTGACTATTGGTGTATATAGTTTAGGGTATTCTGATATTCTGAAGTGTAGCTAGTAAAAGGGTAGTACAGTAGCTTGGATTTTATTTTAAAACAACAAGAGATTTTTTAGCAGATATAACTTTGTTTTGTTATTGCTCCTATTTTATGTGGGTTAGAGGGCGTATAGCTACCTAACTGCTAATAAATAAACAGAATAGTTACTCCAGTAGTATTGTACTAATGCCAGTTGAATGTATAGTTATGTATGCCTTGCAAAGAGGAGTATTATGAAACTAGGATTTATCTTCCTCATTTAAAATCCCATGGTTTTTTCCAGTGAAGTAGCTAATAGGTTATACCTTACTAGCTGTTTTTTCCATTCTTGAAATAGCTTTACATTTTGTTCTGGCTGCCACTCTGACGTTTTCATCAATTTCCCAACTCTTTGTTCAGGAGGTACATATTATAACAATGCAATAGGATTACGAACTTCAATATAATATAAGAATATATTGTGACATCACTTTTAGCAATTTACAATTTATATCGTCCTTGATAACAAGGAATGGTAAAACTCAAACTACAAACTCAGAATTACTGTTCACAATAAATTAACAATAAATTCTAACAATGTAATAATTATTGTAAATAATAAAGTGGGGAATATTTATAAAAATATTGTAAATATTCCCCAAAAAGTCGGACTAATTATTATTTTTGACTGTTCTTGTAAATCAGAATTTCAAACTGAAAGATATTAAAGAGACATAGAAATTACAATTTGAAAATTACAGGTAATATTATAAATTAATTAATAGAAATAGTAATTTTTAAGAATTACATTTAGGAATGGCAATAATAAATAAATAATAAATTAGTTTAATATTATAATAACATTTAGTATTTAAATAACAGTTTAGTTTTTAAGTAAATAATTCAGGATACAGATTGAAGCATTTTAAATTGTATTCATCTTAGTTGTCATTCTCTATCAACGTAATGGAGAAGAAGGAGTGAGTTGTTTATTTCTAATAATTTCCCATGGTATAAAATGTAAGTTAGGATTAATTCTCAGATCATTCACGATATGCGATTCTTGACTAATACTACTATATAGCTATGGGATATATTATTGCACTTGTATATTCCTCATATTATATGGAGCATTTATTAAAGAGTAGGTATTGAGAGATAATCAACTGATATGGTACTGTACTGGATAAACAAATAGATTCTGTAGGATATAGTAAGAGTTTACCGTACGTACTTAATTAGTAGGCAATATATTACGTAGATTAGATAGGTAGTCAGCTATTAAACGGTGGGAATCTTTTTTGCAACGTGCTTCTGACGAGATAATAATACACAACAATTTGCTTGCACTACTTGTGATTCCCTTGTAGAAGGTATTCCACTCAAAAAATAGGGAACCGACAAAGTACACTCAAAAATAACTAACCAATAATTGTAGCTTTCAAGGAATAGTCCATAAATCCCATTCAGTTTCTTCCATTAGTCAGTCAATTCTTATATCCCACTCACTAAGCTCTTCTCAATTCTCTCAGCCATGAAAAATAAACATATATGTATATAAATACTCATTGGATAAATATATAATAGAAAAACTAAAAATCAAGCAAAATTGAAGTGTAAATTAAAATGTACAGTGTTTGATTTCGTGTATATAGAAATTAAAATTATTTCTCGATAATTCCGTTGTACATAGTGAACAAATATATTATAAAAATTATTGCAGTTTTTACATTGTTGAAAATTGATAATAGTTTTCGGTTTTTCTCCAATATGAGATTTTGGATGCTACACTCATTAAAAAGTGAAAATTTTATATGGAAATGTAGAGCAGGGAATTATTTTGAAGGAAATTCCCCATAGAAAATATTTGTGCGAAAAAGAAACGATATTAAAAGTTGTGAGAAATTAAATTTTCAAGAAAATTATAATTGCATTTACAATGCGGGATTTTATAGTGATAAATAGAAATGTAATTAAAGTACTGGCAGTGATTTTTATACTTGGATTACAACAATGTAGTGTGTCGGCTAATCCAGATCAACTTTATAACACAGCAGGTATGTGTTTTTTAATCAAATTTAAATTATTGATCCATATGTATCTTATAAATGTCATAAGTTTCTAATTTAAATCAATTTAAATGCCTTTCTTGCTTTTTTTCTCTTGTAAAAATGAAACAATTGTGTTGTCTGTTTAGAAAATCATGAACTTTTTGAGAGAAATTCAGGATTAGTACTTTCGGATTTGGAACGGAGTCGACGAAACCCTTTTGCACAAGCCCAGTTCCAGCGCTCATCTGAGAGTCCTGACACAAATGATGACTCAGCAGGTTCGTCACAATCACCACTGACTTCAAAAAACAAATAATATGAAATGTTAAAAATATAGGCCAATCAGAATTCACTAAACTCATTGAAGGATTAGTTAGTCTGGTTTATTTGATTAACTTATTTAAAAAAAAATCCATGTGTTAAGGGTGGTTAGTATTTTCCAAATCTCTATTCCTCCAAATTTCTACTTCAATCAAAACTGGGGGGACAACTCAAAAAATACCCCCACGGAAAAGTACAAAACGTAAAAATTGTTAATTAGGTAGTCACATTTGGGATTTGCCTATTTTTTTGTTTTTCGCGCTTTTGAAACTTTAGGCTGGGTCATGTACAAGGCTAGAATCTATTAATAGATTTTTTTAATATTATCACTGTCCTGCATTGTGGGCCCAAAGGTCGTGCAATGTATTTTTAAATAAGTATATGAACCTATACGCCAATTCCATAAGCCATGTTATGTCCCAGATAAATAATTTTTTTTTGGTTTTTATTTCTTAATTTCGTACAGTATTTTTTGAGCTATCCCGTTCCACGTTCTTTCGACATACCCTTAATTGAGATTATTATTGCCGGATCCGAGATAATTTCGAGCACCTTTAAATTTTAATTTAGGCTAGGTAAAATTCGGAATACCAAAGTTTTAAACACTTTTGAACATGTACAGGTGCTCAAGAGTCAAAATTATCCAAGATTATTGCCGTTTACAAAGCGTCGTATTAATTAAATTAATTATATCAGAATGAAAACCAGGGTTGTTATTCTTTATGTTAATTTTCTTTGTATACTACAAATATTTAAATGTAACGAGCTGCACTCTAATTGAAATTATGTTGTGGTTTAAAAGTTAAAGGATTTTCTTTGTTTCAATAGGGCCTCTTGAAAAGCGCCAAGTTCAAATCCCGTACACTTCAAGTATTTTGCCACGACCGATTTCCCCGGTTTTCAACACTAGGCAAGGAAGTCAAACAAGATTTGTATCGCCTGGCCAAAATTCGGCAGGCTCATCATTTTTAAATTTCGAAGAAGATGAAAACCAAGAAGAAGAAGAAGAGCGACCTCTGCATAGAAATATAATAAGCAGGAATAAGATTATAACCTTGAGGAATTTTCACCCACTTCCATTCCGGCCTGGAGAATTGCAACAACGCTATCAACTGTTGAAACCCAGAAATCCCGGGCAAAATAATTATCAACTACCGCAACTACAGCAACAACCCCAACTTCTTCAACAACAACAACCACAACTATTGCAACAACAGCAGCAACCCCAAATATTGCAACAGCAGCAACAACTCCAACTCCTGCAACAACCTCAACTATTGCAACAACAACAGCAGCCCCAACTATTGCAACAACAACAGCAACCCCAACTACTGCAACAGCAGCAACAACCCCAACTTCCACTGTTATTTAATAGCCCGGGTCCTTTGAATTTTATTTCTCCGCAGAGTCAACCTCAACTGAACAGACATTTTCATTTGAATTCAAATTACCCGGTAAAAACGCCGGTTTTCCCAAGTCTAATACAAAACAATGGTGTTCCTCAGCAATTTTTCATACCTTTCCAGGGCCCGCCTCAATTCCCTTTTCAACAAACAACGACTCCAGTCCAAACGACTAGAAATATAGTTAAAGGTGAAACGACGTCTTTCCGAGTAGTTCCAAAATCAGCGCCTCTTTATTATGTCGGACAGCAACCAACATTGCTACCCCTTGGTTTTCATCATCATCACCCTGGGGTACCCCTCAACCCTTATTTTCAACCATTTAATATTCAAGGTCCTCGAGTTACTTTCTTAAAACAACACTTAAGTGCTCCTGCGCCACCAAACGTCAAAGTGTTGACACCTAATCAACCTAATTACAATGACCAACGAGGGTACAGCCCAACTCCACCTAATAACAATTATTTCAATCAACAAAGAACGCCAGCGCCACCTAACTACAATTATTACAATCAAAGAACTACCCCCGCGCCACCTACATACAATTACAATGAACAAAGAACTACCCCCGCGCCACCTTCCTACAAATACTACGACCAAAGGACCACTCCCTCCCCACCTAACTACAACTACGAACCCAAACGGATTCCCCCTCAGACGCGCGTTATTTACAGTTCAAATCAAGACCTAACGACATCTGAGCGCCAAGGTAATTTCTATAACCCGAATCCACCGTGGGCAATTCAAAACCTTAATGGAAATACATTTCAACCTAATTATTTGCGACCGAATGACCAAAGACAAGTTATGGAGTCTTACCACCGAATGCTAACTAATCTGAATAGGGACAATTTCGGAGAATACCCGAATTCACCAACATTTTCATTTAGAACTCAACAACAGCGACCATTTTTCGTCCATAGACCAATTCCAAAATTTCTTATCATTGAAAGACCGAACCCTGGCTTTCCATTAATTCCTTTAGGCCGGTTTTAAACGAAAGCTTGGCGGCGCTAGCTACTACGTCACCAGAGTCACCATTCCCGGGAATGGATAGCAACGATTTTTTATGAACATTCCTTTGTAATTCTTAATTGTATTCTAGATGAATGTTTAATCATTTATAACTAGAAAATGTAATTTTTGCCTCTTATTTAAAATGATTTTCCAAGCAATTATTATCTTAAGAAAAAATGATGTAATTAATAAAGCAAAATATAATTGCTCCACCTTTACAGTAGCTATCAATTATTATTGTATTATTTAAGCAAACGGACATGGAACATCAATAAAGTCGGTCCTTGCTTAGCATACATGTAATTATAATTGTTGTACATTGTAGTCGTAAGTAAATGCACAGATTGTCTTAATAATATGCCAAAATTATAATAATAAAACAAATCCACAACGAATCTTAAAATTTTTCAAACGTTACATGCCAAAATTGAATTAAATCATGAAAGAGGTTGCTAATTTTAGCAAAACTAAAGTTATGCCAAATATGATTATTGATTACAACAAACAACATGATTTCATAACAAAAGAACCAAATTTCTTAGCTTAGGTCAAAAAACGGAATTATTTGCGGTAAATCTTCTGGTGAAACTTCTAGAGAATAGCTATAGAGTAATCGAGAATGTAAGGGTATTGTACGGAATCATTTTATTTCCAATGCACAGATACTGACCACAGACTACAAATTATTTGCAGCATGCCACAACACAACAATGACAATTACCTTTTCGTGTATTTTTAGACACAATGGTTGGAAAGTGTTTTGACAATTACATTTCTGTCTGAGGCTCGACATTAATAATTGCATCGCGTGATTTCGGCATAACATGCGACATTTCAACAATAAAACTAGCTACATCAGTTTGTGTCACATTATTACATTGACATTATTGCATATACTCATTTCATTACATTATTATAGTATACACATAGTTAGCATTTCAATCAGTTCAGTAATTCACATAGATGGGCAAAACACATAGTCAAGTAATTTGAAATGCTTTGCTTCAAATACAAAACTTTCGGCTTCAAAATACATTAATGATTTCTTTAAAATACAAATTACATGTATTTTACATGTATTACATACATTTTCCCGAAAAATACAAAATACAATTTGGAGGCTCATATCGCGAAATAAATGGCTTCACTCATGATTTACAGGGTTTATTATTAGAAAAAGAACGTGAAAAGTATTTGCAAAAATGTTTAAAAGACAAAATACTTTTTTTCTGCATTTTCTGTATACAAAATATAAAATGTATTTTAAATACAATATTTAAATTATATGTATTATCAAAATGTATGTATTTTGCCCATCTATGGTAATTCAAACTCATATAGACTCATTTTACTACTCATACAACTATCATACAGATATGTATCAACTTAGAAAAAGGAATGTAACAAACTTATTTTATTTTAGACTGTGCGACTTACACATTTGCAGTTATTACTATTAGTTTAGCTTCTATAATCTTTAGTGTGGAATTTTGAATAGTTAAATTCTATATTATACATATATACTATGTTTGTATAAAAGTACTACTACATCCACATTGTATTTTTTCTTGTACGCCGTATTTAATATTTCAGTAGTTGTTAACCTATATACTCATATATTTACTCTATTTACTAAATAATAATATAAATTCAATCCTGCATTAATATAGTGTAATAATACAAAAAAATATTAAGTTATAGTGGAGTGACTATATGCATAGCATACTACGAGACCAAAATTAATTTTTGATTCAGACAATGCTTCAATGATTTATTTTCGATTGGTCTTGGACGTATTGATAATTTCCTAATACTATACAAGAGCAAGTAATTATATTGCAGTCAAACAATAATATGAGAATTGGAAGTTTAAACATATTAATATTTTACTAACATAATGACAACTTATAAAATATACAAACAATAAATGTAATATTTCTATGCTACAACCCAAATTAAAGTTCAACAGGGGAAAAATCTGTTAAATGTAAGTACTAATTAATGTACTAAATAATAAACTAATAAGTAACAACATATAAATTACATGATTATAACTTTCTTTAACTATAGTCCGTTACATTATTAGGGCATCCCTTCAAAATAGTCTCAAAAAAACAATCCAAAACTTGTTTTGAATATTAATTGATGCATCACGGCATGTATGGGTTTTACATAAATATCAAAAAGTAAATAAATTCCATTAATTAGTTTTATAAGGTGTGAGAATTGTGTTTTAGTTGCTGTCTTAATTCAAAGTTGTATATTGGTATTTCCCAATAATTCTTAAATTAACAAGTATACAAGTAAATATTTTGAAAAGGATGATTTTCATAAATGAATAATTAAGTTAACTGTACATTCTACTTTAGAGTATGATAAGAGGAACATAAAGTGTTTATCAGACATATAGAAACATAGGAAGAGTCCTAGCTGAGCAAAAATATTTGAATCTGAAGAATCTGCTGTGATGTGGTTGGGGTGTGAGTGATGTAAAAAAATGCCGTCAGTTGGACGATGATGGATTATTCTGATTTTCAGGAGAGTTGTTTGTGAAAAGATCCGTTGTGACTCTTGAGGGAACTCTTGGAGGAAAATACTGTTATACAAATCTCACATCTGAGTCCTTCGGCAATATCGTAGTGGGTCTGGACATGTTCAATGAGTTCAGTCTTTGCGTAAATGGGAATAGGACAAAAGCGACAGGTGAAGTTCAGTCTCCTTTTCTTGGAAATCATCGGTAGATGACTTTCTGAGCGGGAAGATTTCAATTTGGGCGGGGAAACGGACTTGTTTGAATTGTAATTGTCAGGATGTTCAATGCGGTGGTGTTTCATTAACTGACTCGGGTATCCAAAGGCACTCGGACATTGGCTGCATTTGTAAGGGCGCACCGTGTGGCTGCGAACGTGCAAATTCAGGCCTCTTTTAGTTTGGCAACTTTTTTCGCAAAGATTGCATTGATACTCGACGGGGATGGACGGATGATAATCTTCGGATTGGGATCTACGCTCCCGCCTCCTTGACCGCGCAGGCGCAGGAGACAAAGTACTCGCTATGCTGTGAACATTTTTTTGCGCGGGATTAGTCGATTGTCGCATGAAGGAGCGAGATCTGTGCGACACTCGGTGCATGTCCCAAGACTCTTCATCCGAAAAAGTTTGCCCACAACAATTTCTCATTTCGGGCACCACGTCAGCCACGACGTCAGTAGACGGCTCACTTGACTCCGCCGTCGGCTTCGGACATTCTAAGGCGTGAGCTTCCCAGCATTTTCGATAAATAAAAATCTTCCAGCAATTCTGACATCTGAAAAGTGTCCCTCCGGTGAGCCCGGTGAGCAGTGGCAATCGCGCAATCGCCACCGAACCATTTTCCAACTGTTCATTCGTTGTTACTATGTTATTATTGTTATTTTCGTTTATCGACATTTTTAGAGCTGCTGACATCTCTGAAGGATTTCGTTTAACAACATTCCCTACTCCTCCCACATTCGGCCTACCAATGATCGAAAAACTAGAACTTTGTTGAGGAGAAGGCTGGACAACACAAGTCTCTGCTGAATTCGGTCGAGTTAAGTCCCCGTCGAATGAATACGATAGTCTTGAATTCGTTGATGACTCAGGGACTGGACGAACCATTGGAACTGTCTCTTCAATTTGAATTCCTGGAAAATAAAATCATAATTTAATTTCCTGTTTATTTCATTATTTGTAAAATGCCTAAAAAAACAACATTAAAAATATAAATTCCCTTTTTTAGCATTTCAATGCATTTGAGAGTTTAGAATAGTTATAAAATAATTATTAGTTACAACATTGAAGCGTAAAACGTTGTCTGAGTCGTTCTACATTCTTTAAAAATGTCATTGTAATGTAACAGCAAATAATTTATAACTGTAAGAAGTGGCATAATATGTAATATCTAATACACATAATTAAGGCGGGCGTGAACAACAGTCTGTCTTAGTTTCGGCAATCCTCCAATTAGGAAAATTTCCATGGATATTTAATAAATATTTAAGAAAGACAGCTAAAAATCATACAACATCCACAATATATTATATTTGTTTTTGGGAGAAATTCTATTTCTCCTACAGTTTCTGACATAAAAAGATAATATTAATTTCGGCTAACTTGTAGAATATTCCATCACAAAGTTACGATCCATTATTGCTAACTTTCATCTCCGTTTAGGAGATATAACTGTCTTTGTGATAAATTTTGCCATATTTTTCAAAAAACAAGTTATATCTCCGAAATAGCGATGAAAGTTAGCAATAATGGATCGTAACTTTGTGAGAGAACATTCTACAAGTCCGTGGAGATCAATATTATATTTCTACGTCAAAACTATAGGATAAATAGAAATTCTCCCAAAAAAATAGACGAGTTCCCAATTAGGTACATAGGCGGATACCCGACGGTTGCGCCACTTTTAAAGGCGAGCCATGGTATGTTGTTACCTTCGGCCCGGATTTTTCGGTCAAATCGGAATACAACCCTTTTCTAAACACTTACGAAGCCGGGCCGAACTAAACAGCATACCTTGGCCCACCTTTAAAAGTGGCGCGGCCGTCGGGTATCCGCCTATGTACCTAATTGGGAACTCGTCTATTGTTCATTTCTTTAGGATTGTTAATAATAAATGTCATACTTAATAAAATGAACAATAATAATAATTTTATACTTCAGTATTACATAATTATTATAGAAAATGAAAGCTATTACCTTCCCTGTAGGCTTTACTTGTGCCAGGGGATGAAGAATGCGTGAATTGTCTTGGAGATTCTTGCATGGACGTTTGGGCAAAACTGGTTGGGTAAACATTGGTGGCAGCAACGTTGATAATCTGGCAATCGTCATCCCAGTCAATTGTGTCTTGGCTGTCGATAGAATCTGCACAGCTGGAGTCGTCGCGGTATTCCCTTTTGCGACGATATCCATGACGGTCCCTTTTCTTCAAAGATTTTCTGCACTTCAAAACGTTCAAAGTGAACATATCGACATTATTGGAGATAAAACTCTCAATATCCTTAAGTTTGTCGGCTAGCTCCGTTATACTCTTAACATCTTGGGAACATTCTTCACAAAAGGGAACGAAATTAATGAACGGCGTGGAATTCCAGTCAAAAAAGTCTTCATCAATAAGTTCTGGAAATAAATGGAGCTCACAACATTCCATGACTTTTTCTGAGATGTCCATCGAGATGAGATTGTTTGTTTCTGCGACCTCGAACACGTTGTGGCACATTTTGCATTTGATGTTTTGATTGACAGAGAAACCTTCGATTTTTATGCCACTGCCGAAATTGGCGGGAAGTGGGTTCGTTTTTGAAGTGGACAGAACTCCTTTCTTCTTCAGATATTTTCGGTTTGAAAGGATCTTGGTCGCTAAATCCTTGACTATGTTCTCGATGGAATTTTCAGTGGTTTCTTTGTGTTGGTTCAGCTCGAAGATCTTTTCAATTGACTGCCAGCAGTTTTGGCAGAATGGCAAATTTTCGTTGCAGATGATCAAGTTCCAGTCGAATTCATCTCCAGTGATTTCGGAGAATAAAGTGTCGGCGCAGCTTTCCATCACCTGCTGACGGTAGTCGCTCGAATGATGACTCACACCAGTCTCGTAGTTTGAATAACAAATATAACATTTCTGACCGATGGCACTCCACGGTGACATCGGCGAACCAACCGTCGTACCCAACATCTCTCCCATCTTCTAAGTTAACTGCAATAATACATTAATTAACAATTAGCAAATTACTACATCTCAGTTACAATTAAATCAATTTAGTTATTTCAGTCATTTACCTAAACTATTTCGGCTATTTCAGTAACTTACTCAAATGATTTCGGTTATTTCAGTAATTTACTTAATTTATTTCAGTAATTTACCTAATTTATTTCAGTAATTTCAGTAATTTACCTAAACGATTTCAGTAACTTACCTAAACTATTTCGGTCATTTCAGTAAGTTGCCTTCACTATTTCGATTATTTCAGTTATTTAAGTAATTTACGTAAATTATTTCATTTATTTCAGTAATTTACGTAAATTTTTTCAGTTATTTCCTAAGTTCAATCATTTCAGGGATTTCTAATATTTTACACATTTGAAATCTCAATGGAAATTCAATAGTGAAATAAATGTTTATTAACAGAACAATAAAAACACGTAGGTACGAAAATAAAATAAAAGCAGGGTATATACATAGGCGGACCCCCGGTACATAATAATACAACAGGTGGTAATGTATTTCGGTCATGGTTTTAAATAACATTGATTTTTCATACCTTCCCTTGGTCGATTAGGACTTCTTTAAACTGTTTTGGTACTCAATCTACGGCAGGCAGGACATTTCTAGCAGTGTTTACACATGTTTTTCTCCTTAAATCCTAGAGTCATCAAATTAAATTAGATTGATTGAATAGCAATTGAATATATAATACTGTAACATTAACTACACTATTTTCTTCTTCATAGATTAATATTCTACTTGTACTAATTCCTTGTATATTTTACTATTTTTCTTTGTAATTAATTTTATTTAATAGGAAACTTACTTGGTGGATGTATTTGTTGAATATCCTTCTTTGTGTATTATTGTGCGAGAGCTGCAGTAGTCGGCAAGAGGAGGATTACACGAGGATGAATGTGAGGAGAGTATAGAGGGAATGGAGCAGCAGACACGAGTTTCTGTTCTTTCTGACTGAGTTGCATCCAAAAAGAGAAAAAAGGATGATCTTTGAACCGCACCGGTGGTGGAAGGAAAACTGGAGCTGAAAGGAAGGAAATGGTCAGACAGTGAAGACAAACCTTGAACCTACGGATTTTCTTATGATAATATTATCCTTACTCATTCCATACACTTTCCCTATAAGCAGGGAATATTGTGAGCGGAGTCAAGATAAGAACAGAGTTACATATCTACCTGCTTACCTGCCTGCACCGTAATTAGCATTCCCTTTTACCTTTAGCCTGACTTAGTGTGATACACGTATACATGTTATACATGTTAGCGTGAGTATTGAAAGTCGGCAGACTTTAAACACACTTTTAAAAACCCTAATAACAGTAATAACTATTTCAATGTTAGACAATATTTTATTTTCAAGAAGATTTCCATGAATAGAATACGAAAAAATGCTTTAAAAATTTTAAAATGCATATAATTACTTCAGGCGAGTGAACAGTCAATAAAATCACCAAAATTCTGCTCTCTATGATTAATTCCTCTATAATTTTTTGCCAAAAATGTATAATGTCCTTTTTTGAGCTAAAAAGGCGATATTGTTGTAGATGGAAAGGTGGAATGTTGTGTTCTTCAGAGATATTAATGTTTTTATGATAAAATCTAACCTTATATCTCTGAGCGGAATTCTATGGAAAAACATTTCTCCTTTGCACCTTCATCAGTATCGTCTTTCTGTCTTCTAGGTTATCTAACATTTTTACCAAAAAAAGTTTAGAAAAAATATCATATAGTCAAAGGAATTTCGTTGATTTTCTAGAACATAATATTCTGAGCAAAGGTCCCTTTACAATTCCAAGGAAAATGTTTTGAAAAGAAATTAAATTACGTTTGATTCTTGTTGTATTCTTGTACTCCAAAATTGTGTCTCCTTTTAATAGAAATCTGCGAGGAAAATAAATTTAAGCTAAATCAATAAAAAATAAAGAGAATTATGTTTTAAACCACTAAGTTATTATAAAGTATATATATAGGTACTTACTAGGAGATTATAAATCAGGCCGACTTAAAATAGAAACGGTAACATTAAGTGTAGAGATAAGTAGAGAATAAAGCTATCTTCTGGAAAATGCCATTATATCTTTCTGTATATATAGTATATAATAATATATATGCTATTATAGCTCTATAGAATTTATTTTATGTTCCATGCAATTCTTTTGCCTTTTAGCTACAAGTTATTGTAGGGAGTAGGGATATCCTATTGTGTATTGTATATGTAACCGATGCGTGTAGCTCCTAATAATAAAATAGGATTGGAAGTTTGGAACTGACCAAAAAGCGGTGCGTGCGATGTTGCGCCTTGTTCATATTTACCCAGACACAAAGTCCCAACGCAACAAGATAACAGACATTTATTTTATTAGGAACTAGGAAGAAGGACAGTTATGCTGAGTCTCTCAATAAATGAATTGCAACTAACATTTATATATGGATATACATGTACAGAGTATGGACTATGGACAGTCAAAGTAGGGCAAATATTTGAGACGGAAGAACAGAAAGACAACACTGCACCACCGTGTGTTGTGTGTATACATTGTATATGTCAATATGTCCCATCCGAAATGACTCACTTCAGCATTCTAACTGGAAATAAGTATAACTTTTCATTTCCTATCTTCACGACACGCTCGCACGCCATTAAAAATAGATGCATTTTCAAAATGTGCAACACCGACACGGAAAAATCATAAGACGCAATAATAATAAGCCGCTTCTTAATAATAAGGGAAATATTTAAATGTAAATATACATACAATGTTTCTGTCTATGTCTGTGACAAGATAGAGTATGCATGAATTTTTAATTGCTACTTAAGGAGGGGTTGACATCATTTACAGTTACAGCCCTGATTCAAGGAGAACGGCTTAATGCCCACATCGACGGGAATGGGACAGAATTTTACTTTTCTGTACTATTTTCTAGTTACTTTTGATGAACCCTGCGACAAAATTCTCTACGTCAACAACTTTTGTATGCTTTCAGTCACTATTTTCTAGTAGTACTAGAAAATAGTATGAACACTAGTGCTTTTACCAAGCAGAAAGTATACCAC
>JAAAYG020002219.1:0-125968 GCA_009936455.2 Tomocerus minor
AAATATGGGTAGATTTCAAAATTGTTTATTTCATTGCTCTACATTAAGCCATTCTCCTTGAATCAGGGAAGGAAATCATGTCAACCCCTCCTTAAGGAGCATTCAACTTCAAAAAGTAATGCGAATTGCCAGTGAGAAAATTGAATGCCATCTGTTATACTCTCATCTTTTGGTTCAAAAACCCTTTAAAATCTATTACTGTCACATGCATGATGCATGCAATACAAAACAGATAATACATGCTAATTATACTAAAAAGGGAGATATGGTGAGTTTTTTAAAATAAATAGTGCAGGATGTATAAAGTAGGTATAATATTATTAAATGATTGGGATGCCCAATACTTGTTATATAGAATCCGAACATCCGAATTCAAGCAGAGTTCGTATAACTTTGTAAGGCAAAATCTGACCTTTTCATTTATAGCAGAAAATTGTAATTATATTTTAAAAACATGATTTGGTAACGGTCAGTGATAAGAATTAAAAGTTGTACAAAAGGTCATTCATAACGGTTTACATTAGCAAATTGAAGCGCGTTTGTTCTATACTTAGTGTGTATTGTTAGAATAAAATATAGTTTTTAGATTGCTTTTAGAGTGGTCTGGAAAGCAGTGTTTATTGATCTTATGTATTGGATGGACATTATACTATGATTGATACCCGAATAAAGTAATTTATATTATCCATGTGCACATTGAGGAAGCATACAATAGTATGACATTTAATTTTGTATCTCATTCAGAAATAAGTCAATATCATATAGTGAGATTAGTTCTCTGAGATAAACTATCATGTTTATATCCATATGTGTTTATTGAGGAAAATTCAGCTGTCTTCAGTTGAATGTAATTGATTCTTCTTGGAAAATTAACTGTTCTCTCACAACAAGAATCAAGAGAATGTTTATTATTATTTTACTCAAGCATTTCCTTATTGTAAAATAAATCCCCAGTTTTCAATGAAACTTATTGTGCGCGATTTAAGAAAATGTGGCACCACAGATAAGAGAACTAGATATACAGTAAATCAGGACAGAATGCAGAACAGAGCTAGGAACCTCAACCCAAGGGTCCATGTTTTGAAAACTTGAAATTGAATGGATTTAGGATTTGTAGATACCAAGAAGGAACCGTTAATCCGTAATAGTGAAAATGTATAGGGAGGGAAGTTAGTATGATAATAATATCACGTTTAGGTAATATTATTGAAGTACTTCTTACTGTAAACGATGTAATATTTTAAGGCATAACAGGTCGTGATGAATATAATAATATACAATAACCTATAGACTATCGATTGAATTTCAAATATTTGTTTTAACTCAATATAATATTCTACATAATGTGCATTACATATGGACATAGTACATACCTAACTATATATACTAAGATATTTCATTTATCATTGAAATGCTGTCCTATGAACTATTTATGATTCCTAATTGAAGAAACTGATACTTTGCCCTTTTAACCTAATTCTGAAAGTTCTTACAACCAGTGGGTATTTAATGCTAGCTCCACCAGAGATTTACTCACATTTTCTTAACAAAACTCCCACTTCTAGTAAATTCCGGTAGAAATCAAGCAGTCTTGAAAAAATTTATCTTTTAACTATACTGACAAAAACATTAATTGTATTACATTACAATTTTCTTGAAGGAAAATATGAAATTCTTACTAGCAATTGTTTTAGCCATTGTGCAAATAACAGTGATATCCGCCGCGGAACGACCTATTCCGAAGGATAGTATTCCGCCCGAAGGGAGTTGTAGGGGATTTCTTCCTGAAATTAAAAGGTTTGGAAGAGCACAAGACAATGAAGACACTAAGCAATGGTGGAGCAGATCTTCCAGAGTTAGTCATGACTCTGTAGAAAAATTGGATGCAAATAATATAGACCATTTTATCTCTGAAAATCCATCCGCGTTAATCATGTTTTATGCGAAATGTAAGTTTGTCATATTTTAAATTCTATTTTCTGTAATTAATCCTCAACAATTTAAAAAAAAATCAAATCGTACATTATTTTAATAGCTATTAATGATAATAGTAAAATAAAAACAATTTTTCGTCGAGTCAATTTTAATTTCGATTTAAAAGTTGTCAATCGGAAATTAATGATAAAATAAGTAGAATACCTACGCTGAATTTATTGTAATTGAGGAATCATACTGTTGAGTATGTCAACAATATCAATAATGTTATAGTATTTTATTTCTACTGTTATGAGTCTATAATAAATTGTTGTATTTTAAAAGGGTGCTATTATAGCCAAATTTGCACACCCGACTTTGCAAGTGCTGCTGAACAATTGAAGAATTCCCAATATCCAGGAGCAATGGGAGCCTTAGACTGCGATGAAGCTAAATTGGTAAGATCGATTTCAATCTGATTTCTTTTAATGAAATAAGAAGCCCATGACAAAAGTTCGAATATTTGAAATAGTTAAAGTTGTCAGAAGTTTATCTAATATATTTGGAAATTATATTATTAATCTATAACTGTCGCTTGAATTTGACACAGAAATGCCAGGAACATGAGATCAGCAGCTTCCCAACGTTCCTTTATTTCTCTGAGGGCAAGAAAAATGGAGAAAAATATTCTTTTTCAAGAAAAGCAAACGAATTTGTTTCTTTTATGATTGGAAAAAGTTATGCTACCAGAAAAATGCCAATAAGAATGAATTAAAGATCTCAATCATATTTCTCATAAATTATTATTTTATAACACCTAATATTAAACACACAAGTATGCACATAGTAAATAATAAATTCTGACAATAATGACTTCTTTTACAAGTATTCATTCAATATGTTAATAAAGTACTAAAAATGTTGAAACAATAAAGAAAACAATGATTAATATTATATAATTCACAAATAAATATATATATAGCTTGTTCTAAAATGTCATTGTCGACGGAATGTAGTAATGAGGTAAATGTGTTATAACAGGGCATTCATGATAGAGTTTATGACATTTTTTCCCCATTCGACCGGCTTTGCCCGATTTCTTTACTGAAGAAACTCCAGTTCCCGTTTTATCCACTTCCTTTAAAATTCTTCCAATACCATCACTGAAAATAATTTAACATGCACATTTATTTAGTTTCGGAATATTGATCCACATTCATGTATATCATAAAATTTCCATAGTTTCACCTGAGCATATTTCCTACTGATCTTCCAGGAGCTCCCAATTCTCTAACCAAAATCTGATTAGCAAGGCACACTTGTCTTAGTGTGCATTCTACGGGAATTAATTCGTCTCTTGCATGCGCTATTGCAGACTACATAATATTTTCAAATATTGTTATCTCATATTATTAAATCCAGGATTATGTAAGTAATGGCAAAAAAGTGGTGTAAAACTCACCAAAACGGGCAAAAGAAGTTGAATAATTTTGTCAGCCTGAGTAGGAGGTCCCACATCCCTCAAGTCACCTTTTTCTAGATTTTCTTCGTCGTAGTCCCGTTTTTTTCTTCCCGGTGCTGGCGCAGCGGTCGTAGTTGTCGTTTGATTTAAAACCGTTTGAATTAGAGAAAGCAACGACAGAAATCCCAACAGCCCTACCGCCGAGTTGTTCAAATGCCCAGTTCCCTTGCTATTTATAAAACAATAAAAAACATTTAATTGTGTGTCTAAATAAAAAATATTGGATTGATTTTTACAGTAATACCCGTGTCCTCCTCCTCCGTGACCTCCGCCTCCGTGACCTCCGCCTCCGTATCCATATCCTCCGCTATCGTGGCCGTAACCCCCGCCATAGCCGCCATACCCGCCGTGGCCACCTCCACCGCCATACCCGCCATGACCTCCTCCCCCTCCATACCCACCATGGCCGCCTCCACCGCCATACCCGCCATGGCCGCCTCCACCCCCATAACCTACCATGGTCAATAATATTTTTATTTAAATCTCAACATAATTTATTGATTTCCACTTCATTAAGATGTGTGAATTGTACCTCCGTGGCCCAAAACAAAAAATTAAAATGATTATTTCCAAAAAATTTCACAAAATCAAAAAAATAAATAATAAAAATAAAATTAAAATTGAGATACCTCCTCCTCCTCCGTGGCTATGTCCGTATCCTGTGCCAGCAGCGGCGTAAGTATCTTCTGTGAAAATAAGAAAATAACGTTTGAATTGGAATTTTTATTGTTGCTTTTAACCAAGAAATAATTTGAGAGATTTGGATTTTAATGAAATTAATTAACCTTCATATCGATCGTCATTGCTGGTAGCCGATCCCAAAAGATTTCCAGGACTGAGAGAGTTCATCAATCGACTTCCCAACCCTCCCCAACCACCTACACATTAAAAACTTTTCTGTTTTACAGATAATAACTATAGTTGAAATGAAAATTAAGTTGTCTAAATACCATTGTTTTCCCTTCTGTTGCGAATAAATCTAATTTTAGCTTTGGCCCGTGGACGTTTAACTTGGATATCATCGTTGACATGAAAATTGGAGACTGCAGAAGGTCCTGGAGGTGGATAAGCATTTAGATAAAGATGTGGTTTGGCTAAAACAATGTTCCGATTATCAACGCTGTGGATTCCTAAAAATCGACTCCCTAAAATTATCACAACAACAATTATTCTAAAATATTTCTTCATGATTTGTACATGTGGATGATGGATGTCTCTGCAAGAAATGAAGTTGAGTTCCTGGCTTCTAAGAACGAACTGTTTCCTCTCTTTCCCACTGTAGAGCAAATCTACTTGAAGAAATGCAAAGGTTTTGTTTTCCGAAGCAATTAACTTGCTTTAATTGTCATACACTGACAGGTAAAGGTACATTGCATACATCACATGTACACATTCAGTTACGGATATCTGACTTTAAATGTAGATCGTTTAAAGATGATGGCTGAATTAAATCCCTTGTTGAGACACTGGTGCTAAACAGCTTCTTCCCAAATGCAATTTCATCTTACACTAGTCATTTCTAGTGTAAACCTGTCCACAATAAAAGTAACGCAATGTGGAAGGAAACAATAGGAATAATATGACAAAGAACTAGAAGTTCAGAAGCAAGTTGAGTGGTGCACACGGGATGAAGAAAATGACACAAGTGTTGAGTATGAGAGTCAAGTGACACGGATGGATACCTACCCATTGAAAATTGCTAACATATGATGTTTAAACGACATGAGAATGTGCATCTAAGAGTTAACTTGTTATTTTTGCTACGCTAATCCGCAAATGAAAGATACACAACTCTTTTTATGGAATTTAGGAGGACACTCACTCATAGCGGCTTTAGTGAGCGTATAAAGCATTTGCACTGATGACAACCTCCAAACCCTCTTTTCCGGTTTACACAGTGTATTCGTCTCTTTGATGATTGACACATTTTGAGAAAATACATCTTTCTGTGTAGAGGACTAGAAGATGCTCAAAAATACTCATTCCATTATTTTTATTATTTATGTAGATGAAAAACTAATCTATTTATGACCTATAATGTGTCTAAGTAATAGTTGGCAGCCTTTATCTTTAGAAGAGCAGAGGTGTAGTATTATTTATATTACACCACAACACAGGTCATTTATTTCAATGATATGTTTCTCGTTTTTAAATAGCAACTTTTTAGAAATGAAATCCATTTCGATATATGTTACAATTATTTTTTCAGCTGGAGCAAGCAATGAAAATGACTCCTGTAAATTATTATTACCCTATAGATGGTTTTTTGCTGGAAATTGCAAACATTTATTACTACAATTTATTTACAAAGTTAAAACTAATATTATGAAATAATTTATCATGCTTTTATATAGCATGGCTTGAACAATATTCCAACAAGGTTGTGGACGTCGTCATACACTTAATAACTGGCCAACAAGTATAAACCTTCACTGATAATGATTTTTATAAGTTCAATGCTGAAGGCATTGTATAAATTGGTAGTCCTGATAGTGCAGGACACGAAGGATATAGCTTCTCACAGTTTTCACTATTTCGTCCCGCCTTTGCAGCTTTCGCAGTTTCAGTGATTGCAGTACCCGTTTTGTCCACTTCTTTCAGCATTTTCCCAATTGCCGTGCTGGATAATGCAAAACATATTACAGTAAACAGTTTATTATCAATACTGGTTGACATCGGCTTAGAATTTCGACTTAATCAATTTAGGGTGTACTAAAATAATAAAACTTTCTTGATTTTACTTGATTTGCACTGAACATTTAAAAATTAACTAGTAGATACCTTAAGACCATTCCTATGGACTTTCCATGGATTTCCAATTCTTTCGAAAGCAACTTATTGGCAAGACAGACTTGTCGTCGAGTACATCTGATGGGAATCAGACCGTCTCTTGCATGTCCTACTGCAGTCTAATAAAAACAAAGGGTTTCCGTTAATTATTTATTTCCCTAAGATACTTTCTATTCAGGTGAAAATATCTTGGGCTATTAAAATATTCAGGGAAAAAATTGCTTTGTCCCACGGAGAAATATTATGCCGGTCATGTCATTTCTTAGTAATTCTGTAACTCTGAAATTCATGGATGACCATTGTCCATACTTACCAAAAGAGGAACAATTTTGTTAGTAAGATCATCGACATCATCGGTTAAGCTCTGAGGTTTAGAATGGGGAGTAGATGAACCATATGAATCAATGTCCGTTTCGTCAACTTCCCTTCGTCTACGCCCTGGGACTGTTACTACTGTAGCCCGGGTTGTTGTCATTTGCCTTAAAACATTCTGAATACAAATTATTTAATTATAATCAAGAAATGAAAATTATTTCTTTCATCAAACAATTTGAGTCCGATCGTTTATGTTTCAAAATTATAAGGCCTTAAAGTTGATAACGACAATTATGTGATAAAATATTCGGAGTAAACATCCGTAACAAAAACTTTCAGGTAACGAAATTAAGTTTATCGTTTACAAACTTAAAGGCTTTTTTCAGTTTTAGAATCGGTTTCATAAAGCAAAAGACTTTTGGGTTTATATTTCGGTCTGCCGCCTGTAACATTACTGAAGGATTAAAAGAAAAGAAACTGAAGACAACACATGAGAAAGCATTACCTGCAGATAAGACGCCAGACCGAGAACACCCAAAAGTCCCAAAGCTGAATTACAGCCTTCTTTCCTAAAATAAAAATAGAACTTGTTACAGAGGAAAATTGTCTCAAATTGGGGAATTGTAGTAATACTAATCTGTATACTTTCTAATGAAACCCTTTTTCTTGTGTTCATCTACTTTTACTGAATTTATGGCTAGAGGAAATTAGTTTATCTAATCTCTCCTTAACACAAAAAGTTTTAGTAATGAAATAGATTTTAAAGGACTATTCTGTTGAGTTGTATCTGTATGTCTGTGTTATAAATGTATTTATTGTCGTAGTTAATTTCAATTAACTGTTGGTGAAACATAAACGAAAGGACGGATTTTCACAGTCATCTTATATATATTATGCATTATTTTTTTTGTATTGAGGATTGTAGTACCTGAATAAGGGAAAGAAGAGATAGAAATCCGAGTAATCCTACTGCTGAATTATTAACGTAAACTGACTGCTTGTGCCTGTGATGCATTAATTTTCATAATAATGAATGTGAATTGTTCTACAATCAAACTGATGCTTTCTTTCGTTTATATTGGCATGAAAAGTAGAAATATTTACCCCCATCCACCGCCACCACCGTGTCCTCCACTTCCGACGCTGTTAGGGCTATGTCCTGCTGCTGAGGCATAATTATCTTGCGCAGTTGCTGCAAAGAATATTTAATTACAAATAAATAATACTTTTTAAGTTAAATATAGTACTAATCCGGATTGAATTTTATCAGATGCCAAATTATTATCAATTCTTGAATCCCAAGAATTCCCAAGATTTTTTTTTGATTAAAATGTCCAAAAACGGTTCATTTTACCTCCATACATATAATCCGAGTTGGCTGCAGACTGTAAGTTTGTGGCTGCAAGTGAACTTAATTGACGTCCTCCGGACCAATTGTTAGTGGAAGCCGGAGGTAGGTCATCTATAGTAATTACATTTAATAGAATTCATTATTATATTCATACATATTATTCTGTAATAATAATAACTTTTCACATTTAAATTTTGACCGTCAAGAAAGATGGACTTTTAGGAGGAAATGTTACCATTAGGGGAAGGGTATTGATAATTTCGACTATATCCACGATCTCGCATTCCGGAGTAAGTGGCTACAGCAGGGACATGATTGGAGTTAGACATTTCGTAGTTCATCATCACGTTCCCATTAGCACAAACAAATAACAGAATTAAATTAACACAGGCGAACTTTGAATACAATTCTCCCATTCTTGAACGCGATGAATGTTGTTCCTTGTAGAATCTACAGATGTGATTGTTTTAAATTGGCTTAAAAACTGTATTACAATTACAAATATATAGAGAAGATGACGACAATTGCTAATTGTGTGAGATGATTCTTAGTAAAAGACATTGGGACTGTTGAGCTCTTTTCTTTTTGTTTGGCTAAATGAGAAGAATGTCATGGCCCAAGAGTGGAGCAACTAAAAGAGTTTCTTTGAAAACGGAAGCTTTATACCTTCAACCATGATACAGATGAGAAAATTTCTGATCAGGAAGCTTTTTCATTGTTGACTCCTTGTTTTGTATTTTTTGTAATAAGGACAGTTACTGGTTTGATATGGGCACGGCAGATTTCACGCATTGTCACTGATTATCCGCACCTAATCTGTCTGCTTAGCGTACTCAATTACTAACTGATTATTACTGTAAAATAATATCACGCAATTATTTTTACTAGTGGCTCTCATAATTTCCTTAGCTCATAAAATATCAGGGAATATTCTTGCATAGAGGAATCCTGTTGGTTTATCAAATACATAGGAATTTCACGGTCAACCTGTAATATATTCGAAGTTTGGTTTTCATGTAATTTTGATTCATTCAGACTTTAAAATACTTAGAGGCACAATGCTTACAATACAAATCCTACAATTCAAATATTATATTTAGATATTACACTTATTTGATGGCAAAAAATGGATTATTTGTGTATTTCTGTCTTTCCTACGATGGATGCCCCTTTGTTATCAATAGCATGAAAATAGCCGTTTCAAAAGAGTCTCCATTACTTACTAGTTATACTTATACCCTTACTTTAGTAAATAAGAACAAATTCTTAAATTCTACACAAAAGGTGATGATTCTAATTTTGTCATATGTATAGTCGGTAAAGTAAAGATGTGCTTCCCACCTAATAATAAGTCCTTAACATTATATGAATGTTGGCATTTGCTAACAATTATTAATTCCGATTAGCATAAAAGATAAGAGTATTAGGAACGAGTTACAGCAATTAATCATGGTCTAAAGAGATACAACTGCAAAAGCATTTATTTTTAACAACAAAAGGTGTTCTTGCTTGGCATATCGTTTACAGAACAACTTCCCGTAACGAACGCATTTGGAATGACAATGAAACATCAAAATGCCACCACCAACAGAAAAATGGCAATGACAGTGACACTGTCCTCCTGTCCGTCTCCGCCACGAAACCAATAAACGCGTAAAAATGTACACTGCATAATATATTACTTCTTTAGTTAATCAATTATGTTAATATAGTCAATTACTGAAGCTAATATAACTATAAGTTATTTTCAAAGTAACCACTGTCTAATAGAATAAAATATATGTGTAGATACCCCTGGCTGGACTTTTCTTACCATTATTGGACTTTCATAGAAACAATCACATTATAAACTTAGTTGGTATCTGCTGATCTAATTATTGATACATTATGAAAAGGCGTAGTCAAAAATTCAATAAATTCATACATTTTATAACATAACAAGAAACCGGTTTATTCGAAAAATCAAAGCTAGTATAAAAACATCGTAACCGTAACTCATCACTGCATCACACGTCATATAATACTAGTCAGTCCATTCATACAAATTCATCCTCACCTTGATCTAACTAAAGTACGAAACTACGTTGCCATATTTGTTTTAGCAGTGATACATAAAAGAGTGAAATTTATTTGTCCATAATGGATGCTAAAACAGCCAAGTTAGAGCAACTAATTGGCGTTCAAAGTGAATATCAATCCGCGACAAATCCCGACGTGAGAAAACGCACTAACATCTTTTCGTTCGAAGAACTTCACAAGTGCAAATCGTCCTCCGGACAGCTTCATCTCCTTCAGCTTGACTCTTTTCATTCCAAATCGAGCACGATATCCCTTAGAACAAAGAATTACAATGGCTTTCATAATAATAATTTTTCAGCATCTAAAAATTCTACTTTACTTTGTTACTAACATATTTTTTTTAGAAAAAGAGTAAAAATCTATAGAAAAGAGCCACTGGAATTATAAACGCTAATGCCATTAAGACTATTAATGTTAGACTATTAAGGGAGCTTCCATATATTACGAAGACAGTTTAGGGAGGGGGGTCTAAAAAGTCTTCACAGAAGTCTTCAAGGGGAGAGGGGGGTCGAGTTCAGGTCTTCGTAACATCACTTGCAGGAGATTTTTATGCTTACAGAAATAAAATTAGTTACTGAGGTAAAAGATTCATGCAAAAGTCTTCGAAGACGGGGAGAGGGGGTATCATGAAGTCTTCATTGTATTCAAAGGGGGGAGTAGGGAGGGGGGGGTCAAAAATGGTCTTCGTAATATATGGACTAAGGAGGAGTTGACATGATTTTCAGTCCTGATTCACGGAGAACAGCTTAATGTAGAGCAATTAAATGTACATTTTTAAAATCTGCTCTTGTTTTTCGAGGGTGAGGTTTCCAAAATTTTCAAAATAAAATTCTGTATAGATAATAGTTTTTTGATTTTTATCTTATATTTAGAAAGACAAAGTTTCATAAGTCAGAAACCTACGTCCTAGAGAAATTTTTCCTCTTTTTTGATTTCTTTTGCAACTTTGTACGTTTTCCCAAACTGTCGGTATCTGGGCTGGAAAATTGTGCATTTCAAAGTAGACTCAACGCCATGGCGGCAAAACCACATATAATAAGTTATTCTTATAGGAAAATAAAATTATTCTTGTCGCAAGGTATGTCTCACAGAATCCTGTCAAGTACTCCTTAAATACCTGTCATTTCTACACACTACTGAAATTATAGATTTTTAACAGAGGCCTACTTCTAGCATTTCTAGCTATATTATTATTTATTAATTTCTTGTATAAAAAAGCCTGGTAATAATGATAAGTAACAGATTATTAACCCTCGGTTGCCCGGAAATGTACATTGTATTACGGTTGCCAACGAAGTCCAAAATTTTCTTGTGCTTCGCGGAAATATAAATAACTTCTACATGAACAAAAGATATAGCAAACAATGTACTTCTACATAACAAAAGATTGGTTAAATAACAAAATTTTCTAGCAAATTTCACACACATTTCTGATGTTCAGGGCCTGCCGCACTGAACAGCTTCATTTCAACTTTCCTCCATCCAGGTTGGCAGGATGGACTAATTTTTCCACCAGCGCACAACAGCCTAAATCTGTGCCCAGTGCCCAGTCGAGCGAGACGACTAAAGTCACGTGATCCATTGTTCTCCCTAATTGCCTTATCTTTGTATTGGAAACTCTTTCTTGGCAACCGTAATACATCTGATAACTATCAATCACTTGACATGTACGCATGCACAATCAGAGGTTGGAAAAAATTGTCATACCGAAACTTCAACAACTGCTGTGTAAAGACAGTCCTTCAGAATAGGATAGTTGCTTGGAAGTAGTACTTCAAAATCAAGATTAGCAGTTTTCTTAAACTCGTTAGTGGAAAAAAAGTTTTGTTGACGATTTTCACCCATAATTTTAAACGTGATATCGTATTCCACAAACAGTCTGTGTTTTTTCACTTGATCCTGTAACCCTGATCCGTAGAGACAAATTCCACATAAGTACATCGTTAAGTCAGACTGAAATCTAAAATTTCAAAAAATATATTACGGTTTTGTTGTAATATTAAAAAAAAACATATTTTAAATCAAGAAAATGACTAGAAGATTTACCGGAATTCTTCAACGAAAACATGTTTTTCGGCAGTTGAAGACAGATAGGATGTAGCATCCCGATTACACGGTCCATCATACATTATGGCGATGTATTTCGATCCACGTGGCGTAGTCTCGTAAGCCGAAGGCTCAGTCAGATTTTTTACGCTAATTACCCAAAATTACTTATTATTTATTAAGATCGTAATAAGCCAAAATATTCATACTCTAAGAAAAACGGGTTTACATACAAAAATTATTACCCCTTTTCTTTCTCGCTAACATAGGTATATATTTCCATAAATTCATTTGAATTCAATACTTCCACAGGTCGAACCACATCCCACAATTCTTTTGATGTCATTAATAGAAACCTTATGTAGGGCATTATCGGTCCCATTAGTTTACGTCGGCTAGGAGTATTTGCGGGTATTTTGCGTCGTCTAAGATCAGTATTGGCCCATCTAACACATAAAACAATAAGACGCTTAAAATAATTGTTTATTATTTGCTTTATTTGTTAGCTATTCTACAGTAGTACATATTAAAAAAATATTTAATAAATATGGAAGAAATGAAGTTATAATAATAACATAACTTGTATAAAACTAAAACAATAACTGCGTATTAGTGGAAAAAAATCAGTAAAAGTACACCTGACAGAAAGGAGAGTATTATACCTGAGGACTGCCTGGAAAATTTGCACCTCCGGAACCATTAAATCATCTTGGTTTACAATTGATAAAATTTTATCCATCGACAATTTATCGAAATTGCTGTCCATTAGCACCTGACTAGCATTTCTAAATATAATTATATGCAAATTGATTCATTGCAAATTTTGAATGGAATCCTTAACGAAAAAAACTAATTAAAAATAAAAGATACGTACTGTGAAATGAATTCCAAGGACCAGTGCTTTAGATCAGGTTGATCCCAATCCGAAGAAATGCTAAAAATTGATAATACTGACGTGACACTGATATTGGCTCGCACCGCGGCAGAACAACGAGCTATTAAGCTCTTTACTTCAAATTTAATAGCAAGTCGTAAAATATCCAAAGAAGCAGTGGTATTTATGTCCACCGAATCGGAATAGAAGCACTGAAAATAAAACCATTAAATAGTTGAAAATGGGAAACATACTGAAATACTAATACGGAAAAACTAATTAAATAAGTATTGCCGTCCACTGTTAATAGAAATCTCATTGAACAATGGATAATAACAATGAAATCTCTTACTGTCAGACGACAAAAACGGAAGAGGGTGAATTTAAGAGGCCTGTAAATTTAAAAAAAAAGTTTTTTCGTATAAATAGCAACATATCTAGAAAGATGCCGCGGAACATAAGTGGAAATGGGTATTATTTATTTATTCTTGATGTATTTATCGCTTACTTCACCACGACCCCCCCCCCTGGCTTTTCGGTTGTAGCTCAAAAACCACTTAACCGATTTCAACATTTTTTTTAAATACGTCGGAAGGATGAAAAATGTGTTTTTCAGAAAATTTCGAGATTCGAACTTTATCACATTTTCTTGGCCCGCCGTTACATAATAACAGATCGCAAACCCTAGTATATGTGCTGGAAAATACATTTTGGTGATGGAGTTCGAATTTCGGAATCATTCTTTTCGATGTATTTTGTTTTAAATTGTCGAAATTTTGGTGAGGAAATGGGTGGATACTGGATACATCAAAAAATTAAAAATACCTATTTCTACATATATTATGTTCTGAGACATATTTTTTGACTTTTTTTTTAGAATTTACAGGTCTCTTAAATTCACCCCCAGAAATGACATTTTACTTGTGCTGTGATTTTATTTGTTTAACAGATGAAAAAAAATGCTCTCGGCAGAACAGTAAGGGCCCCAAATATCATATTAGAATTTTGTCTACATCAATGAATAAAGGCATACCTTGAGAAACAATCTGAAGTTGTCGTGCGAAATTCCATCCACTGGAATTACGCAAGGATGTGCTTGACAGTCCACAAAAATCTTTCTAAACTGCAATGATCGGCCTACTAGGAGGAAAGAATGAGCAGGGACTGTAATTTCTAAATCTACTAAACTGAACAAAGTATCATGGTAATTTCCGCTTTCAAATAAAAACATGAGATAGTCGGATACAGAGCTTCCGATAGATTCTTGTTGAGCATCCACGTTTATTTCTGCACATGTTAAATATTTGACGCAGTTCGATGGTGGCCCGACGATTACATTTCGGACAGGCTGTTCTACGCCGTTGTTTACCCACATTTCCGGGTTTTCTTGCTCTTCATTATTATTTACCCAAGACGTGGCCTCAACTTCTTTGTTGAGAAACGGTGGTAATTCAGCTTCCCTAATAGCCAGGATTTGTGACCGAAGTTCATTAATTACCAACGATGAAGAGTGAGGTTCATCTTTTGGAAATGATGGACCATGAAGTTCATTATTTACCCACAATTGCGTCTGATCATTGGTCCACATTTGCGGTGGGGCTTCTCTCCCTCCCCACATAAAATGTTGTGGGTGCACTTGGTTATTTACCCACATTTGTTGCTGTTGCTGAGCGTGACTATTATCAAGCATTTGCTGGTGATGATGATGAGCATGATAATTTTCCAGCATTTGCTGTTGTTGATGATGAGCTTGATTATTTTCCAACATTTGTTGATGATGATGAGCTAGACTAATCCCCAACATTTGCTGCTGATGGTGTGCTTGATTATTTATAAACATTTGCTGTGGTGGTTGAGCTTCTTTACTTGTCAACCTTTGTCGTTGACGAGCAGGTTTATTTTCCAGCATTTGTGGGGAATGGGCTCGATTAATAGCCAAAATTTGCTGTTGTCAATGATAATTGTAATTATAAAATCAAGTGTTTACAGACTTTTCTTCCGTGACTCTGCCTCGATGACTAATAAGACTAGTGCCACTGCCAGACTGCTACGGTGCTACGACGACTTTTCCCAGTAGAGTGAGGAACAGACATCCGTCAACGTATTAAACATCGCTATTTTCCCGCGGATTTCACAAGGACAAATACTGCGATGATAAGCCGATAGCAAAGCTTCCACTCGACTCTGTTCTTCCCTATTTCCCTCTATTATTTTCCCTTCGTATCGTGTTCCACCGTTTTTCACGGCCTTTCCGTCGATTTTCTTATAACCCAGGGCTAGGATAGTTATTCCAAAATCTTCAAAAAAGGTAAGTAAAAAGGTACTTAAAATCGCCAAAAAAGGTTGAATAGAATTGATTAATATATGAGAAACAAAAGATATTTTAAAGTTTACAGATTACAAAAGTACCTTTATTAAGAAGCGGAATCGCTACTTTATAAGGATGGAGTCTGTCCGTCTGTCCGGCCGCACAACAACTCAAAAACGAAAAGGGATAATTCATTCAAACTTTCTGGGGGTCTTTTAGAGGTAAAATGTGACAATGAGATCGAAGATGAGACAAATTGGAACACCCGTTTTGGAGTAATAGGATGTCAACGGAGCCTACAAAATGCATGTAAGGTTAAACGTCGGCAGTTTAGGGGGTGAGGGGGTCCATAACATCAGACGATTTGCGACGGGAGGGGGGAAGGGGGTAGAGGGAAATACGACGTCGATAAAAGTTGTTGCTCTCATTTAATTTTTCTAAGTTCATAAAACATTTCAGAAGAATGGAAAAATTCCCATGTACAACAATCCTAGTATTGTCTTCGAGTTGTGAAATGTAATAATACTTATTATTGTTGCTCCCCTATGAGAACAAACCTCAAAAACATTTTGCAATAGTGCAGACGATAGCGGTCACTTTGGAGACTACTTTCCCTTAATATTCTGGCGTCAGGAAATTTTCAGTATCCAATTCTACTATTTGAAGGAAGCTATACAGAAAATGATTTGTTCTTCCCGTCGAAAAATGCAAAAACGATTCACAAAAAAAGTCTTCACAAGCTATTCTTGAGTCTAGAGTCTATTGAAAGTACAATATTATCCGTAGCTCTAAACGAAAACTTAGATTCTGCATTTTCAGTTATAGAGAATATTACAAATTGGTTGCGTTCTCCTTTTGAAGATGATGTAGTGTGTAGATATAACGCGTAATAAATGCGAAAATATGTATAAAATTGAAATTTCAAAAATATACTAGTATGGAATACATTATGGTTTAACTTCATGTATTTTGCGACGTCTTTAGAGCGGACGGGGTAAACACAATCTAGACGCTAGAAGACAATAGGTGGTGGAGGTGGTCCAAAAAGGGCCAAAAATTGCAGACGTCTTTTATGGACGTTCCCTAATCTTGAATTACATCATACTCGCTGGGCTTATTCATAATGCAGCAGTGTTTATGCGACTTTTAGTTGCTGAGAAAATGGTGTGGGAACATTTTACTAAGTGCAGTGTGTACACAGTATTGTACAGTGTGTAGTGTGTACTGTGTACACAATACTGTGCAGTGCGAACACGGTGTAGTGCATATGTATAGTGCTTTCGCTACTATTATCGCCCCATAGATACCACAACAGGCTTTACAGCAGCGCAGCGCCTCTTTTAGACGTCAAATGGTCCAATGATTACAGCAGCCTCAGCCTGTTAGCACAGCAGCCGCTGCCAGCCATAAATACCAACATTCTCATTATAAATGGTGTGGTGTATAAGTATAAAGAATAGAACTGAATACTTTTTCTGGTTGCTAAAATAGACGTGAAGTTGGGAGACGACCTAATTAGAAAGCCTTCCATCGGAAAGGTGAGTTTGGTTTCTTGTTTTAAATTAAACAGTACGTGGTTATGTCAGTTCTTTGAGAAATATAAAGGCAGCCAAATAAATTAATCAAAATAGTTAATTTAAACAAGGTATTTTTGAATGTTGTTGAACGAAATGTTGACATTGAAAGGATATTGTTTGTAAAATTTGATTTTTTCTAATATTTGTTTCAAAATACTACTGCATCGGCCCTTTGTCTCTGACGCGGCGGCTGTTTACCATGGCTGCGGCAACGTCATTGCTAAAAAATAAGAGCGTGTGCTTTGTATCTCCCACTCCGCGTCACACGGAAACATTAATCAACAGTGAGCTAAATACAAACACAGCATCTTTTGAGTTGTCTGTGTCGCGAAACGTAATCCAAAAGTTGGATATATCGCTCAAATCAAGGCTCCGGTCCCATTGAATTCCGATGCCCGGGTCACTTTTTAACTATAATTAAAGTTTCAAATCAACTGTGAAGGCTTGCTTGAAGATTTATTATTTTCGTCAGGGACAAGGTGTAGAAAGGTACTTGGTTATCGGTAATTTTTAATTATTTTCTCATTAAAATTTAGTAAAATTATTTTGGTGGCCGCCACGTACAACATAAACACGCTGTAAGTGGAAAGTGTGCCTTACTGTTACATCGTAAGAAAACGAAGTACCTATATTACATAACACAATAAGAATATTAAGCTTATGTTTATATTAAGTCACGTCACAAATAAAAATGTCAGAAAATATTTGACTATCACTAAGTTATACATTCTATGTATTATATAAGTATGCGATTTGTCGAAGGATCTGTGGGGCGGCCACTTTATTGTGCAGATTTGCTGACGACAAATAATAGACTACTAACGACAACTCTGACGATGACTAATGATGATACATTTATTTTAGTTTACCTTTACATTTATTCAAATGTATTAATTTTATTATAGAGTGAGTTTTTCGATTGTTACAGGGATTTGAGATGGCCACTGTTCCAATGATGAACCATTTGGCAGGACCTTCCTCTGCTGTGTATGTGGACCCTCTGCTAAAACGACAAAAGATTGAGGACATGCCACCCTCAGAATTTCTTCGCATTCCAATCACAGATTTAAATCAGAGTGGACCCCTTTTTGCAGGTATGTTTAGTAGATTTGTAATTTATATTTTCTAGTAGATCTTGTAGGGAATGGTGGTTGGTAAAATATTATTATATAATTCGTTTCTGACGTGGACAAAAAATAATCCAATTCTAATAATTACGACTTTCCCCTCTGCATCTTCAATCTTACAAAATTACAAACTGTTTTGTGTGATTTAGGACCAGGAGCAAAGCGCGATGTTGCTGCCAGTATACTTGGAGTTGCTCTGCCTAAACTTGAAAGAAGAGATCAAGATGACATTGCACGAGCCAAGAAATATGCAATGGAACAGAGCATAAAATATGTATTAATGAAACAAACACTTGCACACCAACAGCAGGTAAAATTAAATATATTTTCCTAATGAACATGAGCAAAAGTGTGTGAAATTGAAATTAAACGAAAATAATTGGGAATGGTTTTTAGCAAGCCAAATCTTTACAGCGGCATCAAGCGTTGGTGCTTATGTGTCGAGTGTACATTGGAAGTATTAGTTTTGAACTTCGCGAGGATACAATAAGACAAGCTTTTGCTCCTTTTGGTAAGAAAATATTTTTATAATACAATTCACTGTTGCGTATTCATAGGCCAAGATCAACCTCTTATCGATTCAAATATACATAATATGCATTTATATCTAAATATTCCGCTGTTTATTGGTTTATTACCTTTTCCTGTTTTTGTGATAAGCATTTTGTAAACATATACTTCATGATTGTCATATCTTCGTTTTGCATTTTTTTTGGAGGTTTATAAACAGTGGCAAGTAGTTTGTTAAATCTGGTAGTATATTCATTTTCTGACTTCTACCGATTGATAATCTTTTTGCTTTTGCTCCATTCACTTTTCAAGCCAAATTGCAATGCCACTCCCTCCCCTTGTTTTATAATTTTAATCCAATTAACCAAATTCCATTTGTCAGAGGTACGGTAAGAAATTGTCTTGATATTTTTCTGATTTTGAATTCGTTCTTTCATTTTCGTTAATATCCGTAGTAGTTTTTGCTTGGAGAGTATTCATACTTTTTCTTGGAGTACTTGACAACATGAACTAAAAATACTTTCACAAATGATGCTGTCCCATCGCTTACGCTTTCACTATTCCTCCGTGGTACAGTTGTGGGGTTGTGCAATTTGCCTGTTATGCAGAACAACTGTATTATATAAGTATAACATTTTCGCTTTTGTTGAATGTATTATGGGGTTAGGATTTGTAATACGAATGGAATTTGGCAAAACAGGACCAATTAAGACAATTAATATGTCTTGGGACCCGGTTGCACAGAAACACAAAGGTTTTGCCTTTGTTGAATATGATCTTCCTGAGGCGGCTCAATTGGCTTTGGAGCAGATGAACGGAGTCATGATCGGAGGACGTAACATCAAGGTATGAAAGAAAACTATTAATTAATTCATCAATGCCGTTAAATAAATAAAGCATGGTTTCTTTTCTTTTTTTTTTACACATTAACATGAAAATCATTTTTGTTTTAGTGTGGAAGAGATACAAGAATAAAGTTTTCCCACATGGACCAAGTCATCGATGACCTAATGGACGAAGCCAAGGCTTATCATCGTATTTATGTCGCCTCAATTCATCCAGACTTAACCGAAGAGGATATTAAAAGGTTTGTGTTGAAAGTGGAATGCTAAGTAGTTTTCATGTGGTCCCTTGATGTGGTGTTTAGATTTCACGCTAATTTTCTCAAACATGCGTTATGTCAGAATTTAAATAACTTTGCTCATTTTTAGTGTATTTGAAGCATTTGGAAAAATAAAGGCTTGTAAACTTGCTCCAGGCCCGTCTCCAGGAAAACATCGGGGCTATGGATTTATTGAATACGAAACAGCACAGTCAGCTGCCGAAGCCATCGCCTCCATGAACCTTTTTGATCTTGGTGGCCAGTACCTCAGAGTTGGGAAAGCCATCACACCTCCTAATGCTTTGCAGGTAATGTCTAAAGGTGCTAAGTGAACGATTAATTATTTTGATTTTGACGAGAAATACTGAGCATTAGTGTTTTGAATATTTATTAGCAAGCAAATCCAGGACAAAGTCAAATGCCAACAGCAGCAGCAGTAGCTGCTGCTGCTGCCACTGCAAAAATTCAAGCAATGGAAGCCGTTACAAATACAGCCGCAGCTCTAGGACTGACAAAACACGAAACTGCTTCGACTTCGTTGTCTTCAGCGGGGATGTCACCTGTTTCAATTGGAATGGCACCCTTACCTTTACCTATCGCCCCTGTTCCATCTATAGTCTCACCTCCTCGTTTGGTAAGTTCACTCAGTTCCTTTTTTATGCAAATTGCTAATCAATATAAATGAATTTTATCCACAAGAAATTAACTGTCAAACCCTGTTGGTTTTCAATGATGGTATGATAGTTGACGACTTGTGGGAAATTAATAGTTTCTAAAGTTTGGGCTCAAGATAGGAATCTTTCCTAGAAATATTTTGAGTCAGAATATAGAAACTTACATTCGACATTTACCAAAATCGCTAAACTAAAAAAATCATGTTTTTGGAATTCTAATATTTTTGAATATCTTATGTGGGGGATATTCTAAGTTAAAATCTATCTAAGCATATAATTTTTTCGAGCCAAAGCTGGAGAAGTAATAATTCTATTTTGCTTTAATGTTGCAGGTGGCTCCTACATTAAGTTCGCTCTCAAGTAGTTCGATTGGACTTTCTGGTTCGCCAATCGTATCGAATGTACCACCACCGGGTATTGCAATTCCTGGAGTGGGGGTCCTTCCCGTAACAATTCCTGCTACCATTGCTGGAGTTCTGGTCCCTCCTGTTGCAGTTTCATCTGGTAATTAAAATAATTTTGTGCAATACAGTTTAGTATGTTTAAATATATTACACGCTTAGGATAGGCGTATATAATATATCTATTATACTAGACACAGCTAACATCGAGGTTAAATCAAAAACAAACGAACGCTTGACATAAAATCCACAAGAAATTAACTATCGAGTCCTGTTGGTTTTCAATGATGATACGATAGTTGACGACTTGTGGAAAATTAATAGTTTCTAAAGTTTGGGCTCAAGATAGGAATCGTTCCTAAACATATTTTGAGTCAGAATATAGAAACTTACAGAAAAACAATAATTATTAACAATAACTGCTTTAACTTTAAGAATCTTAAGTCATTATGACAATATCTTTATATAATGTAACAATTTTATTGACTTTCACAAAAGCTATGCATTACGGTACTAATTTTGAAAGTGAATTATTGATTAATTTAGGAATTACAAATACTCCTCCCATGGCTATACCCCCGCCCACCATTCTACCCGCGATGACAATGCCACCGATGCCATTAAATATTCCTATAACGATGCCATCCGGACCTTCAGAACTAACTAGTGCAACCTCACACGCACAGACAGCTCCTTCGTCTTCTTTAGCTCCACCTCTTCCGTTTTCCTTGGCTCCAGCAGACGCAACGGTAACTGTCATTTCCTTTTATTGAATTATTAAAGCAGTTGATTTTAAAATCTTCATGTGGAATTTTTGTATCGGTGCTCTTTAATTCCTTCGATGAAATTAACTGCACATATTATGTCCATTGCAATTATGTATATTTATTTTTTTATTACAACAGAGAGAAGAGCTTGTGAAGAAATTAGCTGAAGATAATGAAAATACTAGTCTCTCATCTCAAGAAAATGTATCAATTAAAGGCCAGAGTGCAAGACATTTAGTCATGCAAAAATTAATGAGAAATGAAAGTTCACCAGTTATTGTATTGAAAAATATGGTAGCCCCTGAAGATGTGGATGACACGTTGCAAGATGAAATAACAGAAGAGTGTAATCGTTATGGGGCTGTAGAACGGGTAATTATTTATGAAGAAAAGCAATCAGAAGAATTGGACGCTCCTGTTGTTGTTAAGATATTTGTGGAATTCAGCAATCCTAATGGTAAGTATACAACCTTGCTTATAATTCCATATGAAAACTGCTGATTACTTTACATACAAATATTCGTAAATGCCAATTCCATTTAATTTTTGTTTGTTGCAGAAGCGGAAGCTGCTAAGAATTCACTGCATGGTCGATTTTTTGGAGGTCGAAGAGTAGTTTGCGAGATATATGAATTTCCTATGTACAAAAACAATGATCTATCTGGATAACGAAATTTTTTACGATCAATTGATGATATTTATATGGCTATTAATTTCTTAATTTTTGATTTTGTAATATATAGCAAGTCTCAATATCTCCAGACAATTTGTAACTCGTTTGCTGTGCATTATTCGTTTTTATTTATGTAAGGAAATGTTTAAAAGCCAATTTGATAGATTGTTGCCTGTTTGACGGTTGTACAACTAGTTTAGTATTGTAATTGTAAATCAAAACGTTGTAAGTAGCTTGTTAAATAACTACTAACAATAGGAGCAGTCTGATTGAGTATAAAATGTCAAAGATCTAGGATATTTATGGATAAAGCGTAAATAAGTAGCGTTAGGTTCTGTACGAAGATGGTGTGTAATTCAATGGGCCCTCATTGAAAATTGTAATTGCTTTTATATAATTGCAGTCTGCTAAAACGTTTATATCTGTCTTCACTTTTTATTTAGTTGTGTACCGATGATGTATGTAAATTATGGATATTCTTCAACATCGTGAGATTGATAAGTGCGAGGAAAGAAATGGTTCGCTGTCGCAATTTTAGGGAAGGCAGTCCTTATATTTAGTTAAATAACGTAATAATGCCGAAATCTGACAGTTTCAATGCGATTTTGTATTCACTATTTAAATATTATTTCTTGTTTTGATTAATATGTAAATATAGTACATAAAGTAGTATATCTGTCAACGTGCACATGTTATTAAAAGATTTTTTAAATTCAAGTGTATGTTCAGTTAAAAACTAATTTTATTTGTCATCAGTAGCACATTAATATGGCAAATTTTGATAGAATGACCCAGATGTAAATGAACGGAGTTGTATTGATTTCTGTCTGTCCTGATCATGAAAAATCAAAAGTGTTTTGATGAATTTCATACCGGAAAATACGCTTCCATTTAAATAACTTTTTTTAGTTTACCACTAATTTATTTGCTCTGCTTTGTAGTATTTTAATTACTAAATACAAAAGCTGTTACCTACAGATAGATGGTATATACAGAACGGAATTTATTGCTTTCGAGTTTGATAGAGTATTTTTAGTGTCGCCGTTGTGCTATATATATTTTGGTTATCCTCTAATAGGGTAATAGTGATACGTATTTCAGAAAATGTATGAAATGGGTGCATCAACCAAGCTAATAAGGGACAAAAATGTGAAATTTTCATTAACATACTATAGTCTGCTTAATAGTCACAAATACTGCCTGCATGAGTTTTTCTTCCAACCAATTAGCCATTTATCTACGGAGATATATCTGTATCTTGGTGTCAAAATCTACGTCGATACACATCTTAACTTGAAAGACACAACGATAAAAATCAGTCTGGTTATATAACTGAAAACTTTCTACACACCAAACATGATGGGATATTTACATTAATTAAGCCCATTTCATTACAACTACATTGTTTTTGAATTCGTCAGGTGTTCTGTGTTCTGGGCAAAATTATTACCCTTGTAATGATATAAATGCGTCTGGGCGAGCTAATGATGTTTATGGCATATCATACAAACTGAAAGTATATTTATGGGTAAAAGAGGTTGAATAATGTTCTTCTGTCTTCTTTAATAATAATTCGTGTAAATAGAAACTTCCATTACATCCTCGCAGCTCCTGATTGTGCTTACTAAACGCAGAAGGCCAAGTTAATTCAAATTTTCTCACGTTTTTTATGCTGTAACGTTACTGTAATTACTGTTCTTATTCCATGCAAATCCCACTTACAACTTCCACATAAGCATTTACTTTATTTGTGTGGTGTGAGCAGCTATGATCTATAAGCTCTTCTGAGCCATAAATCTAACTAACACTTTTTTAGGTGTCTTAACAAATCAAAAAAGAATTGTAAAATGAACTACAGCCATTGATTATTTCCTATGTGCATGAATATGAAGATATTTACATAGACAATACATTTATAATCAATAAAAATATTGATGATCGGTATACATATATACATAGGGATATTTTTGTTCTGGTTTCGGAACAAAAACTTGAAATACCTGATGGACATTGTAAGTAATGAACCCAGGCTTTGCACAAATACAAAGTGTGTGAACACAAATATCCGGGATTAACACTTCGTTTATCTACAACTATTGGCTATCCTTTTTCAAAAATGCTTTTTCGCGTTTATTATTGATATCATTTTCTAAGCTGTCGTATACCTCATTTTCATAAACCTGAGGGCTATTTAGATTGATATAAAATCAGGCTAATATAATAAAAAATTAAGGCTCATTAGTATGCATGAATCCACCTCACATCACAACTACAAGGTTAAAACATTGAAATATTTACATTACATAAGATAAGGTAGTATACTTACTCCAAGTTTTGGTAAACTGTCATTTCTTTAAGGTTTATATACTGAAATAACTACAATAACTGTCATAAATATCAGTTCAATATTTTTATTATCAATATCAGCCCAACGATAGGGCTAGTTAACTCTTTTGGCACAAATAAATATGTCATTTTTATAGAGCAAGGTGTAACAAGGTAGGTTCTATTTGTGTTCCTATCTCAAGAAAAAAGGCTATGCGATATGAATTATTTTTGCATTCTAGCTACATGAATTCATTTGTCACATAATAAAAAATTAAAAGTAGCAAAAGCAAAAAAGGATATGCAATACGCAGACTGGATACAAATACAGACATTTATTTTGTCTTGGCAAGTTGTAAACTTGTATCTGTATGTATTTAAGTTATTATATCACTTTTTATATAGATAAAATTAGATAAATACTTTTGCAGACATAAAATAAATTGTATATGTAGCACCAATCCACATAAGTACATGGAATAACGAGTTATTTTTCTTATTATTGTTATAAATTCAATGCTTTTCATTTCACATGGTAAACATTAAGTCTAATTAGAGCTTGTGGTTTGTTTAATTAAACAATATAACAGTAGTGCATTACTGAGCTAGAAAAGAAAAAAAAATTGATGAAAATAGGTCTACTTTAATCCGGTTCATATTCCCTATAGGTATTTCCATAATGTAATTTTTAATTCCTTTTGGTGCGTATTTATAGACAGTTAGACTTTAGTTAGAACAATCATTTGAAATAATTTGCCTAATTTCTATTGTTGTAAATGTAGGTGCAAGGTAATTATGGCATAATTATTATTTCTATTGCTTAAAGATTCGTTATTCCCACTATGCTGAACTAAAATTGTAAATAATGCCTCATAGCAATGATTCACATTTGTAAGAGATGTGTTTTAGTATTTATACAGTACTACGAAACACTTTTGTTTTCCAATGGATTCTGCGTACCCGCTGCTAAATATCATTCCATATCCACTTTTTATTTTTTATTACTATTAGTTCTCATTGTTCAATGAATTTTTATATCTATACAGCTAGCTATAATAGCTCTCGGCCATTCATGACACTGTGGAGATAATGAAATGAATAAAAGATGCTTCAAGAGAAATTAATTAGATCAAGTGGTTAGGTTAATTGAATTACTAAGGTGAGTCAGAGCAATATAGGTGTAATATTTGATTACGTAATTGTAGTGGTAGAGTGGTAGAAATAGAAGTTGATAGGATGATTGGCGAGGAAAGTGTTAAAGAGTGGAAAAATAAACATGCTTCTTGCATGTTATTCCATTCTGTACTTTCCGCAAAGATAATAATAATATTTCTACAATAATATTACATAAAAATTTAATGGTTTTGTGCTGCAGTTCTTAAACTTGAAATGTGCATTACAAATATTTGCATTCTTAAAACAGAAAAGCAGAGAACAGATGGATTTAGTGAAAAGAGTCTTGGTATTATTATTTTATTTGTGTCTAGCCCAGTGTCTACACGCTCTCATATTAAATCCAGCATTTATATTGATGAGTGATGAGTAATAAGTAGTAATAACTGTGTGAAAGAGTAATCGAAATTGGTTGAAGGGAAGGTTATAGGTTTAGTGTGATTTATTATTATTATGATTCATCATTGTGTATAGGTAACTACCTATTATTGCTCCTTAGGCATAATATCATGTAAATAGGGAATTGTAATTCTCTTTTAACTCATGCAAAGTTAAATGTGTATGTGAGACATGGTTCGAGACTCTCATAAAATAAGCTATTCGAATAAAATCGGAATGAAAAGGATAATAATGCCTTAGATTCATTAGCACTCTCAGAAGGTTTGAAAACAATGCTAAGAAAATTATAGGCTGTATTAATGAAGAATAATATTATAAGCTTATAAGTGCAATTAAATGTACTTAGATAATAGTTAGATATAATAATCTGACTAAAAGCTCACCTTGTATTTCCATCAATATATATTATAGTTCTTCTGACTATTGTGTTACTGTTCTTATGCAAGCAGTATCTAAAGTAGCATGTAAATTAAACCAAGCAATAAGGGACTATGATGAGAATCGGAATATTTTCTACAAGTACATTGCCTATCTTTATTACACGTGAATCAACAATATCTTGACATGCAATTTTCAATTTCCGCCCTCATAAATTAAATATAGCATTGCAATGGAAACTTTGAGGTGCCGAGTGTCCTTAAACTAACTGCACTTCTGTTGGCTGAATGAGCATTAGGAAGATTGTTGTAAAAGATAGGAGCTGTGAGTCGCTTGCCGATCACAAACCACAATCCCCCTTCTTATGTACACTATTTACATTTATTAGCAGATGAGAGGAATTCTTTTCTTTTTTCCTTGATTGCTACAATTTTTTAATGCATTCAATAAGAATAAGTTACACAGAACAGTGTACAGGATAAAAGGTTATTTGCTCTATCAGAAACCTTGTGTTAATAATTCTTCTAGAAGTGTTCAGGTGTTTAGTTAATCCACTATGTCTGCGACTGCGAGCTATTTAGGCATTACATACTAGAATATATTTCATGCATAAACCTATCATAACTTGAGCAAATAGACATTTAGCTCATGTTATTTTTACTTGTACTCTCTTTTTATTTCTTTTGCATTGTTAACAAGTAGGATTTAAAAAATTGTGCTTGGTACATGTACTCACTGTCTATTTGCATATATCCCCTGTTATTATAGTTATCTTCTCATTAGAAAGGAAGATATTAACAGATATCTTTTAAGTAGTTCTACAAGACTTGCCCATATAAAATTGCCTTTTAAACTAAAATCTCAAGTTAGTAGAGTAGGAAAGCCCATAGTGTTACACCGTGCTCCTTAACGATCCCACTTTACATTCCAGCTCAACAACATTCCAGAATTCTCACATTAATTTAACTATAACTATATACTCTCGTGCATTTAATTTCAACTTGGCTTTTTTTGTGCTCCTTCGTTATTTCCGCTTCTTGTGTTTATTTCTGTTCATTTCTACCACTAAGGATTTTCATCCTTAATTCCACTGGAGCTAGTTTTCTTTCCTGTTTTATACTAAAACTCGAGGATTACTTACTACATTTTTCAATAATTCTTTCGTCAGTTTTAATAAACAGTTGCAAATATGTTTACGCTAACGCTATTAGCACTAGTCCTTTGCTCTTCCACAACAATTTTAGCATATCACGAATTTACAAACGAACACCATGATTACCATCATGTTACCACCGAAAGTTTCTCTGAAGGACCCTGCATTAAACCGGAGGTGGCCAAAGAAATCGACTTTGAATGGGTCAGTAAAGTTAACATAAAATTATAAAGAAACAAAACAAAACTTATTTTTAGGCTTAGCGTCTTTACTACATCATCTTCAGCATAGTTTCATTTTAATTCTAAACTAAAGTTGGAAATTGATACAACCAAGAAATCTGAGCTTCCGCTATAATATAGCCTAATTTACATCGAACCATTTTCGGAATTTATGATGTAAAACACAATTATAGTGTATTTTATTTTGATTCAAGTTTTTAAATTAATTTGAAATGAATTAAGTTTTCAGTAAAATTAATTTTTTATTTAATTCAATTCAATTTTTCCAAATAATAATTTTTCCAAATAATAATTTTTCCAAATAATAATTTTTCCAAATAATAATTTTTTCAAATAATAATTTTTCTAAATAATAATTTTTCCAAATAATAATTTTTCCCAATAATAGTTTTTTCAAATAATTATTTTTCCAAATAATAATTTTTCCAAATAATAATTTTTAATGAAATAAATGAAATACAACACAAAGTATACATCAAGATTTCAATATCAATAAAGTATTTACAAATATTACAAATTAGTTCAGCACAGTTCAAAAATGATATCGAGTACATTTTTACTATTTTTAGTTGATGAAACCCAGAACCTTTTACGTGCCCATTGCCAGTCAATTTGCATTCCGAAGAAATGCGGAAGTTTACTTAAGTCGTCCTGCTGAACCGGCTGAATTATCCGAGATTTGTCAAACTGTCGAACTACAAAAAGAAGACGATGGTCATAATACAACGGCAAGTGGATTCGGGAACGAATTCTTCATGAAATGCAAGCCGGAGGATCGAGGAGTTAATCTTTGCAAAACAAGAGGAGGCTCGCCTGGAACGAATCCTTCGAAAGTTTGTAAGAGAAGTACACAAATCATTTTTCATTTAAAACAATCCCGTGTCTTACATTCATTTTAATCTCTCTTTACTTTTTAGCTAAAACTGAAGAGTACATCACGGCAACAGACAATAAACACTACGTGGTGATTGTGAGGTGTGTAGATGACTTGTACAAAGATTATCAAGTTTTGACAACGTATCCTTCCGTCCCATCCGATGTCCTCGATAAAGTTATTGACCACGTGTACGATCTGGGATTCAATCCTCGGAAATTGGCCTACCTTCCACCAACAGGATGCATTCCTCCAGTCGATTACTTTTCTCTGCCGAAATTAGGATGGCCAAGAGAAGGAAGTCACACTCGCTCTCCGGCTCACCGAGATTTCTACCGAAGACCCACTACTGTTCATGTTCCTCAACATCATCCCTTCTACGCATATACTCCATTTCTTCCATTCTAAACCATGACCCACCTTTGACAACAACTTACAATGCCATAATTTCTACATTAATGTATTTAATTGCGTATTTATATGTGAGCAAGGAAGAGTTCTGGAGGAACAAGTCAGCAAAAATAACTGTATGACCCAAACATAAAGTGTTTCATCGTATTCATCTTAAATAAAATACTAAAAATTGCAAGAATGTTAATTAATTTTTATTTGTTTCACACAATATTTGCAAATTTTGGTTCGTTATTAAGTTATTGCCCCTAATACACGCTATTCCAATCTATCATATTTTCTTTTTGCAAAAACTCTTTAGTAATTTAATCACCGTAAAAGCTTTTGAACTTCCTTTCTTTGCCATCGAGGGCTGAATTACTAAAGAAAGGGACCGGTCAGAATTTACATCAACTTGAATTTATAAGCTCAAATCGTTTTCTGATGACTATAATATAATTAATAACACAATTAATATGACTTCCTATTTCGTCTTATTTAATCGGTCATCCTAGCGGTCAAATCGGTCATATTATATGTATATTGTATTGCATATCCACTTTCAACATAAATTAAAGGTAAAACACACTGATATTATCTTTGAAATAGGTCTCTTTCTGTCAACATCTCTAAACTAATTAAGCACTTTTATTCTGATTAGAATTTCACCCAAAAACTCCTTGTCGTACTTATTAGCATCCTGAGAATGAGAATTATGGGTAGTGGGTCTCCTGAGTCCTAACCTTAAGAAAGTGGCAAGGTCAATCAATGTTGTTCGTGTCAAGTGCTTTGTGGAATAGTTTGAACAATTGCTTCTCAAGAATCGATGCAAAAATGAATAGAGCCTGAAACATTGATGAAGATATACATAATTCTGATGAAGAAGGAGATAATCAAACGGAACACGACACGAGCGACGTGCATTTATGCTGTCAGGTTGACCTTATGCCCACATATGTACATGAAATTTGTTGAACAATTATCAAATGCAGAATTCAGACACGATTTACCTAAGTGTTTCTTTGTGTTATTGCATGGCAGGCTCAATTACTTTTTGGGGGTATTCAATAGATATTCATCAATGACTGCACTTGGAGTAGGTCAGGAATCTAAAAGTCACTAAACCAAACAATGAAATATGTGGGTAGGTGGGTTTACCTTTAATGAAATGCAACATGCAACTACATTAGATTGGTCATTAAGTAGTAGCCGATGGAAAAATTAAGAATTGGTTTTCCAAAAGTTTTCTGTCATTCCTGGCCCCTATATCTGAACATTGTTCACACTACATAGCTTTAATCATTTTATATGTAGAGTATTCTTCCACTTAGTCCCTCCAGGCAGCTACAGACTTGACATCCCAGATATCTAATTTTACAATGTTCATTTTCTAATATTTCGCATCATTGCTGCCGTCATTATAATTTACTAAATTAATTCGCAAGATTCTTATCTTTTCATTCTTTCTTTCAAATTGAAAGGAACTGAATCGTGTTTTAGTAAACCGTTTGCTCTGCCTCTTCATTAACCGTAATTGCAATTGAATATTTATAGTACTACATGTAGTCGAAAGTGATACACCTGACTTTAAGAGTACCTAATTAATTGAACTTTCTTGTAATATTGATTTGTAATTTGGCACTTGAATATAAATTTGAGCCTGAACCTTAACGCTATTTTACAAAGCTATGTTCAATGTTCATTCTGATAATCTGATGATAAAGCTCTTCGACATACCATCCGAAGCGAAGGAAGGTTACCAAAATGTTTGTTACAATTTTCCCTAAACGCCGGCTATTGCAATTGGTGCTATTTTTTTGTATTTCTCAATTCGGATTAGTCTGTTCAAGAAGCGCAGAGTTTTTATCCGAAATAGTTTTACAAAGATTTTCAGAATGTACTGTCATTTTTATAGCTGACAATGTAAAAAGTTATACAACAGAAATACCCCTAGAAGTATTTTCGGATAAGATTCTAAATAAAATTATGTCCGTAGTAAGTAATGATGTTTACTTAATTTCGGGAATAAATTCTTTAGAGGTAGAATCAAAACTTAAGACTTCCCTTGGAAGATTCGGAAATGTACACAGGCACAACGAAAATTGCGTTCTTTCAATAATTTCAATACATGAAATATATCCTGAACTGTTTTCTCGACTTTTTAATTTCATTGTGCCCCCCGCTGAATATATCTCGAAAAAAGACGAAGACTATTACATTTTTGTTTCTCAACATGAAGATGTTATTCAACAAGCACTGTTGTCTTCTGAATTTTCAATGAAAATCAAATACAAAATGGCAGTAGTGGAAAATGAAGATGGGAAGACAACTGTGTACAGTTTATGTACTTATTGCAAATCCGGGACACATTTACTTTTGAAATTGAATGTAAACTTGGAGTCTGCTACTGTACCTGAAAAAATATTTCTATTCCCAGATTACTTACAAAATTTCAACGGTTACGTTATTAGAGTTTCCAGTCCTACAAGAATAATTCCGCGGGTACAATTACGGCCGAATTTGAAGGAGAAAGGCAAATATTTTGCTGTCCGAGGATTATACAAAGATATAATAGAAAACGGTTTGCAGAGAAAATATAATTTCACTTACGATATATTTCCCGCCACTGGGGGAGGAGGTACAGGAAATAGACTGGCAAATGGAACGTGGCAAGGCTGCGTTGGAGATGTGATCAGTGAAGTGGCCCACCTGGGATTAGTTACTGGCCAGACATTTGATCGAAGCAAATTAGTCGGCTATTCTTTTCCTGTTGAATACGAATTTTTAACTTTTACATCTGGACGACAAAAAAATATTTTTACGTGGAAAGCAATTCTTTGGCCATTTGCAATTGACATGTGGCTGTGCATAATCGCAGCAGTCATTTTTTCGATTTTCTTCCTTCTTTTCTTATCAAAAAAGTCTACCCAATTCAGTTCTCCCGGCGGGACTGAAAACAAAGAGAGTTGGTCATTCTGGGGAATATTTGGATATATCGGAACAACATTTTTGGAGCAGGGAGCCAGAACTCCTCGGGGAGACTCAATGAGAACATTTTCTTTATTTTGGCTTATGTTTGCACTGGTTGTAACTGGCGTTTACAGATCAAAATTGGTTGGATTTCTTGCATTTCCTTTAGCTGAACAACCCCCTAACACTTTTGAAGAGCTTTCCGAATCCTCTTTCGAAAGTGGATTGTTATATTTTGGTGGTGCGGCTTATCATCTGCTAAAAACTGCAAACAATCCAACTTACCTGAAAATATTTCGCAAAATGAGTCTTGAGAATGACACTTTGAATTGCTTCATCCGAGCTTTGAACTCTAAATTCAGTTGTATTTCCTACAGGGGTGTGGCGGATTTTGTTTTGAGCAGAAATCTTAGCGATCGCTTCGGAAGAAATGAATTGGAAATTGCTCCTGTCTCTACTTTCTTCATTGCCATTGGATTTGTAATGGAAAGGCGAGCTATTTTTCGTACGAATTTTGATAAGGTTATTGCTCCTATTATAGAACGGGGCCTCGCTCAAGAATGGATTAAAAAGGATTACACGCAAATTCTGCGACGGAGAATCGTCTGGGAAAAACTCAATGGAATTAACTCAGATATCAAAAGTGCAGTGGGCTCGGTGGATTTAACTCTTGAGCATTTTTCAGGAGCCTTTCTAATTCTTGGATATGGACTTGCAGCGGCTTTCCTCATCTTCATCTTTGAAAAAATCAAACTGAAGATATGTCAGAGAAAACGAGTCCTCATAGATGGAAAACCTCTTTTAAAATCGTCAATATTTTACTGATTTAATAGTGCTAACATAATAACGCTGATAGATACCCCAAATTCCCCTGCCCATGTATATGGCATTTGTTTTAATGACATTTTGAATTTGATGAGTAACATTGTTAGTAAATTAATTTTTCGACAATATATTGTGTCCAGATTTTAAAATAATTAATTACCAAGGTCAAAGCATGATAGACCAAGATTTATACATTGTAGCTACTGTTTGGTAATTTTGGTATCAGAATATGGAATCTGTATCAAAGTAAGAATCTTGAGAAATGCTTTTTGTTCTATACAATTTCTAGCCATCCAGTTTTGCTTGTGTTCATGGGGTACCCACGGTGTACCCAGTGTATATTGCAATAGTGCTAGTGACTACTGAGTATAATTGAGCTGTGGAAATAACAATAGTACCTATATGAGGTATCTACCTGATTCTTTAAAAAATATTGTAGTAATGATAGCGTGGTGGTTGCAATAAAATCGTCTTTGGCAAAGTTTATTGTTCTTTTACATGCTGCTTCTTTCTCGTGCGTCATAGGCCAAGATATCCATCTAGACTCTTATCATTCATCAGCGAAATCCGTGTACAAAGCAGAGCAGAGTGATAAATAGAAGAAAAATTATTATAGAATACGAAGAAAACTGTTTATAATGTTTATAATTATAATTTTCCTTTAACCACAAGTAACCCATAATACTCTTTCCCTACCGCAGGCGCTGAACTGATGACTATGATGACGGTTTTATTTTTCTGCGTAAATAACTTGATGCATGTACATCAAAAATTAATTTCACCTTTGATCTACTTGTTTTCTATATAAATCATTGATATATTATAGCTACCAATAAACTAACTCAGCAAACATTCGAGTTATATTTTCAGTACAGCAGCCTATTGTTTTTAGGAACTGTATAAAATCCAAATTTTTAATTGAGTTAATAAGATAACAGAAATGTGACTAGAAAAAATGTGTTAGAGGTTAGATTGGAAACAATAAATCAATTCAGTAATTGTTCGGACAGATACGTTGGTAAAGATAGACAAACAGTAAAGATTTTCCATGACGTACCTCCAGGTAATATTAACAAAAAAAATCATCGAGCTAGATTTGTTTAATTTTACACACTACTGGCCCTGATCCTAAGATTGTACCTATTCGGGTATTCCTACTTTGCTTTTTATCTTTCGGAAATTCTCGCCTTTTAATCAGCTTTTTTAAACAATTTAAGTTATATACACAAAATGCACATGTTTGAAACTGGCTAAAGGTCAAAATATTATTATTATTAGCGAAACGGATGTAAAGAATGTCTCAAAACACAGCACAGTTAATTTTTTAATGGCATGCTAATTATTGCCTTCGCAATCACACTAATTGCCAGTACCTATGATTATTTCTATAACTGCATACAATTCCTTGTAGCAAAGGAAAAGATAAAAGTAGTTCCGAGGTGGTTCCGAGGTACGAAGCAGAAAGTGGTATGTCTGCTGTAGTGGTATGTATGCTGTATGAATGGCATCTGTTATATTGCAATATCGTATAAAAATGCAGACATTGGGAAAAGCCGCAGAATAATTCCAAATACTACGCACATCGGCACATCCGCATCCCTTCAGTTTATGCTATATGAGCTTAGAATTCCATTCTTATAGATAATTCAGAAAAATATATTTTTCTGTTATTAAGATTCGTAGTGAATGCGGTTGAGAGTTGAGACACACGGATGTAGTCCATATTGATAGTATATAGTAGTTACTCTTTTCTTATCCAGTTATAACCACCTCTACATATTATGTGAATGTAATGAAGAGTAATATAAGAACATATTATTATTATACATTAAAATGGGATGCCAAGTATACCATGAATGTAGAAACTTCATACGTAACTACAATAATAACATTAACAATGCTTTTTTGCTCATAATAAAGTAGGCAAATAACAAAACGGTCATTATAGCCAGCTATAGCTTTCAACGTATCTGTGGAGGGATTTTTTGCACCTTTCTGTGAATCTATTGTTTTCTATGGCACGATTAATGCATGTGAACTGAATACTAAGTTCTAGATGTGGGCACATCTCCTCGACCCTACTCAACAATTCATGGAAATGGAAATGGAAATCAATCCTCTGGATCTTCATTTATTAGTGCAGAGTTTTCCGTCGAGCACAGGCAACAGCCATTCAGCTGTTCCTTTTCACCAATCTTCATTTCTATGATTTTTCACAGTTTGAATTCATCGTGTTAGTTTGATAGCAGTTTTACATTCAACTGATTTTCTTACTACGACAAAAATATTTTTAAAGTTCGCTGTGCTGTAGATTTTATAGAAAGTGCAGTTCTTTTTTTAACTTCAGTAGATCTAGCCAATGATTTTCTTGAAGAATAATAAAAGTAGGCTTATTGAGATTAAACGGATAGCCACACCTGTGCATTTTTCGTGTAATTGAAATTATAATAGACTCGGAATTCCAGACATTATAATTAACATGGATTTTTCAAGAAGAATGAAAACCCTGTCAGTTATCTGCGTTTTGCTAACCTTCACAAAGGAAACTTATTCCCGTAAGTGTGTTGCAATTGGGAAATCAGCTACACAATTTCCTAAATATTTCTTAAATCTAAGTACCTACGTAGATATTCATATTGCAGGTATATGGTTCTATATAATTCTGTATGATTCATTTTTATACCCTTACAGTCCAATGTAGATCTATCAATAAAGAAGTCGGAGATTGTGTCAAGATCACTCGCTGTCCAGTTCTCTTTCAGTATTTAATTTCAAAAACAAGACAGAATCTTATTATGTTGCAGCGCCTTACCTGTGTTACAGATCCAGAGTCCGAACCAATAGTAAGTTTCAAGAAATAATTGACTTTGTCGTTACATTTTGCGTGTGCATAATAATTTTATTTTCATCATTGTATACGCACACACCGATAATAACTAAACTAATGAAGACTGAAAAACATTTCATCCCTAAAAATTTTTTTGAAAATTGATTCAGTAATGTCATTGTGTTTTACAGGTGTGTTGTCCTTTAAAGGATATAATCAATCCGAAAGTTAGCGAGGAATTGCTGATAGATCATTCTGCAACTTCTTCAATGACACAAAGAAGTACATCGACAACAACAACTACAGAAACTCCTGTGAGACATCCCGATGTGGATTTACGTAACCATCCTAACTTCAAATTAATTCCCGATTTGAAATCCTGCAGTCTTTCTGTAGTTCAAGACCGAATTATCGGTGGAAAAAACGTTTCTCATGGAACATACCCTTGGATGGCACGAATCGGATATAAAAGTAATTCTTAATTAATTACATTTCCATTTTTTCTTGTGGATGTAATACAAACGGTTTTAATCACCTTTCTAGATAAAAATACGGGGGTAATTGCCTACTATTGCGGTGGTACCATCATCAATAAGCGTTACATCATAACAGCCAGTCACTGTACTAAAGGATTTGACGACAATTTCATGCTGTAAGCGATTTACATCGATACTCTTTCTAATACCAAAAGTTTCGAAATGGACAATAACTTCAATAGAGATTTACTGTAATGTTTTTAGATCAGAAGTGCGTTTGGGAGAACACGATACAAATGTTTATGAGGATTGCAATCCAGATTTGGGGAATGTTTGCTCAACACCCCAAGACTATCGAATCGAAAAAGTTATTTCGCATGAGCGTTATAATTCCTTTTCAAAACAGAACGATATTAGCCTCATTAAGGTTAATCGGGACATTTCTTTCGATTCATGTAAGTATTTATCATAGGTGTTGTATAAAATCTCCTCTTTTACCGTCATACAATAAAGTGGCCACTTTTCAGATTTTATCCGCCCAGTCTGTCTACCTTTCTTGAAGGAATACGGCATACCTTCTTCAGTAGAATCCAAACTCGGTCAAGGCTACGTTGCGGGATGGGGAAGAACTCAGTGGAGTAAGCCTCCGATTCATTGTTAACTTATTTAAAACTATTTTCATGAATTAATTTTTCGAATTCGTAAATAAAGGTAAAGCGGAAGGAAGTGTTCAATTATTGGAAGTAAAGCTGCCAATAATTTCTAACAGCGACTGTCAAGAAATTTATAAACGACGAGTTGTGATTTCCGAAAATCAGGTAATAAGATCAATATTAAAAAATTATTCCTGCAATAAAAACTTTTTTATGAAATTATTTATTCATTTTGCTGGATAAAAAACTAATAAACAGTAGTATTTACCGTATTTCTATTTATCATCATTTGCTAGTTATAACATCAAGCTAAGCTCTTCATTTAACGATAATTACTTTCTTCTTAATTTATCAGTTGTGTGCTGGTGGAGAGATGAGCAAAGACTCTTGTGGTGGTGACAGCGGGGGACCATTGATGGAAAATGTGGATATTCCTAACAGTATCAGTAAAATGTTTCAGTTTGGGGTTGTGTCATTTGGGCCGGTGCAGTGTGGAGTTGGAGGTCTTCCTGGCGTGTATAACAGAGTTTCCCAATATCTGAAATGGATTTTAGATAATATCGAGCCATAAAAGTTATATTATGTACATAAGTAATATGATGTTGTGTTAAATTGTTACAAAAGTCTCTCTCATAAATATTTTATTACTATACTGTTGCATACATATGTAATCTATCTAACTACATACACAAATCGACTACTTATAATATTGTGCACTGATGGGTAGTCGAATTTTAGTCACATCTCTCAGTTGACCTGTAATGGTGATGTTTTTGGTAGACAATAAATAAATTATTACAACTTAATTTATTGGTTGACAGGAAACTAAGTACTAATTGTGAATATTTTCGCCATTATTTCAATTTTTTGAATGTTTTGGTACTTTTTACCATTTTTCACGGCTGTACCATTAAAAGTTACTGTGCTATCACCCTTTAGGAAATTAACAAAGAATGGAAGCAACGCATTCAATGCTTTTGTCACGAGCCCTATACACATACTTACAATTTACATGTTTAACAGTGAGAAAGAGCACCTGCATTTTATGGTGTTACAAAGTAATTGAATCTGATTAAAAATTATATAATATGACCCTAAATTGAAAACATTGAAGTACTAACTTGAAGAAAGTTAAAACTAAATCCAAATATTTTATACTGGGAACAAAAACAGGAAAAAGTACGTTCTCACTTTTCTACAGATTTTAATAGTCTGTTAAAATTGTATACAAAATACAACTGCTCACTTTATGAAGAGACTTTTAAAATTTTGTAATCCTTGTACTTACTCTACGAGGATTACAAAATTTTAAAAGCCTTTTACAAAGAATAACAGTGTGGTTTCTCTAATTTCGACAACAACAACGCTATATTCCAAATGTATCAGCAAGCACCAGTATGAAATACATGTAATAAATACCAATATACCTGTAAGCAATAATACAATTAAATACGATGCATCATGTACACAGTACGACCTTCAACTGAGCGTATCTGCTCATTTTAAATAGGTATGGGTAAACAGAATACATCCGGATCATATCTTTACATATCTGAGGTTTTTCTAGAAATACGTTTAATTTTGGTGTTTTTGTGAAATACCTATATGAAATTGGGTGAACAACAATTTTTTTTATCTGAAGTCTGAATATGATCTAAAAAAAATGTTTGTGTTGTAGAATGAAACATGAGCACTATACAAAATTTATGAGAAATGATACGCGAAAAATGGTGCTATATATCGTAAAAAATATTGTTTCAACGGACGAATATGATTCTATAAGTTAACCAGGATAATTTATTGACCTTCATTGATAAAAGTTTCGAAATAATGTCTGCCAATACCAGTAAAGTAATCAATGCGTTCCAATTATACGCATTTAAACCAACACCATTAAAATGGTCGACAAAAATAATTGCAGAAATTAAACATATTTTCAAGTCTAAGCAAAATTTTTGCGTTTAAACTTTTGAAAGTAATCGGAGACAGTGTAATTGCGAGCGAATTATAAGAATAATGTTCACAAGTCCACGTGGTTATAATAGGAAAAATAAAAATTGATGAAATAATAAAAATAGGAAGAACTGGTATATCTCAGACAGATCCATGTATGGATTTCAGAGCCATGAACCCACTTTCTACGACAATGAAAAATTGGCAGTTTGAGATTCACGATCTCAGAGCTGAAGGTTTTGTATGAATAAAAGAAATGGCAGAGTAACTCAATCTATCCGTATCTAGTTAAATGTATGTACTGCGTATATAAAAGATGAGATCTTGTACAGATTCTTATCCATAAAGATGACACTACCTCATTTTTATGCATTCACAAGAAAATCCTTTTTCCTTAACTGGAGATATGCTTCCAGGCAAGTAGGATTTGGATTTCTTAGTAATCTTTCCTTAGATTCCGACTGCATTGTATCTCGTAATCTCGTAGTTGTTTATTTCAGTAGGTATCTATCTAAGTAGCATAGTAAATAACACAATGTCTTTAGCTACAGAATTGAGACTATTGTTCACAGACTGATGGTTTATAGGTCTAGGCATACAATAGAGCACAAAATGCAGAACATGTTATGCGTGTTCAGATCTGTGTAAATCTACACTTGATCATACAGTGAAGAAGAACAATATTATTATTCATATTCAGAAGACAAAAAGTAGACAGATCCGTGTAATAATAATTACTATAGTTGAGTAGAGAGATTCCTGACAAGACAACTTTTTTGGTGTGAAATCCACGCTTCTTCTATCCCACAACTAATGCGATACACAAGAAACGAAAGGAACAAAAGAGTCGAGACGTCTGTAATCTATCTAACGACGATAGCTATTATGAGGTCATCTTATTTCTTCTAGTCTAACAGCAAGGCAATTCCTGCGTTCACCACTTTAAACCATAAAATCATCTTCTTTTCTCCGAATCATGGTTTCCTATCTTCATCAAAAGTGATAATAGCTTTTTGGTGCGAAATAAACTACTGATTATCCTTTCAATGTCAATCAATATGACAGAGTGTGTAACAGCTACGCATTTTAAACATTTATTTTTTCTTCTCATTCTATGCAGTCAATATCCAAACACCTTTTCACGTAAGACGAGTTTTATTTTCCATTTATTATTGCACATTTCATCCCTTAATAGCTTGCATCTTGCATTTCTGCTATATTTACAGTTATTTTGCATGAATTCGTGCATTCGCTCTCGGTTTTACAAAATGATCCTTCTATAATTGTTTATTTTTACATTTAAATCGCGACACAAAATTATAACTATATACACCTGTAATTTACCTGTAATTAAACATTATGGCATTTAAAATTCTCTCTGTTTCTATTTTATGTAACGCTGTGTTTTCAATTCAAATTCAATTTGTCACATTAAAATAAAAGCATTCTTTATAACGTATTTGTGTCTTTATAAAGAGTTATGTAATGCAAACTCGTATGGGGAAGGGCACGTTGATGGGCAATGTGTCCCATTCGAGGACTGTCCCCATCTGCTCCAGATTCTCAAGTCTCGCGATATCACTCGTGCTGAAATTCGCCTCTTGCAGAACCTGACTTGTGAAAGAGATTTTGAAAATCCAACCGTAAGTCGTTAACAAATATACACTAAAAAGCGTCTGTCTAAAATGCTTTGATTTTTTTGACAATTGTATGGTTCATCTTTAGATTTGCTGTGCCCTGACACACTTAAGAGAAGATAGCAAATACAAATTCACTGTGCAATCAAATTCTCATGCTCCTACTGCAAATAGAAATAATTTTAACATGGGAGCCATTGTTTACCCAACGGATGATTACTCCGAGAATATGAACAATCCTATTACTTTCACCAAAGATAACTCATCTTCAAATAACATTTCCGCAGACATCAAAACAGTTGACGATATTTCCTTGCAGCCTTTGGACAGATTTGGCAAACAAGTTCATAAGAATTTTCGTCTTCTGCCTTCATTAAAAAACTGCGGCAATTCCGTCGGTTCCAACCGAATCGTTGGAGGGTGGAACGCTAATCCAGGTACATATCTATACGTTACAAAATAATAATATTTTTTGTCTTATTTTAATATATATAAAAATTTTTGCGAATTTTAATTAGGGGATTACCCTTGGATGGCTCGAATTGGTTACAGAAGTAAGTTTTCATCTTTTATAACATCTCTGAACACTTAATAGGAAATATATTTATTTCTTTGTGTGTGCATTTGCACATAAGTATAATTTAACGGGGATGGGTTCTGTGTTACTCAGCTGTAGGCGGAGACACTAACGAAACAGAATTCTATTGCGGAGGAACGGTGATCAACAACCGCTACATTTTATTGGCAGCGCATTGTAGTGAAGAAATTGACTCAAGTGAAATCGAATTGTATGTCTAAACGCAAATAATGAGAAACATATTCAAATACTTTTATTTTCAGAACGTAAATATAGATTAATGTTTGTAGATCTGTTGTGCGACTGGGTGAACACGACACAGAAACAGATTTAGACTGTAGTGACTCTCTAAATTCTTGTTCGAAATATGAAGATTATGGAATTGAAAAAGTGATCCCTCACAAAGAATACAGTACTGAGGACAAATCGAATGACATAGAATTGATTCGTGTCGACAGGGATATCAAATTCGACACACCATTCATTCGCCCTATCTGTTTGCCTTTTGCTCATGAATACAAGATAGAACAGTATCTACGAACGGAAGATTTATCGCAATTCGTGGGGAAGATGGGCACCGTTACCGGATGGGGACGCACTAAATGGAGTGAGTGCAGTAAATCTTGATCTAATTCGTCAACCATGATAATTATTAATCTTCACATTTTACAACAATTCTATATTCGTGCATTTAAAAATTATTTTTGTGTAGACAAAGCTGTAGGAAGTAAAACTTTGCAGCTGGTCTTCCTCCCCATCGTTTCTAATGAAGATTGCCAAAGAAATTACAGCTCTAGAATTGCCATCACAGATCTGCAGGTACGCTTTGCAGAATTAAATAGTTTTTATTAAAAAGTTTTTTACAATTATTATACGCCAATTATTTTTGTTGTCTCTTATTTAAATGACCTGAATTAAGTTCTGATATGTTTCTTATTGTCTTCTATGAACATAGATGTGTGCTGGTGGTGTGAAAAACATGGATTCATGCAGTGGAGATAGCGGGGGTTGTTTAGTAACTCCTGTGAGAATTCGAGACGAAAAGAACCGACCTGTACCAAAATATTTTCAATTGGGAGTGGTGTCCTTCGGACCAGTTCACTGCGGCATTGGCGGCCTCCCGGGTGTTTACTCGAGAGTTAGCAAGTACAAAAACTGGATTTTGGATAATCTGGAACCCTAGCATCAACCCATAGTATCTTATCAAGTATTTCTGAAATTACGAGTATATTTATAGAAAATGTCCTGATATTGCCATCCATCTATGTTATTTGCCATACTATAATATTCCTCACACCCTAAATATAGTCTCTACGTGGGTAATTTGTTTTTAAATTGTAAATTGACTAATTGTGTGCATTTTTGAGAGCAATGAAACACGGATTGCACAAAGCATGGAATATATGTCAATGACTGTATCTTAGCTTGTAGATCATTAATATTAGGAAAGTATATGGGAAAATATTGTTTAATATTTATTGTAAATACCGATATCAAATTATTGAGCTACAAAATAAAATAGAAAATATTGATTCATTGAACATGACATTTCTTTGACAGTTAATGTAAACCTATTCTTGCTTTGTTCACCAGTAATTATTAAGGAAGTCCTATCTTAGGCGTGTTATATACCATGTCGTGGGATTACGTATATAATTAAAAACAATTTCAGTCGCAATGCGCAATACTCGTAAAGTGCGAAGAGGTTATCGTGTACATCAGCGACCACAACATCGCAACTATATAACTTTGAATATTTATATTTGCTGAAACCTGTTTACCATATCGCTGCCTTGTCGGGTCTTCATTAATTACTAACAGAATCCAATCAGTACTGTACAGGGTATTATTTGTAGTATGACTAAGAGGATTTATTAAGCGCTTGAATACTTATCCCTTGTTTCCAACAGTAAATCAAATACCAGTCTCGTACAGAAGATATTAAAGTTCTAACTCTGTTATATAATCTGTTGAGGAGTTCGAATTAGGAAAATAAGTCACGTGTAATATTTGTACTAACAATGACAGTGTTACACAATCCTAAATCTGAATAGGTACCTAAAATTATTAAGAATATCCACAAAGGGTCCTTAGAAATATGAATTTCATGTTTTCGTGTAGTACGAGGCTTTATTTGTGGATTACCCTGTATGGTTAATTTCCAGTTTCTTGCAGACTGGTTTTTTGAGTTGCCTTTAAAATGCTCTTCCTTTTGTTGTCCTATAAAGGCTATAACTTTTATATTTGCATTGGTAATTTGAACACAGTGTGTAAGGAAAATAATATGCACGCATATACTATGCCCACAACAACAGTCTGAAACAATAATATGATAGTTTATCAGAGAAACGAGAATGATAAATTGCAAATTGAATATTGTACTGTCAAGGCCAAGATTATTGTGCACATATACAAAATTCCTTAAGAGATATACACCTATTTTAAGCTAAATTAAGTCGTTTTAAAAATGTTATCTCGACTAGTGTAATACAAATATGCACACACTTTCTGTGCTAAATTTTTGGTGGAAGGCGAGTCTGTTCACTTGACAAGTTCAAAATGGTGTCGATAACTTCTAGTACAAATGTTTTACAACATTTTTTTGTGTGGTACTTTTACTTGGAGATTTCATTGTCCTTCAATGTATCTACAGTGACCACTAAAGCAAACTCTGTGCGGCGTTCTTTGAGTAAGTACCCTCCTTTTAGTCCTCATCTCACAATAACAAAGTATACACGTGTACATACTAAAATACTTTATTTTAAATACACATTTCTTAAACAGGAATACCATAAACCGCATAATTCCAGCTAACTTTAGTAAAAATAGAAAAAACCATGTGCGTATAAATTATAGCGTCAAAGGAGACAATATGACAATTCATATTATCATGTCAGCGTTTAAACTACCTGCCTTGTAAGAGTCGGTTTAATTCTACATTGTCTGTTGTGGTCAATGGTCATGCTCTCATACTTATGTCAAAATAATTTTTTATTTAACACCCTTTTCAACCCGCATATCGAGAGATTTAAAAAATGATATTTGCAAAAGATCTGCTTGCTGCAGTGACTTAGTTTCTCCGTTTATGAGACTACTCAGGTCAAAGTGAGATGTAGATCCAAATGGATACAAATACAATGGTAGCATCGCTAGTTTCAGAAGCATTTCGAGAAGATATGTTTTCAATTACCAGCTCATCAAACTGAATTTGACATGAGCACGACAGGTAGCTTTCAACATGCAACAGGTGGGTGTTCCATTAATTAGAATTATCTCACCTCACCCCACCGGCTATCCTGTAATCTTGGATTCCCTCTGTTAAATAGAATAAATAGAAAAGCAAACAATTAGTCATGAATTACAATAATAGTATTTATATAAGAATGCAGTGAATTATAAAGTAAAATGGAAAACATTGTATAATAAGAAGCACTGACAGGTGCTATTTATCTGGGCTTGTAAAGATATTATTGTTTTTCATCAATGGCAACATGCGCTTTCCCAAATCACGACGCCTAAAGCTAATGAACTTATAAACATTAGTTGGAATTTTAGAGTAGGTATCTTAATTTTCATGAAGATCAACAATACCAACGCAAACATGCAAAGCCAAACATGCATATTATTATTTTAATGCGGGCATAAACTTCGAGGTTGAGTAATTGCATATTGCATCAGGTGCAAATAAGGTGAAAATTCAGGAGAAATAATTTTTTCTTTTTGTACTTTTGACGCAGGTGATTGCAATTCCTATGATGAAAATATACAGTCATTCTGCGTGTCGTTCGACGACTGTCCTAGAATGCTAGAATTAGTAAAATCTCCAGATAAAACCAAAGAAGAAATTAGGCTTTTGCAGAAGATGACATGCGGATTCATCTTAAATGAACCATTAGTAAGTTCTTCATTGGAAAATTACCATCATAGTGTTGTAGTCGATAACACAAAAAAGTTTTCAAAACAAAATCAAGGTTATTGCGTGACTTTCTTTCAAGATTGATGCAAAATTGTTAAAAACATCGTCCAAAAGAAATAACAACTTGCAGGGAATTATTTGGAAAAACAGTTTGTGATCCGGAGTTGGATCATGATGATGTTTGTTATTTTCAATATTCCAGAATCCAGATCCTTTTTTTGTATGATCTTTTATTTTGTATGTAATGCAATAGAATTCCCTATTTACAGATTTGCTGTCCGTACTACGACATTCTTTTAAAAACGAATTATAATGAAAATGTGGATAGGACACCAACCCCAAGTATCGTTTTCCCTACATCTGACCATGATGTAAGGCCGGAAGTTGCTGATAGCAGAGAGAGATATAAATCTAGTAGTACAACGAGGAAGCCACTTTTCGGAACCACACAGAAATATCATCTCCCTAAACCTTACAAATCCGATATGGACCATCCAAACTTTTCCTTGATACCTCCGTTAAAAGAGTGTGGTAACATCGGAACCGGGAACAGGATTATTGGAGGTGACAATAGTGTCCGTGGGTCACATCCATGGATCGTTCGAGTTGGCTACACAAGTAAATAATATACTCCAGAATTCGTAGAACTTTTTTATGATTTCCAAGGTAAAATAAAATATGTTTAACAGGTCTAGAAGATGATGTCGTTGAATTCGGTTGCGCGGGCACGATAATTAATAACCGCTACATTTTAACAGCTGCTCATTGTATATCGGAGAGGGCAAATTATAAATTGTACGCACATAATATAAAAATATTAGTTATGAAAAGAAGAATAATATTCGTAAAATTCAACGATTTACAATTAGCTATTTATGTTTTTAGATCTACGATACGTGTAGGTGAGCATAATATGGAAACAGACTACGACTGTGAAGATGAAATGGACACGGGAATTCCTTGCTCAACATTTGAAGACTACGAAATCTCCGAAAGCTTTGGACATCCAAACTACAAATCTGGTGGTAGCAGTCGTAGAATGGATGACATTGCTCTGATTCGCGTCGACCGCGAAATCAATTTCACCGCATGCATCGTTAGCCCTATTTGTTTACCCTTTTGGGGAAATTATGAATTGGGAGAGCGTTTTAATTCCATGAATCTTACTCAATTTGATAACAAAAAGGGCCTTGTCTCTGGCTGGGGAGTCAGAAAATGTAAGAAATAATTATAATTATCTAAATAAATATCTGATACAGAAAGACAACTGAGTCAGTTGACAAACTCTTTCACGTTCCCTATTCTAAATTCATAGAAAGTTTTTACTATACAAACTGCTATATTTTTAGTACTTTTGTTTGCTAATCTTATCAACGGAAAAATCCAATTCAAAAGTTTCCTATGTAATAGAGTAGGAAAAGTACGGATAATGATGTCAAACGGCATAATTGTCCCTCTGTATACACATATTTTTTATGAACAGGATTAGCGCAATGTCTGAATTCCTTATCCATCTATTTTATATTTTAGCGGAAAGCCAGGCGGTGGATATCCTCCAGGAAATTCTCATCCCAATCGTACCCACCAAAGAATGTCAAAAGATATTTGACCAGAAGAGCATTAAAGCATCCATATCGGATAAGCAAGTAGGATTTTTAAAACTTAAATAATTCTTGATAAAAAGGAGTTAGTAAATGGATTCGTAATTTATTTTCTCCTACAGATGTGTGTGGGTGGTGTGATCGGGAAAAGTGCCTGCATCGGAGATTCAGGAGGACCTGTGACATTTCCTACCAATGTAAGAAGTCCATCGAAGTTTGTTGGCATGAAATTTTTTCAGCTTGGAATTGTTTCCTTCGGACTGAGTCCTTGTTCTGGAAGCGGAGTCCCAACAGTTTTCACGAGATTAACTGCTTACAATAACTGGATTCTAGACAATATCAGTCCTTAAACATTATTTAATTACCTTGCCTAATCCACAGTTACATAATCAATTTGCATGGTGTGATATGTTCAGTTTAAAAAGTTAATAAACTTGAGTCTGCTTTAAATCTAACATGATAAATATGGGACATTAAATACAACATTATTAGTAAAAATTATTAAGCCCATGCACAATCGTATGTCATATCTAGGGTGTCGCTAATGTATTTTTACACTTGAAGATCAATATGCATTATTTGAATATCAGGCTTCAGCATATAAACTCGTATAGAATAATTATACCTAGTCTAGAAACTGTAAAAATGCATACGATTAAAAGAAATTGATCCACTGATTAGACATTGATAGATTAACGTGTAAGTGTACAGGTAAAGAATTTTAAGTAGACCTACCTGTTATTACAGCATTTCCAGCTTCATTCTATTGTAATCTCTGCATTTGTATACAGTTCACTTTCAGTACAAGAGAATAAGAATGCCGAATGGTAGGAGTCCGTTGTCAGTGAACTAAAAATTTGCATAACATTGCAGATTGCAGCTCCTCAATTTGTAAATACGACTTGATTCCTTTTTCCCTTCAGACTTTCAGACTGAATGTCTTTATTATTCTTTTATTGAGGTAGGTACACACATGTACCAGGTAGAGATTGTATTATTCATTCCAAGAAATCGACAAGAAGAGATACACACTACTGACACTACACCATGTATGGTGTTACAACTAGGTAATTTAGTTTTTACATTATTGATTGTAAACCTTTTTATTGAATTGAAAACATGCAAATTGTTTTATTGTTTTATTTCACTACCCTTACTACTTATATTAGTAAAGAGCGACATAATAGAGTTGTTTATTTACAGATGCATAAACAGTAAAAATAATAAAATCTTACTGTGTAGTTTATGTTAAGAGGTGGTTTTTATTTCATCAATGCATGTACCTACTTAGAAACTATGAATTGGATTGATCTCGCAGTCTAAGCAAATAATCGCCAAAGGGAAACGAGAGCAGTCGGAACAAGTTTGAAAAATACGCATGTAGATTGATTGATGACGGAATCGGGAGCAGAAAACGCCTTTTGTTTGTATCTCTGTCGTTTTCGCTACCTATGAAGAATAAGACAAACCTATGCTATAATTTATGTTAATAACTACGGACTATCACCTAATCTACAGAACCTGTTAACAAACCTATTTTTGTCTTCACTAGCTACCAAGTAATCAAATGGTTAAAGGGCAGGGCCTTGCTTTTAAAACGTTTCGTATAAGTAGATGAAAATTTTCATCTTTTCAGTTTAATGTACCACTGCTCTCCAACAATACAGCAACAAAACAGTTCAAATCCCAATTTGTCTGGATATTCTTAACTAAAACAAAGATTTAACGAGTTTTTCTTCCCCCTCATCCAAACGAAATGGAAACTCATTTCAAAATATTTCACATTGTATTGCTGATTGCAGCTACTACAGTTGGAGCATTCGCTAAAACAAACAGCGGTAAGTAAGATTTCACAGTTTTATGTTTTAAATTAATTTTATTCTTCCCAACTAAGGATATTTAAGTTGGCTAACAACAACTGCCTACTTAATCTGAAAGAAAAGTCCCATGTTTTCAATTGAAGTGTTAAATTGTCTTTGATTTCACATTATTAGGTGGAAATTGTAATTTTCTAAATTCGTCGCCTGGAATTTGCCAACGAGTAGATGACTGTCCACTTATTGCAGCCATTTGGAAGGAAGTCGTATTAGAAATATCAGTTTTTAAAAGTCTGATTTGCGGAGAGGACTACTCTACAGGAGAAACTTTGGTTATATTTCTGCAGTTCTTATACATTGTAATTATAATCACGTTTTGGGAAAGCAAGTAATTGTAAAGAAATATAAAAGTGTAGATAACTAAACTGAAATCTTAAGGTTCGTGAGGGTATCTAGGCTTTTTAATTTCCAATTTCACCATTTCACCAGTAACTCAAAAACTAATTAACAAAAAAGTTCCCATTTTCACCATCCATTCCTCCAGGATCCTGGAGGGGGATACAGCTCTAACTTTTAGTTAGGGTCATATTTGTCACAGGATTTTTTTTAAAAAAAGTCACCATTTCCCTAAAAACTCAAAACCTAATGAACAAAAATGTTCCCGTTTTCCCTACCCATTCCTACAGGATATACGGGAAATGGTGAAATTGTAAATTAAAAATACCTAGGCACCCTCACCTAGGTACCTTAAAGGTCTATACGGAGGTAATAAATCGTATGTGCAATTACAGGTATGCTGTCCAAAATCTGAGAAGGATAGAAAAATTGAAGACGAAGATATCAAAGAGCAACAAAGTTTAGATGATAACAAAATTTACTTTCCTGATGATCCAGAGCTTTTTGATGATGTAGATGATTTCCATCATGTTGCCTACGAATCTCATCGGAATTTTCATTTGCTACCGTCTCTGAATGAGTGTGGAAGTAAAGCAAGTTTACCTTTTGACAGAATTATCGGAGGGACAAATGCTGCCCATGCCGAATATCCTTGGCTTGCTCAAATCGGTTATGTCGGTTAGTAATTTAATTTTCAGAATTTAATAATTTTCATGTATTTTGCAATAGCACTTGCTAATTGTAATTTTCCTGTAAAATTTCTTCAATTAATTTTTAACTGTTTGGTTAATTAGGCAGTGCGAATGATGAAATCATTTTCGATTGCGGAGGGGCCGTTCTGAACAAGAAATATATCCTCACGGCTGCACATTGCCTTCATCACAAAAATTTTCAACCGTAATTCTAAACAAATTAAAGCAATGAAACTAAATTATTTCAATTTTAATTCGGAAAAAACTTATGAGGACGAAAGCTTAAAATATTCTTTCATTATTCAGAGTGCTGGTGCGTCTTGCAGAGTATAAAATGTCAACAGATCCGGATTGCAGCAGTTATTTTAATTGTTCCACAGCCAAAGATTTTGAGATAGAGAAAATCATCGTTCATGAGGATTATAAGCAGCGGAATTCCAGTGAAGAATTCAACGATATTGCATTGATTCGTGTTAAAAATGAAATAGCCTTTGATACTCCTTTCATAAAACCCATTTGCCTTCCTTTTGGGAAAGACTACGATATTGTAAATCTGCTTAACGAAGATAGTACGAAGAATAAAATGGCAATTGCAGCTGGCTGGGGAAGAACAGACTGGCGTAAGTTTCCAATGAATATTCATTGCGTAAAAAAATGTCAATTTCATCTAAACTTAATCTAACATAAATTATTATTAATATTTTAGAAGTCGAAAACGGAAGCGATGTATTACAAAATGTTTTCTTGAGAGTAAATACGTTTGAAGATTGCAAAGAGGATTATGAAAATCAATATCTGCAGATATCTCCGAAACAGGTACACTCATTTCCTACAGTTATAAATTAAAGTTTCCTTTAAAGTAATAATAATTCCTAGGAAATATTTCCTAGAAAATAAACCCTAAGACATAACACACACTAAAATAATATTATGTAATGTTTATACCACCTAGACTTGTGTTGGAGGAGAAGTTGAGAAGGATGCGTGTGCTGGAGACAGCGGTGGACCTATCATGCTTCCTTTGGCAATTCGCACGCATAAAAATACGTTCAGTCTGAAGATTTTCCAATTGGGCATAATTTCTTACGGTCCAGAAGAATGCGGCAAACATGCTTTTCCTGGAATTGCAACTAGAGTTACAGCGTATTTGGATTGGATTCTGAATAATATTTCTAGTTGATCCACGAATTAATGAATTCTCGTTGTACTTGATCGTGACTAGATTCATTATCTACCAAAAACACCATCAACTTTCATTGGATTCAGGGCATCAAGTAAACTATCAATGCAGTATTAGAAAAAGTGCAAAAAATTGTTGAACTGGGTGATTGTGAATATTTGTGTGTAATTGTATGTAAGGAAATGATAACAATGATTTGTGGGGCTGGTAAATATTTATGGGATGTTCTGAATAATAATAAGTTAATATAGAAGTAGGTAAACACTTATTACAATTTGCTTTAATATTGCGATCTACCGTTTCATTAAAATGAAAGATCGCTATAATAGTTGTTTCACTAACATACATAATAGTGTGTTTGGGCTCTTTTAGTAGACTCAATGTGAAAAATCTTGTATCACGAACAAACTTAGAAATAATATTTAAATTTGTAATGTATCAAGTGACTTATACTTTTCTCGTTCTAGCTTTCTAACCAATACTGAATATTATAGCCTAATAAACCTATTAACATGCAAGAAAATGTTTTTATTCGCGAATATCTATGAAAACTCAACGCGCTCTTGCTGATTTCCATAGTTGTTGACCTCAGACAACTGCTGTAGTAAAACAAAGTTTCAGGATTTGATCATGTAAATTAGCAAAGAGTTGTATCACTGATGCGAATAGCAATGTGGTTTTTGTTTCACACTTTCATCTACCATTTTAAAATGCAAGACCGAAATTTAAGGGCCAGATATTTGCGATTTTCCTGTCATTCCATGTCATTCTGTTTAGCATGCGAAAAGATGTTTTATCGCAATATTCAAATTAAATGTGATTTGATCTTTTGGAAAATATTTTTGTTGTCATTGTTGTGGAACTATGCGAAAACATGTTTTGCTCTAAAATTCATTAATAAACATTAGCTAAGGCCGGTGCATAATGCGCAATTGGAAATTTTATAGTTGGTATGCATATACCATACATTTATAGATCCAAATTATGCACTTCAAGTTCAAAAGTTATACTATATTCTGTAAATTGTTATGATAGAAAATAACAAGCTCCTTAAAAAATAAAAATGCACAAGAGTCATCATATTATTATCATAATATGATCTTACAATGTGAGCTGAATTCACAATTATCAATTAGATTCTTTTTTACAGACGGGCATTAACGGACAATATTCATTGGCTGAAGCTGAACTGACTATCTGATTATTATATTTTATCTCATCTTTCTTATCTACTATGATGTAAAACAAAATGGAAATGTAGCTGTGTAGTCGCAATTCTACAGGCCATGCAGTTCCTCATAAATACCTAGCAGAAAAATATGATGAGAATGTATTATTCAAAAAGTTAACTGTATATGTGCATATAACAGTAAAATGTATAATGAAAACTATAAATACTATTTTCACTGACTAAAAATCATTTAAACTTGAAGTGTACAGTAAAAAGAGCAATGAAATGGTCCTAACATTTGTTAATTGTGTGAAAGTTGCCAAATTCTTATACTTCATATGCAAGTCCTATATGTTTATCTTCATTTCATGGTGCTGCCTTTAATTTGAATAATTTCTGATAGGACTACAAGGAAATTCAGTTTCATTGCACATTTATTAATAGTAACAGTAGCAAAAGCAAATGTTAGCAATAAAAATGACACTTCCGTATCTATTTATACATTTATTCAAAGGTAGAAACTCAAATCTCAATGTTTTTATTGTAGCTATTCGCATAAAAAATAACGTTATCTGTGACTATTGCAAGTATGCTGATAATAATGTGCATTAAGTGTTCATATTTCCAGTTTTGACTGTTTAAAAAGTTTGCATGGTCGAAAATAAGATTTTCTTATCTAAATAATAGTCTTAGCTATAAAGAATGGAGGATCACAATATTTACTGTGTCGTGTTTTCAATGGCTAACAAAATCAAAAGAAGCACAGGGAAAATTGAGAGGAAAATTCACACATAAAAACGTATCTGGAATAATCTGGATTTATTATGGACAAAGTACTATCAATTACGCCTTGAGAACAAAAGAATTACATAACAACTTGAACTTGATTCAAAGGTAGGTATATAGTGCTGGAGTTACATACCTAAAACCTAGTATTAAAAGATGAAAATATGCTAGGGACATGAGAAAATCAGGTAATATCGAGACTTGAAGATCTTCACGTGTAAAATGAACGAGCAGAAGAACGTATGCTTCAACTGAGTCACCTAAAGACCTAAAACTATGGGAATTTAAACCAAAATAAAAAAATCTTTGATAAAACTGTTGACTAGGATGAATTCGAACACGGGAATATTTCACTTGTCGAGATTTATTGCGCATTAAAATAATAATATTATAGTACAATCTAAGAGACAGAGAAGCAAATGTGATAAACAGAAGATGGGGATTCCTCCTCCACAAAATTTTTACATGGGAATTTACAATGTGGATTTATTCAAAGTCTTCTAGTTCTTCTGAAGAGAACAATAGAATTTTAAATTGTGACAAATCATTCGTCATTGACCATTTGACTTAAGTACACAACAATAAAACTGTTCCATTAGAATCCTATGCAGTGAATTGTCCATCTGAGATCTTTATTGGTCGTGACATCATCTTTGTTACAAAAAATCAGTGTCAAGTTCAAAGTCCAAAGTAAATAAACCGAGCCCAATAAAGCAAGTTATAAATCGTGACCTAAGTTAACGTTTATATAGAAAGTTTGACGTTTCTTCATGGAAATTCACCACCGACGATAATCAGCATCACTGAAGATCTTTGAGGGAAACACTAAAAGGATCAACAGCCATTGATTTCTTGTGAAAATGATTCCTTTTGGGAAATACTGCAGTGTTAACAAGTTCCTAGTGGTTTCGGTAGTTTTCTTTACAATTTGCAGTAGCGTGACCCTGTCATTAGGTAATTTTTTTTATCTATCTATGCATTATTGTTCTTAATTGAAAAGAGAAAATGAGTAAACAACGGTGCACTCTCTGTACGTATACTGTTATCACGTATTATTACGTAGGATCAAACAAAGTAACAATACCTACTACTTGAAGCGTTAAAATGTGTCAGCCAGAAAGAACAACATTTTTTCCAGCTACTCACAGATTCATGAATGATGAACTCTAGGTATCTCTAGATTTTAGTCTTTATTCCCTTTAGGATAATGAATGATATTTTCCGATAGTGCGTACGTACTGCTACTGCGTATATAGTGACTCAAATAAAATTCCACCGAATATTTTTCTACAATTTAGAATATTACTGCCAAACGTAGTTTACTATACAGATGTCGTGAAATAGTCTTTCCTTTTTCGTATATATTTGCATGGCTGGAGTAAGTAGCACAAAAACCATTAAATTATGTAAACATAACTAGCGTGAGCTGATGAACATAATGAACAATTATAACAAGCCGTAAACAATAAACAATACGTCAATGATTGAAATCCTTAGATCAAACAAGAAACTGTAAACAGTAATCAACAAATTCTACATGCGTGTAAATGTTAGCACGCATCAGTTATATGCCTACATATACCAGTAGTATCTATAAAACGATTCAAGATATTGAATTTAATTTTTATGTAGAGACATCGTGTACATCTGCAGACGAATTCGCAGCTCCTGCTGACGGTCATTGTCTTCCATTGAGAAGTTGTACAGCCATTCACAGCGGATCAAATACACCCAAGTTCCGTCTCATCTTAAAAGCCCTACTTTGTGAACAAGATGACTCATCTTTGGAAAACCCAAAGGTATATCCACTACACACCCTGTCCTATGCCGTACAAATTTTAATTACAGATCTCAATGGATTTCAGGGAATTATCCTACCTTTTAAAACTTATGTTTAAGATTATACGCCTTTTTAGGGAAAAGTAACCCTAAGATGCGACTTTTCATAATTTATTCCCCGAATTAAAAATGCAGTCTCTTAAAATGTCATACTATAAATCAAAGTTCAAGAAATTTAAGACCATTGTGGATACAGTCGCATGTTTTTTGTTGGGAAGTCCAGCTTTAGTTACGTAGTTCTTTTCTTCAGATTTTTTATCCCTCAATTTATTGCAATTATAACTTAGCGAGACAGGTCAGCTTGAATATCCTTTGACACAGACAAGATAACCTATACAACAATGTAGGTACCTATCTTACTTTTATCGTACTCTTAATCTTGCTATTTATTTGTTAGAAGATTCGCATAATGAAACAATTAGGTACCTACCCTAAACAGTTACATACCCGTGAGTGCAACAGAAATGTTGATTATTTTTATGACAATTTAGATATGCTGTCCGGATGTGAAAACTAATTTAATTGGAAAACCAACTGATTTTGCTCCAAACACCGAAGTCTTTACTTTTAGCAAAGAAATCTTGAAGATCAAAGAAAACGGTAACAGCAAAGAAAACGGGAACAGTAAAGAAAATGGAAACAGCAAAGAAATCGGGAACGTCAAAGAAAACGGGAGCAGTCAAGATGAAGAAATTGAGAGCCAAGAAATTACCACAGAAGAGTCTAGTGAATTCGATTACAAAGATATTGATCCAAGGTCACTAATAGTCCCTGAACAAATGGATTTTGTAATGACAACTAGCATGTCCGTTAATAAAGATCCTGTGAATGGAACAGCGGAAAGAACAACAACAGAAGCGGGTGAAGATGCAAATGTGGAAAGTCGTGGAGAATCTCAGGAAGACCTCGTGACGACGACGACGGAAGGGAATGAAAATGAGACGAAAATGGAGTTAGAATGGGACGGAAGTGGAAGTGGGGAATTCACATCGGAGACAAATGCTGTGACCGATAGCACTGACTATGACTTGGGAGGGAAAATGATGAAAATGCTAGAAAAATCAGATGGTCAAGTCGAATACGAAATTGGTTTCGGTCCTACCCTTCTTTAATTTATTCTACAATTGTAAATGTAATGGAAACGCGTCCTTCCTTCGCTCAATATCGAAATGTATAGAATCTCACATAATGTTAAAATCGAAGCACTATATACTCAATACTGTCAATACTAACAATGTTGAATAAAAGATAAAAATCGTTATGTATAATGATCTTTGTATTGCAACACCTTAAAACCACTTTTATTGAAGTTCATTCATAGAAAGATCAAAAATTGCACAATAGAAAAAGCAATCCCTGTACTAATGTATTTACATAGGTATCTGCTTTTTTATTGATTACAAATACTGCAGTAAAATAGTACAAACCTCCTCCTTATGATACCCTACCCTACAGTTATCATACTCAATCCATATGTCTAACATGTAAAAACGTTGCATGATTTATACAGGTTAGTATAATTGCACAGTTGGAGATACATCAATTTTTTGCAAATAAAGTTAGTATAATTTTAGGTCTTCATCACGAAAACCGCTTTTTTATATTAAGTTTGGTCTTAAAATCAAATGCATATGTAAAAGCAATCTATAGTGCAACTTATCGATCTGCCAATAGTTGCAAAAAACAAGGGATGAATTGCCTGAAGAATCTCATCTGGGAATTTAGTATTTGGACAAAAATATTGTAAAAATGTAAAATCAAAAAAGTTTGTGTGAAAACCTGAGCTGATATGCCAATTTAAGCTACCTACTCAAAAACCCAGATTAACAAAATTCCCAATTGAGCATCTGTGTGTGGCTTTATCAACAATTTAGAAACGGGTTAACTTACAAATCGTAGCCAGAAACCTTTGTTTTTTGTATGAATGATCTAGCATTTACCAATAACGAATATCTTTTAATGTCTGTACAGTCAACGATTGCTTCACCTTAAATTCCAATTCTTTGGCTTTTTTGTCTTATACAGCGAATATTTCGTTTTTGCTCTCTGTCTGATGTGTATGCATTTACATTCTCATTAAAATAACTTCAGGTGTAGCATGAATTTCATCAGGGACAACTTGTATATTAAATATGCACAACCTGGACAAACTGGACATAATATCACAGATATAGTAGGTACTCGTATAATATTTTCCACACACACATATACACATCATAATAATGAAATGGCGAGACTGCACATGAACTTTGGATGTAGCTACAATCTACACTCAATCTACGAGGATGAAAACTTTTGCGGCACATGTAAAATGCTATGAGGAGGGAAGGTTGTTTATTCTTGGTTGGATTATATTTTAACCAGCTTAGCTCTTGGTAACTACCTGTCAGTTCAAGAAGAACATTTTCACGTACAAAAACTGGTTTCTCATTCAAGGATCATTTTCTTAGTTCACATGAAAATTTTACACCTCATACGGTGACTTGGATATACAGAACGTGAATCCCACTTCAACCGTAGCTGTAGATAGGACACTATAAAATATATTATACATATATTACTCACATTATTTTAGACTTACAGTATCAGTAGTTCTACCCAATGAACCTACAGGTAGGATTCCTATCACGCATTTTAATAATATTCATTTAGCTTAAGAAAAGAGTAGAATTTATTATAATTTCATAGGCATTCGCACACGTTATTAATATAACGATCTAGGCACAATGTAATTAAGCACAGCTCCACAAAAATCTCAAGTTAATAAAGCCTTTACATAATATAATTTTCTATATATTCTATATAATACACACTGTTGTATATATACGTTATTATTACTCTTTTATATAATATGTTTAATGTATGTGTGAGATCGCATTGGAAGTAGCTATAAGGAAAAATCTATCCAGTGTTTATACATTTGCAAATAAAGTTTGGCTGAGAAATTTGTGTTTTGCAAGAAGTTCGTGTGCAGGTGTATGAGATTGAACGTATGAATATGCTAGTGCTACTTCTTCACAAAGATATTGCAGGTATTACCCACCATAGAAGTTTTTGTACACAGGAATTAGATGTAGCAATAGTAGTGGATGCTAAATACATTTGTGTGTGAATACAATAATTATCTTCTTTTGGGAGAGTAACTGAACAAAGAGATCCGTATCTTTTAAAAGTAACACATTATATTAATGGAGTTGAGAAGTGAATAGGACACTATAAAGACTTTTCGTTTTGTTCGTCTGGAACCATTTTCGCAAATCATAGTGATTTTCTTACTTACTCCGTTTGTAATCATCATGGGTTGCAGTGCATGAATTTACACTTTTCAAAACGAAAATAGCATTACGAACAAGTTAATTAGTGCATGTAGCAAACCTGAACTATACTCCGAGTAAAAATAGATACCTGCAGTTGCATCATAGTGCGAAAGTAAAAAACTTTGGGAAAATTAAAGATAAAAGAACATACAATTAATTTTCTCACTTCAGTAAGACTGTACAGAAGCAAAATGTAATAAAGAAGCCGGATTTCCTATGAATCTTTTGCTCCTGTTATAAAGTGATTCATGTTCTACACAACTTACACAGATATCAGTTCAAGGATAAAGACTTAGGAAACATGCAATCCAAAAACTTATACTCCACAATTATTTATTTCCTTTTTTACACTGTGCTAATTGCAAGGGAATACAATTGCGAAGGTAATTTGAATTGTTTGAAATTTCCAAAATGATTTCCTCCCTAAGAGCTTTACAAATATTTGAATTTTACAATTATTTTCAGAATTTTACTACAGTGATGATTGCGAGTCGCTCGATGGACAGTTTGGACAGTGTGTCCCTCTTGACTCTTGCCCCCCTTTCCTCAATTTTCTTAAAAGAAGACCGATAAGGAAAACGAACTTGAGGAAACTTGTTCAGTTTACATGTAAATTTGACAATCGTGAGCCTAAGGTAATTTTATTAGGATTTATTTTTGCAAACTTTGGTTTCTATCCTTTAATTAATTCTAAAATTTCAATCTTCCGAATTTAGGTATGTTGTCCAATTCAACACATAACAAACAATGGAATAAATACACGGGGAAAATTCAGCAGTGGTGATAAAATAGAAGAAAAATTAGATTTCGGTGCAAATACTAATCCTAGGGTTGAAATCAAAACTCCAGGATCGTACATTTTTATTAAGGATAGATTAATTAGAGAAAGAATCCAGAATGGATATGTGTATCAAGCGCCGTTAGAAAATCCCTTTTTCAGTGACCGCATTAGTAGACGGCACCAAGACAGTTCTGTAGTGAATGTTGGTCGCACTCAGGATATTTCCGAAGGAATAGTCATCCCACAACAACAAAGAAATTCCCAAGAAGATGCAGACTCCATTACGTTTGTTTCCAATGAAAATCTTAAGTCACATACAAAGTTCAAATTATTACCCAGTCTTCAAGATTGCAGTAATTCCTTTAAGTTGGATAGACTTTCTGGAACCTTTGGAACTTATCCATGGCTAGCACTTATAGGAAGTAAAGGTACCAACTATGAATTGACTGCAGCAACATTTTACAATTGACTGAATACCTGATAAATCTTAAAAGAGTAATATTTAATATTTAATATTTATTTTGATAGATATCAGAACAAATAAATTCGAGCATATTTGCACTGGGAGTGTAATAAATCAAAGATACATTCTAACATCCGCTCAATGCATTAAAGAATCTTCAAATCCGTGAGTAATCAATTGCTAATGATAGAAAAATGTATTTACTAAAATCAATTGCATTGCAACTGATTGGGACAGTCATGTTTTCCTACATAATAAATATTAATGAATGAATTTTCTTTTACTAAAGGCAAGCAATTCGAGTAGGAGAATATAATTTGGATACTGAAGTGGATTTCGGCCCAGAATCCCTACCCCCGCTAGTAGCGACCGACTACGAAATAGAGACTTCTGTTATCCATCGTGAATATTCAAAGATAACACACGAAAATGACATTGCCTTGATTCGTGTTTCAAAGGACATGAATTTTAGTAGTCCATATGTGAAGCCTGTGTGCTTACCTTTCGCAAAAGAATATGATATCGAAAGACAACTTCAAGATAATGATATCACTAAACTTACTGGGAAATTAGGATGGATAATTGGTTGGGGAAGAAACAATTTTGGTAAAGAAATAATCATTTTTGTGTTGAAATCAAAGACAAAGATATTTTTGATGTGTACTTATTGTTGCTCTAATTTTATAACTTTGGAAATACTTTGCTAATGTGTTTTCGAATTGATGGCCAATATTTGTAGTATGCTGCGCAAATGACTTTAACCTTCGTAAAAGAAAATCTGTTAGACTCTTTCAACTATAAAAAAGTCATAAAATTCAAACATTCACTTCTTTTTCCCAATAAGTACACGTCTTTAGTAATTATACATAAAAAAGAAGAAAATAATAATCATGCGTTATGTTTAGGGTTGATATTGAAGGACAGAGTTCTCGAAGAAAGCACAGTGCCAATAATGTCCAATGAAGAGTGCTCCTTGAAATATCGTAGTTCTGCTAGGTCAATCAATTCCAAGACACAATTTTGTGCTGGAAGGAGAAGAAGACGAACTCCGTGTATATCTGATCGTGGAGGCCCTTTCCTCCTCCCTGCAAAGATTCGCAGTGGACAGAGTGGAATTGAAGGACCGAAATTTTTCCAGCTCGGGATTAACCTGCAGAACAGCAGAAACTGTGAAGAAGCCGGCTATCCTCTACCCACAGTCTACACAAAAGTCTCTTCCTTTTTAGAATGGATTGTAAACAACATAGAGAAATAAGCAGAAATAGACTTAAATCAGAATAGTAGAAATATCCGTCCGTAAACACAAAATATAACTTGCCATAGCTAAATGAACGCCATGAATTTTGTGATATTACAAGTAACCATGAGCTGTTGTTAATTTTATTAATAAAATCTTCTTGAAAGTGCCAATTCTCTTTTCCTTACAACCAAAATAAAATTGCTATCCGGGCCAAAGATAGCCCGATTCGATTGTAATTCAGCCATTCCTTGAGACAGTGCGTTTTGTGACTTGCGTCATACTAAATAAAATTATGCACATATAATAATAGTAACACTGTCGATATAACATTATGGGTACCGCTCGACTCGGGCTTGATTAAGGGAGTAACACAACAAAACATGCCAGTCTAGTGGCAGTCTTTGGTGCTGACGTTAATAAAACAAATTCATCCTGTATGATATGAGGTGTTTGGCACTTAAATTATAAGAATACAATATAATACAATGCAATCTTTAAACACCAGTATAGTAGTGGCAAAGGAGAAACAATAACAATCCATTTCTAATCTATGATTTTCTACTAATTGAGGTACTTAGCTGCTATATAGCAGCATGTAAAAATAATTTTTCCGATTATAATATCTACTACCTACCTAAAAGATCTAAAAAATTAAAGTCAATGACTGAAAAGAATTAGGCTTTTGAGTACCTGTAATTGGTTATAATTATATTTTATAGTGTACACATAGACTTATTCAGAAATGAATTTCGGAGAGGGCTGAAAATTACCACTTATAAACAACTAAAACAACAAATAAATATCTAAACTACATATGAAATACAGTTCCCCAACTAAAATATGTCATAAAATTTCTAACGTCTCTACACACTAAGTAGTTAAGTGTTTACAATTAATTAAACTTCACGGTTTACGCGGCAGTTTGTATTTTGTTGTATCCTCGAAGATTTCCCAGCCTTGAAAACCGCTCGTTTAATAAATGTCAAACGCCATTGGGTTCCTGCGCTGCCGACGTCGCCGCTACGCGGCGCCGTCCAATGGCAGCACAGAAACCATGGCGTTTGACTACTTTATTAGAAACTACATTTTAATTCTTCAATAATTTTTTTTAGTTACTTATGTGTGTATACTGTGTTCAAGTGGCAAACCTAAAATGTTAGGTGGTCAGTGAGGAATAAACGTCATTTCTCTCTCTCTCATGGATGGACACAGTCTAATTACCTGATTCCTACGATAACGGGTTTTAATTGTGTGGTGCAAAATCCGGATAAAAATGATTCCAGAAAAAACAAATTGAAATAAGACTGAAAGTCAATGGATTTTATACAAAAATGTTCAGTGCAAGGGAAACACTAAGTTGCCAAAAGAATTCCGTCATTCCGTGGATAGTATTGAGCTTTGTTTTGGAAAATTATGGGATTTCATGAACGGAGTGCCCCAAACATCAGCAATTATAATCCAAACCCTAAATGTACGGCCGGTAGCATGGGATTAGCAAAAGATGCAAAAGATAGGCATTGGTAGAAAGAATTGACTTTGAATTAGCAATCGTTCATGCAAAAAATACCAAGGCCACATCCGGTATCCTATTGATGTGTAGTTGGGCCGTGAATTAGAAAATGTCACTTTTGATTTTAAGTTCAGCTGACACTCGTCAAATGCATATCCTCGGAGTTCTGCACAGTAAAACACTGTCACGAGTCACGATGTTATGACATTGAGTGCGATAAAAAAAGAGCTGTGTTTACATCAATTGAGTCGATAGTCGAGTGTATGATGACGGCAGATAATGTAGGATGATACACATTATGTAGTTACCATGCATAGTAGGTAGCCAAAATGTGCTTACTCAAATGATTACAGTTTGTTACATGTTACAGTTTGGAAGCACACGTTGAATGCTTCCAAAATATTGCTCTGCAGAACAGTTACAGATAGTACTATCTATTATTTTGTACTAAGCAATTTGTAAACTTCAAAAATTTCGACATTAAGTATGTGCATGATAAATAATATCCATTGCACGATTTTAAAAATCAATTGTTAGACTTTGCCCTGCAAAATAAGAAAAGAATTACATTCTTGTAAGATTCCAGCAGTCTGTCTTTGTCCTTAGAAAGTAACCCATCAATTCCGATGCTATCAAAGTGCATATTAATGGGCAGAAGTTTGAGCTAACTATTTACTATGCTGACTAGGTGCTATGGAATGAAAACCGTAGTCAATAATCATCGGTAACATCTGGACAAAGTGAAAAGACCTTGGACAGTCATAAAAACGTTTCATGATGCATTATTAAAGTTACCTTGAGGGACTAACATGATATTAAAGCATTTTTTACTCGCTTGGGGCTTACCATTTTTACCAACCGCCAAACTCACTGCATCCCACATCATATTATATCTGCGATCGTTGTAGTGGACTACATGTTAACTAAGTATAATATATTAAAAATAAGCAATCGTAGTGGTATGTGTATCAACATCAACCAATGCATATAGTTGCATCAGCAATCAGCAGATCTGTAAAATTCAATGTAAAGCGATGGAAGGGAAGATAATAAGAGAACAATAATATAGAGAATGAAATGATTTTAAGGTTGCCTAATATATTCTGGCACTTGAGTTTTTTTTGTATAAAGTTAGGCATGCAGTAATTAGAGAGACGGAAAATTACATGACACTGGACAATAGGAATAGATGTATGAAATTAAGCAGAACTTGAGTAGAATTTCATGTTGAACACTCATTTGGTATTTTACAGCGTGATGCATTAATATCTCATTTTCCTTCAACAAATACGTCCATGATGTCCACAACAATTATTTGCGTATATAATTTGTATTTCCATATGAATCAGAAGGTGAATGGGGAATTAACGAGGATGTATACAACAAAGCATTACTATATACTAACGTTCGATGATACATTAAGAATAGTGGGATTCGTTATATATATTCAATAGATTGAATTGATATATGTATAGAATCTCTAGCCAAAATTACCATAGCTCATGGTCTCATCACTGCATTGTAATTCATTTGTATTTTAGATATTCACCGCAGTGGTTCATTATCAGTTTCTCTGTTTCTCTGCTACTTCACACTAGTTCACACATTTGCTTAAGTCTCTAGCACGAAAGGTATTTTGTTTTCATGGGCTTGAGATTATTTGTAGGGAGATTGGTAATAAAACGTACGTAAATGTAAATTAATATATTAATTAAATTTTTAAGGATCATGGGGCGCATCGAAATAGGATCGGAGGAAGTGAGAGACAAATATCAAAAGATACTTGCCAATAATGGGATTGAAAAGGAAATTAAAGAAGTGGTTATCATTGAGCCGGAATTAAAAGGAGAACACATGGCCAGTGCTTGTGATTATTTTACCATTAAATTCGCTGATGGTTCCGAAGATTTGGATTTATTTGTCAAGAGAGCCATAGAAGCTCCAGCCTTTGAAGATTTCTCCAAAGAAATGGCCATTTTCGACAAAGAAGCAGAGTTCTTCAATTCTGTGTTGCCAGCCGCAAAACGATTTTGTATAGGAAAAACAGGGTACAAATCAATTTCTTCCTTTTTTGAGACTGTAATTTCTTTGACAGCTCCAGATATTTTAATTTCTATGAGTTTTTTTGTTTAGAAATGATAATCTGATAAACTACTTCCCAAGAAGCTATTATGGGGACGACAAAATTATTGTTCTTGAAAATCTGATCAAACGAGACTACTATATGCTGGATAAATTCGACAAGCAAGATTTGGATCAAGCAGAGTATGTACAATGTCAATAGTTAGCAATACGGACGAAACTAGATCAAAATACTGCTCCATACATGGTTAATAATGTCAATAATAATTTTATGCAGAATGGTTGTTAAAAAACTCGCAAAATTTCATGGCGTTCTTCATTCTTTGATAACTGAAACGGGATTGGAGGTCATTTCCAAGAAGTATCCGTTCCTTTTCCAAGAATCCTTTCTTAACGCAAAATTGGAGCCCATGATGGGTCCATGGTTTGACAACGGCATTACTACAGTCATTAAAATTGTCGAGGTATTATATATAATTCAACTCTATTCCTAAATCAACTGAAATGGTTGAACAAAAGCGTTCAATGTATGTATTGAATTAAGGCAAATGATCCCGAAAATGGAAAAGAAGCCTTGGAATGGCTGTACAGTCAGTTAGGAAAATCCTACAGCAAACTGCAGGATTGCATTAAAAGCTCAGACGAACCTCTCTTGGTAATTAATCACGGGGACTGCTGGAATAACAATATGATGTTTCGCAAGGATGAGAATGGGGCCATTGATGATCATCTATTAATAGATATGCAGGTATTTCAATTTCATGAATATTTCTTGCTTTTCGATCCACCAGAAACTATTATGACTACAACACTTATATTTCACTATTTATCTGCAAGAAAATTAAGGTTATTGAATCGCTATTAATAAAGTTCTTGATTTTTAAGATAATGCGTTATGGGTCACCAAATTTGGATCTTTCGTATTTTCTTTACACAAGTGTGAAGCCAGAAGTTCGTCGGGAACACTGGAAATCATTATTGAAGACATATTATGATACTCTCTGTGAAACCACCTCAATTTTGGGTTCCTCGATAAACATCTCTTACGATGTCAGTGCTAGTAAAAACTACAGAGTTTTAAAAAACCTCACAAATTATTAGCTAATTAGTTACTAAAAATTATTCACACTGTGCGCTGTTTTATTTTCAGGAATTGATTCAAAACTTTAGACAGAAATGCTTGATGGGAATTTTCATGGCTATAACTTTTATGTCAACAATTGGTGCCATGAAGGAAATTAACTTGGAAGAGATGGGCACCCCCGAAGAAGCGACAGAATATTTTACGAAAACCATAAACAAATGGGTTGAAAATAATCCAGAATCCGCCAAAGAAATTTCCAAAGATACTATTGACGTAGTAGCCGAATACAAAGCACTAACGAATCAATCCTAAATAAACATAAAATGATTCTTTAGGGTCTCTGTCAATGCAATTTCTTCTAAGATTAAATATTAGGAAAAATATTTTATGATTGAGTGGGCCATGCCGGAAAGTGGGAAAAATATTTTACGGATGCTTCGTGTGTAAGAGCTAGAGACAGACCTGTAAAAATTCACCATTTTTATTGTACGTTCATGCATACAAATAAAAAAAAGGAATACTTTCTACCTACCCATAGATGGGCAAAATACATGTATTTTAAAAACTATATTTTAAATACCTACATTTTGTATTTTGAAGATGCAGGAAAAAGTATTTTAAGGATTTTTGGTATTTTACAAAATACTTTTCTCAAAATACTTTATCAAATAGTAAACCTTCTAAATCCTGCTTGAAAAAACCATTTTATTTTGCGATACGAGCCAAAATTTGTATTTGTATTTTTCGGGAAAATGCATTTTAAATACATGGATTTTGTATATTGGAGAAATCATGAATGTATTTTATAATTTGAAGCTGAAATTTTTTCTATTTTATATTTTGAGCAACGTATTTTCAAAATACTTTACTATATATTTTGCCCATCTATGCCTATTGTACCACTATGTATATCTGTATTACTCAACCCGTTTCCAAACAATCCTACTTGAACATTGTTTTACAGTATTATGTAGGGTTAAGCATACCGAGTACTTTTAAACATTTTTAAATCAAGTATATCCCGTAAAATATTTTTTGTTTTCAAAATCCTTCGTGCAAAATTAGTTCAACTTGCAATAAATACATCTGATAATGCGAAAGCAGCCTAAAAATTCTAATTTAGCATCAATGATAATAGTCGGCAATTCTATTAGCAGATATCATCTCTCGTCAAATCTTGGATTGTCTTCATGCTATGATATTCGATAAAAAATTAAAGAATATGCTTATGTAAGGGTTATCTCAATCTCCTCAAAATAAAAACTGGCGGTCTTTTTGCCTCTGTCGACAAAGTTTTTAGCTTGACAAAACGAGAAGATACCCTATGACATAATTATAATAATGAACTTTACGATGCCTATAATATACCTAATTATATCGATGAGATTATGCAAGGAAGTGCCAAAAATATCCAAATATATTAACAGCAAACCCTGAAATATTAGAAGCGATGTATGCAAAAATAATGCAAAACTTTTTTAAAAATCTATAATGTATTTTTATGGGTGTGTATGATTAGAATTAGAGAGAGCACTATTGTGAAAAAAATGAATAAAGAATTTGGAATTACAATTAAATTAATTGAAGTTTATTTATTGATTTACTTAATTACAGAGGCTAACATACAGCCGTACAGTACGGTTTAGAATTCAATTCACCTCAGCAATCTCCCACATCACATCACATCAAGTATTCAATTTCTCAGGAGAAAAAAATTTGGAGATGATAAGAGTACCCACTAAAATTAGTAGCTCAATACAACAGAATTAAATTACAAATCCAATCTCCGCATCCACCGAAAATGTAGTTGATAATTTAAATTTCTACCTGTCTAATGCACGTAAGGAACGAGACGATAGTATACGCTAGAATATTAATTAGCATGCGTATGCTATATAGTATAATATATTTAATTAATTACTTTATTATAAGTAAACAGATACATAGAGTAGAATCTATTATGCGTTCGTTTCCTTGCATCAATCATCTTCATCATGCTACATCATCATAATTTATATTACTTAAGAGCAATAGACTTGTATAGGTAGTTATATATATAGAAGATATATATAACTACGCGGATACAGAGTAGCTATATATTATGTCTATACTGATTCAATAGCTTAAAATTGCTCAATAGTACAGTAAATAACATTTTAAATATATTTAAAGTTATACAAGTACATGACATACTATGTATACGTACATTACAGATAAAGACAACATAAGGAAAATGTATGTATCTCTAGCACAGTTTTTCGTTATTTGTTTGTATTGTATTTAGTAGGTATATATTTATGTACTTTAAGCAATTTTCTATTTTTCTTCATTTCCTCATTTCCTTCCACTACATTATCAACATGACACTCTTAGTTCTGTCTCTGACATATTCAATATTGGATTGGATAGATTTTTATTGTAATTCTGCCCTCTGCACGACATTGTACACTGTGAAGGTATTTAATTGTTTTGTATTGTATGCATCTCCCCGATCTCTTTTGTAATAATCATATAATATCTACTCTTCACTATTTACAACAGACTACGAGTTTTTTGATTCAGAGTTTACGTACTTACATATACGACAAGAGCAACTAAATAATTAATTAATAATGATACTATCTGTAATACTTAGGTTAGTACATAATTTACTTTACCTTTTAAAATTACATTAATAATTTAATTTGTATGTATGGATTCTGTAGTAGTAGAACTATCATAATAATGTAAACACTAGAAATGGCATTTCGTAATCTTCAGTTTGTATTTTTGTATTATAGACCGGACGTGAGATGACATGACATGACCATTCTTTAAAGACAATTTCATATTCATGACATAACCAGCCGATCTGCCTCTGGCCCTAAATTAACGCAACATAACGTAGCTTTTTTTTGTATTCAAATACTATGTAAGCTACATTTTCAGGTGTACATATAGGTAATAATACTTAAAATCTACCTGTTGTTGCATTCAACTGCATTTTATTTATAACTAACTAAGGAAATGACAGCGAATTGTCATTTGTATAATTAATTATCTAATATAACAAAAAAGCGCTTCGTTAGAATGCCCTAACGCACGAAAGCCATGTCAGTCGTCTCTTTTACCTTCTTCCTTCTCAAAAACGATGTAATAATATATCATAACATATAACAATACATCGTATCGTAGCGAAAGATTATTTATATGGAAATCATTTAGATTACTATCTGTACTCTATACATTTAAATACTTATATCAATCTAATAATAATGCCTACTTATTTACTCTTTGTCTTTATCCATCGTGAAATCAATTCAATTATTACTTGCCTTTATAAATATTATGCATTTTATATATTGATTGATACAAATACAAACTACGGATACACAATAGTCGAGAGTGACGTTACTAGAGTAGAACATACCTTAATATAGGAATCAAATAGTAATAATACAGATAATATTACATTTTACAATTTACACATCCATTTTTAGAGTTAATGCATGATAATTATTATAATAATAATATAGCAGACACGAACGAACAGTTTCTATATATATACTTATATGTACAATAAACTTAATTATTTTTTGCTTCCTTTGAAATTCATATATATTCAATTGCACCCAAAAATCTCTTTCAATCACCATTATAACTTTGTCTGCTTAAAATTATGTATAAAGTAAATGAAATGTAAACTATAGATGTATTTATATATGTAATTTCTCTATTGATAATAATATATGTAAACTTGTTTCAATGTACTGTATAATATACGACACGCAAGTATACGTTCTACCCGTCCGACGGCCAGCAAAAATATTGTACACGCCCGATGCATACGAATAATAATATAATCATTTCTAACAACATAATAATAATAATATATAAAGCAACAATCAGAATTAACAAAAAAGGAAATTATTAACAAATAAGCGACTGTACTGTATTGTAACTTATTTATTTAAGTTCGCTACTTAAGCAAATATATTTTTTATTTCATATGACGTACCTACCTATTGCGAACATTCAACTTGTTTCAATGTCAACACATTACAATTGACAGTGAACAGTTTCTTAGTAAGTAGTTTGGCTTATCCGTACGTTAGTTTACCTTTTACATCTACTTTTGTTAGAGTATAAGCTTTTCTCTTAAACATATCCAAATTCTTTAACAACAACAACAATAGAGTTTGTATACAACGCTCTCGTACAAGGATTTCAACGTATGCTAAAGGATCTTACTGCATACTCCCCCCACAATTTTTAATTAGAATAATTTTAGTTTCGTTTTTACAGTCCATAGTAGTCACAAGATTATATAAACTAGAAAGGAGATAGAGCCTGAAGAAAAATTGCGGCCCAACATTCAATTACTATCTAGCTATGCAATCCCAGGTTTTTAGGAACATTTACATTTTTCTCTGCAATATTCCAATTAGTAGTAGTGCAATCCAATGCAGTAAAAAATGTACAGTGTAATCCACTTTCTTTTTTGGAGGCATCATGAATTTCAGACTGTTTTCTAGTTTTTTGCTTAATAGTTAGTACAAGTATTTTTTAAGGGAGAACATGGACTATTTAGTTAACTCTAATTGTATTATTTTTTTAGTATAGCCTCTCTAAGAGTAGACAATCTTAAAAATGAGAATTATTATTTTAAGTTCAGAATTCAGCGCAGTTAGTTACAGTTTACAAAGAGTTCCGTTTGCAGTTCATGCAAAACCTTTCCAAACAATTCATTTGTATGCTTTTCACACATACAAGAAAGTTAATTTCATTAGTAGACTTTCCAGACCTCCCCCCATATCTTAACAAGGCAATGCCATGAAACAAACAAGTTTTTAAACTGTAGTAAAAGCTGTGCCTTCTGACCACACTCCTGGTTCATGACATGGCACACTATTAGTACATTTATAATCAGACTCGATACTGGAACAGTTTCATCTGCATACAAACATTTCTCGTGTAAATCTGTAAGCAAATCACATAGGATAGCATTCAGTAATACAATACAGTACAGGAATAATTTGCTTTTTTTAAAGTTGCATCAACATTGGTCAACTTCAGTTTGAAGTTAAATAGCAGAGCATTACATATATTTAAAATTTCTTTTCCACTGAAAAACCCTTAAATGTTATTTTTTTAAATTTTTAATACGCATAATGTAATTGTTTATAAGATTATTATTGAATTGCACTATTTCTTATTCACCATATTATGGTACAATTAGATTTTATGGTGACAGACATAACAATTGTAGTAATGTCTATCTGGCACCTTACCAATATATCATAAGAAATTCTAAGCTACTACGAAACATTTTTATGCACATAATTAGCAATTGCAAAATAATATATAATAATCTAAGGAATTGTAAAAGAAAAACTTACATAGAAAAAATTATTGATTAAAATCAAAACCTCTATAATTAGAGTATGAACCGAATGGAGATAAAATCTATATATTTCAAATAAAACCTAATTTCCAAACATTCCAAAGTGTTCCTGTCGATTTGGAAAGGTGCCAGAGTGAACAACTTTCAACTATAAATAATGTAACTTGTTTCCACCGGCCGCTGATTACTCTAAGCTTCCTAATATGTATTTTTATAATATATCTTTAAGCTAATTGACAACAGTATGATTGATATTTCAATGGTAAGCTATCGTTTTAGCTTTAAATATTTACGGGCCTTGTCTGCGTACATTTATATAATACATATAACACGATAGAATTATTTGTATTTTATAGTTTGGCGTATATTAAGTTTACAATTTGCACATTAGGTTGTATTTCTATTTGGTTACGTCGAAGAAGAAAATGGTTTATATATATGTAGTGACTACAGTACAGCATAAAGTATCGATAGAGAGGATACTTCAACAGTTATTAGTCAGCTAACGAATGCGTATTCATTAGAATTGAATTAACTTGATGACCAGACACGACAGAATAGAAGGAAACCAAGAGAACATCGATGAATCTTCTATTCCACGTCGGACATTGAATTGAAATCCCTAATTAACTTCTATCTATCTCTCTCTTCCAGCCGTTACTTATTTTCTGGAGAATTCTCGACGAGAGTGGACTCCACTTCAACATCAATTTTCTTCCCTCCTCCTTGCTCTTCCCCTTCACCGCTCTCCACACAATTCGCATCCTTCAAATATCCGTTCTTGCACTCGGATATTACTTCTCCAGACAATTTCGCTGCCGTTGCTTGATGGTGTCCGTTGGTCAGCTCTCCCTTCCCAACCAAAACTTCGCTCTCTTTCTTGTCCGCAACACTCTCAGGTACGTCGTTTTCATTCAGAGTTGATGTTGAAGACGTGGCTGTCAAAGATTTCGATTCCTCCTCTTTGTTTTCCTCTTCTCCATTCTTTCCGACCGACTTTTCACTAGAAATCAACGCTTCCTTCTTCATTGACACTTCAGTTTCCGTCGACTCCCGATTTGTTTCGATTGATGAGTCAGACTCTGTCGTCACCAATTCTTCCACTGCGTCAGCAAACTCCTAAAAATCACAATAAACACAATTCACACACAATGAACAAACATAAATCCATCACTAAATTCTTATTTCGAAAAAAACAAATCCTGATGATATGTACGTAATGTACGTAAACGATTATATGTACGTAAACATACAATGTTAAAAAAACAAATACTAATAAAAACAACTACAAAAACACATTGCAAACCTCAATATGATTTTAGTTATGTCATGTCACAGGAATTAAGAAAATCATCACAACTGATTCTTTGGGTTATTATTATTTTCTTTAAACAAGTAACAAAAATAAACAAAAAATGCATAATTATTTCGCTTGAGCCTCCTGTTTTAATTATTGTGGTTAGTTGATGTACTCACATCTTGTGCCAAATCGCTTGCTGAATGGTAGTGGTGACTCTTACTGCCTTCAGTCTTAGTAGTTACTGAATTTTCAAAAGCGGCGGAAGTCTCAGTGGTAGCATTGGTAGGCTGAGGACTGGTGCTATTAAAACTGGAGGTAGCTACAGGAGCGGATAATTGAGGCTTCAAGGGAGCTTTCATCATCACTATACAAACAAACGACAAAAACAAACCACATCGAATCAAAAGTCCAATTTGACTCAAATCTAAATCACGCCATGCAACTCTAGTTTTCAAATAATTCTCTCTTCTATTTACATTTTTGGTCAAAGAGAGACAGAGAGTTAAAGTGTTTTCTATTAGTATAGAGAGGTGTACCAAAAATTTGACATTCAAAATACACTAGAACATAAATCAACTATTTGCTTTAATTGAACACTTTCTCCTATATAAAATATTTTAAGGTAAGTCAAATACGGCAGAGTAGATAAATACACAAATTCAAAGAATTGAACAGAGAGAGTCAAAGAGATAAAACAAACAATTGAAGGATACAAAGAGATAGTAAAATTTTGAAAGGGGAATTCTACGAAAACTAAATAAGAGAGCCGACAAGTCAAAGCTAAAGAGAGAGAGAGAGAGTGAGAAAGAGTCAGGAGGACATAGACATAGAAAAGCTAAACAAGACAACACGAAAGCCACAAACACAGACAAATACAAGTCAAGACCATCAACTTACACTGGACGTGAACACAGAAAACGAGAAATGATCGTCAAAATCAGTAACCAGACAGTACGGTACAAAGAAGTACCAACATTACAAACAATCCGATGGTGAACGAAAGCACAAAACACAATCAAACCATAATATATAAATTCCCCAGTATGGATGTAGCTGTAGCTAATTACATAAATACGAGTACGTAGAAAAAATTGATTAAAACACAAACAAGGAAAATCCCTGCCATCTTCTCCTCTTCTTTCATGTGAGTGTGATGAGTGGCAAAGAAAAGTGAGGAAAATAAATAACGCTAAAGCTTTTCTACTCAGTCACTACAGAATATAGCTACCCTACAAGAATTGATGAGAAGAAAGCATAAAAATACAATGGATTTCAGTGCAAGATTCCAGTTCAGTCCGAAAAAGAGAAAAACTAAGTCAAAGTCAAGCAAATATCGCTAAAGAATGCTACAGAATGCATGGAAATTCTTTTCAAAAATTGCTAAAAAAGAACTAGTTAGGAATTTTATGCAAAATAAGATCGAGAGTCAAAGTGCCGTTGATTGAAAAGATAAAAGTACATGGCGGAGAGTGCGACCTTCCAAAAATCACATTGCTAGAGAGAAAGTCTGAGGAAAAGAAGAAAGTGTCATGAATGGTGTAAGTAAGTTACCAGGCTCATCATCTTGATGGCATTCCTGATGATCCGAAGAGGAGGATACAGAGAGGAAACTATTAGGACGAGATTGGGTCGGACTCAAAGTGGGACTACTAAGATTTCCTGGTGAAGGCTGTCTCTCCACTTTGGCTCGAGTCTGTAGTCTCTCCTGATATCCATGATTTTGCTCGCGAACTCTGTGCAGCTCTTGTCTTCTTAACTCCAAGTCATCATCTCGTCGGTGAACTTCACTCTAAAATCATAAAATATCAAACTCAATACATTTCCTTCACATTTACACACACTGCACCACCAACCATAGATAGGGCGATGAAAACATAAAAAACCATATGGTTGGTTAGACATTGTCAAAAGAGCCATATGTGTAGGTCCCTATTTATTTTAATGCATTGTTCTGCATAAATAAAGAGTTTCCTTTGGACATGTTACGTAAGGAGAAGATTTTCAACAAGATAATATTACCAGCAGCTGTGTAAGTAAATTGTTGAGACTCTTGTGAATGTTCAGTTGCTCTCGGTGCAAGGACAAATTCTCATTAGTGATTTTCTGGTTGGCAAACAGTCGTCCGAGCTGATCAACTGTAAAGGGAAAAAGCAATAGAGACACGAGTTTCAGTCACAATCCTTATCCGCAATATTAAACTGTATACATATTAGATAGTTACATACGAAGATGCACACAAAACCATTTTCAAAAGTTACAATCCACTAGAAATGACACTACGCTAATATCCTCTCTCTCTCCTATCTTATCTCGACATGTCACATCATCCCCATAAGAAATGACTCACTATCTCCAAAATAATACAACTCAGAGTTAACCAAGGAATATTCTCCTCGCTAAAAACTAACCTTCTCTTCTTCGCATTCAGAGACAAGAAAAACCTTGGCTTCACATTTATTTCAATAAGGCCCTTTCAAAAAGTTTCTCCATTTACCTACTTGCTCTCGTAACTGAACGACTTCTCACATCCCCCACATCCATATCTAACATACATAAACTTATGGATCATAATCTTAACGGCAACTCGTAAAAGCCAACACTTTCTACTAAATTTCACCGTCTTTACTCTACGCTCTCCAAACATTGATTCACATTTCGCTCGACGCTATTTACGACACACCTACACGTATGTAAATTCTATAAATGCAATTGTATAAATAATGACGACAATGCCAAGCGTCTACATACAGATACTCAAAAAATAACTACATCTACTAAAACGTTTAACAACATGACTTTATCATGCATGATTTATGCAAAATTTCTACTACCTAAATTTAAGTTACTCACCTCTATTTTTAGAATTATTTTCTTAAGACAACATTTAAAATGTCCGGAATTGGTAAGAGAATAAGAATTGGTATTTACCTTGGTGCATGCATGCCACTACAAGTTCTTTTGTATCTTTGGGTGCATCAATTGCCAAATTTTCTCCAGAATGTTCCGAGTCTTCAGGAGGAATGTGATAAATTTTGGAAACAATTTTCAATTTATCTTCGAATGCTTTATGAAGCAAAGAGTCCGCCCGTCTCAGCTCCTCTGCAAATAAATAAATGCAATTGAGTACAGGAAATAAAATAACGCTATATTTAATTACCAAATTAGTATAAATTGCAAAAGAGAAGCATTAAACATCAACCAGTTTAATATTACATTCGTTAATAAATTATAAAATAGCAATTAGAAGATATAATAGTAGCACAAATTATGTACTACAACTAACGGCAGTTTATTGTAAATTGTAATTTATTCATTCATTTATCTTTGACGAGAATTGGACTTATTGGGCCAAATCAATTAACAGTCTCAATTTAATCAGTAACAATTTAAATGTTCCTTGTAAATCAATTTTTTTATTATATTGAAGAAAATATTGTGATTTGTGTCCAAGGTCTACTTAATAAACTATTACTAAAAACGGACGAAATAAATGATAATTTCCCAAACATTATCAAAAACTCCTATTACAGTAAGTTTTAGGGCTGCCACGAACTCTTCATTCACATCTAAAATGTTTTAACACCTAAAATTATTCTATAGATTCTATAATAACATTACAAGTAAGTACCTACTATTAGTATTTGTATTGTACTCTAAATTGGATGTGCAGAGAAGCAATTGAAGCTGATAGTGATGAATTGCGTAATAAATGAGTGTATATAGCATTTGAGAATGACGATTGTGTCAATTTAAGGGTGCATTGAGTTTTGAGAGCAGTGCAATGCAGTGAAGTGAATGTACAATGACGTGACACTTGAACTTACTGCAAGGACTATTTCCGGGACTCTGAGACTTGTCATTGTCAATGTTCCCTCCAACAGTGTCAAAGGTCGGAGTCTGGTTAGCTTTAGGGAGGGACAGAGAAGAAGAAGAAGAAGAGTCAGTGTTTGTGTTGGTGGATGAAGAAGATTGTGCAAGAGTGAGAACAAGAGCCGGACTCTCCTCTCCAGTAGTAGTGGCAGTAGTAGTAGTAGTAGTAGTAGTAGTGGTGGGATTTAGTGTATCTTTAGCCTTAGTGTTAGTAGTAGCAAGAGCAGTGTCACAAGTCACAGAAGAAGTCGCTCTGACAATTAAAGGATGAAGAGGTGGCAACCCTAAGAGCAGACCACATCAGCCCCATATTTCCAATTTCCACACATCCATCCATTTAAAGATAAATTCCTCTTACTCTACATATTCTTATGTACAATTCCGTAAGTATCGCTTATTATTAATTTGTTTTAAACTAAAATCCGTCGCATCACAATCTCAGCTTATCTAAGGAATACAACAGATACCAAAAAAAAGGACAGTTGAAAATAAAATACAAAACAAAACCAAGAAGCATGCTATAAAATCATACCTTAATAATAAAATATTCTTATTTTGAAAAAGTAAATTATCTATCAAGGCGTATTATAAATATGGATGCAAATTAGATTATTTATTTATTTGGTCTGTGAATCAATCCGTGCAATAAATTTAAAAAAATACCAAATGGATAGATTGAAAGAAGAGAGAAAGTGGTGAAAGAGTGAAAGTAGTGAAAGTACCATGTGGAGAAATGACAGGTTGTGCAAATTGAACATCTCGGGTTGCTACCACCACCTCAGAAGGGTCAATGAGGGGAGAGCTCTCGGTCACCCGGAGGAATTCTCCTTGTTGACGTTGAGTTTGGTTTTGAGAGGCGGAGGCGACTCGCTTTATCCCAACTCCAAGTTTCCCATCACCTGCTCCCATCACAGCCATTCAAATCAAAAACCAACCAAAATCCCAATTCTATCCATATATATAGATATTAGATCAAAAGAGAGAGAGAGAGAGAGAGTGAGAGTACATGTACATACATATAAAAGATACACCCTCATGTACAAAACAAATAGGTACCCATAATATATCCTAAGCACGAGGAATAATAAATAAACATGAGATCAAGGAAATTAGCTCGAACATATTTCAACACAGGATTTCATTTATTTACAGGAATGTTCAGTTGGGAAGAGAAAAAACTTGAAAAATGCAGAATATTGACATGCAACGGCCAAGCAAGCGGATTTCCTTATTTATGGCGCACAAAAGTCGAGCCAATGAAATTTTCTTGTACATTTCGGCAATGGCTTTGTGACTGAAGGTTGTTTCTACTTTCCAGATCTTCATCTAATATTTTTTTACTAGTAGTCAAGCACTAGACTCTCTTCGTTGACTTGACTTCCCTCACTCCCCATCCTTCATTTCCTAACTACCTTTCCTATTCATCTCTCTCTCTCTCTCTCTAACATTCCATTTTATTTAGGTCACTTTAAATTATTGCTTGCAACATCTGCGATTCCATATACAGATAAAGAGATAGAGAGAGAGAGTGGGGGAAGCACAAAGGAAACTATGGAGCAACAAAAGCACACAAGGCTAAACTAACATTTGCAGATAAATATATGCAAATCATACAATTCCTCTCCCTCTACTTTTCACGAGGAACATCTATGAACCGCGCTCCAATTGTATCATCTGCGAAGTTATTACTACGCCTCTCTTTGCCCAACTAAAAGCTAACCTTCCCTATTTCCCCCTCGCACTCACTCACACAACTAACTGCCTACTAAATAACCCATATAAAGATAATAACTACAAATGTAAATCCACCAAAGTAAGTCAAGGAGAAAGCACTGGCTACAAACTACCCGGCCGGCACAACAACATTCATTCAATTTTTACAAATCCTTTTCACACAACTTTCTCCTCCCGGCTAACAAATAAACTAGTACAAAAAACATTTTAATAGCCTTGAAATACACAAACATTTGACAAAAATTAACAATGCGTCTTTATACCTAAATATTACATTGCTAAACGCTTAAGGAACATTCAAAACATGACAAAAGTTTTCGCCAAAATTATGTAACAATCTTTTTAACTTGATGCTAAAATAAGAAAACTTTTCTAATATGTCAACAACCAAAAAGAAGCGAAAGTTAACACCAATATTTCCACTTTACTTTATCAGAATCGTTTACCAGAATTATACAAAAATACAAAGCGATCGCAGTATAACGGCTTCTTTTTGTTCAAAATAGAGCAAAAAGAATTTTATTGTTATTAGAAAAGCAAATTAAAAATGAAAAGTAAATAGGAATTCATTGGGCGATGACGATAATTATGGCCATAAAAATTAAAGAGGACTCCTTTAAATTCCTTTTTATCAATGAGAGGCACTCTTATCCTGTCTTCACAACCGAGAGAGGTGACAACACAAAATAGCTAGATATTTTATCTCATACTCGTAATATATTCCAAGCTAAAAGTCCAACAAATGTTAGAGCACACAGTTCATACAGTCTGCTCTGACATTCATTAAGATAGATTTGGCCATCTTCAACCAATCGGCAATCATTACGTCCATTTCTCACTTTAATTTCTTTTTCAATGGCTGAGTAAATCAAGTGTACACCTACATAGAACAACGTTTTAATGTCCTCAGCTCCAGATGAGTAACTCAACTTTAAAAAACGGATCCTCCTCTCGCACACTCATAAAATAAAAAAGGTAAATAAAAAACTCAGTGCAAGCAAGTCACTTGGTTTATGAAGCCATTGAAAGTAAGAACATAAAAGTATGTAATTATTTTACTAAATTACAGATATAATAAAGTGGATCATAAAACATCTCATCGTAAATATCTACTGTGTAAATATAGAAATAAGGAGGACACGGCAGCAGGTATACATAAAAGTATGGATATCGATGAATAGTCTCATTATTATTGCTAATAATGTGGTGATGGAGCCAAAACCACAGTTGAACATTTTCCAGATAAACACACTTTAGTTTTTAGGCCACCAAAAAAAGCAGAAGCAAGTTTTAGCATAGGGCACATAGGAGGAGGACAACCCAGGGATAAATATTTTTATCTTGTCTCTTGCTCTCTTCTCATTTTGTACATGTTTTATACTACGGCGATTTTTAAACCCCGAAGTAAAAGCAGAAAAGGAAATCATTAAAAGAATTTACCGGCAGGATTGCGTGCGGAGTCTGGAGATGTCGGCGCTTCAGTGCTGCTATTATTGGGAGGAATACTGGCATTGGCATTGTCTGGTGCTGGACTGGCGTCCTTATTTTGACTAAGTGGAGAAACTCCTGAAGGTTCATGAGTCGGATTAGAATCCCCTTCCGCTGTTACATCCCCTGCTACTACAACCTCTCCACTCTCATTTCTGTAAACAACAAATAGAAACTTAAAAACATATTCACAAATTAATCATATCATGCTCCAGTGCCTGCTAGCACTCCTGCCCTTCCCCCTCCCTCCACCCAGACTCTAACTTCCCACTCTTTAGGCCAGAATTACATTAATGTAGGCGTAAATTGGATTCTACCTTCAAAAACAGTCATTAAAAGGAGAAAGAGAAAACCAAAATTAATTATGTTACAAGTAGAATTTAGGTTATATAAAAGTAATATGTTACTCAAAAGGAACACCTACACACAATTGCCACACGGACTAACCTATTTGACATACTTAGTACTAATGGTAAACAAGAGTTATGTCAAAGGTCAAAGGTAGATTACATACTGGCAGATAGTTTCCTAATTTAAAGATACGCTTATTCTGCTTGAAGGATTAGGAATAGGATTACGTTCGGCTAATATGGCCTAACAATTGCTAATACAAAATAGAATTAGTAGAAAAACGATTAACGTAAAAATAGGTTAAGCCGTTATAGAAGTAGCTAAACATTTGCAACATTTTCATACATAAGAATTCTGTTAGAATGACAAGAGTCAAACCGGTAAAATGGTAAAATAATTTTCAGTCTAGCAAGTCTAGTCTTATGTCTGGTAAAAACAGGAAGCAGGATTTCATGGCTGGCATTCCTTCTTCTGCTATTCTAAACTAATTACTTATGTATACTAAAAAGAAAATATGATTATTATAAATAAAATGTGTTTTTCTGCTTTTGTCTGTTTACATAAAAGTAAAATTGAAATGCCAGAGATCCCAATCCTTACTAGAAAAACAAACAGATTCTTAAATGAAAGCCCTAGATTTAAAATAAAAAGAGAGCTTTGCGTTATTTGCTAAGTGAAGCAACTGGAAGTAGATGCCTAGGGCTTGAACAATAAAGCCCTTGTTTCGCAACTTGCGATTTAAAAATGTGTGGATTGTGTGAGGCAGACAGTCTGGGTACGTAAAATGTCAACGGTCATGATATCAAGAGGAATATTATAAAAAGAAAGGGACTTTTGTTCTATATTAGATTTTACGGGAACTTTCACCTCCAAAAGAGATAAAACGACTGTTGTCTGCACAAAAGGGATTCTTAAAGTTGGTACCTAATAATAGCATATATAAATATAGAGCTAGAGTATATACAGGAAAAGAAGAGATGACATGTCTCATAAGCACTTTTGCGGAGAAGTACTTTTTGAGTCGAGTCATCGGAAAGGGATTAGTGATAGAGAGAGAGAGAGTAGAAGACAGTTACTTTTACTACAGAATGCTTTTAGACATTATAAATATTTCCTAGTGACGGAGTTATTCAGAATGTGTGTGGACTATAATGGAATATACTCACTCTCTGGTTCTGTCTTCTGCCTCGGGAACTGCAGTTGGAATGTTGGCATTCTGATGAAGTTCAGGGCGGCGAGATTCTTGTTGTCGGCTCTTGAAATCGTCAGCCGCCTTTGTGATATGCTGTAACCATCTGCAATAGAAAATACAATTACCACTTTAGAAGGAAATTCTCACATGTTTTTATTGCTCACCTGCAATGACATGACGCACGCTAAAATAGCCATTACAGACTTACAGATAACATACACGTCAACGTACATCTCTAGCCAAACCCACATACATTGAAAACCATTTTCATTTTACACTTCTGTGGCGGCATTTTGAAAATGGATACAAATTCGCGGAAATTTTCAACGAAGGATTATGTCCTACTTTATTAGAAACTTTTATATTAGAGTTCATTATAACCTTATCGAGCCCTGTCAAGTTGAGAACTAAGATTTACATCTTTGTCCAAGTAATTAATTTCCGAGTAGATCCATGAAATGAGCTCGACTTTATGCCTAGGACGTTTTCGTAAAGGGAAATGCTAATCCCCACGTAGTCGGCAAATAAGTTAAGCACGAGCCATTGGCACAAGTGATTTGTCACTATCTAGGTGCACTAACTGCACGGAAAGTGCAATGAGCTCCTCCGGGAACTTTTATATATCCTGTCTCTGCAGATATACAGAGAAACTGGAGAAAATGAACCTTTCTCTAAGTCCTACTCATCAATCAAGATTCAAATTCTTTAAAGGAATGAGAACAGTCAGTGACCTGAATTCAACTGTTTTATTAAGAGTGGAAAATGAAGTTTGTGAGAGTATAGCTAAAATTCAAGTAATTAAATCCCTACCTACAAAACTAAAATTCTCTTCCCTTCTAAATTCTTCATTTTCATTTCATCCAACAGAACTACTAACCTAAAATTCACAGAATTAAAATGAGAAAAACTCTTCACGTTTCTCTCACTTTTCGTCGCTCTAATTCCTTTTCTCCAGCATATACAGTGCAATCTGTATGCAGTGGCAGTGAGTCAGTGGGCTCTTTTCACAAATTCTACCCTCGGCAATCTTCTCCAGTCTCACTCCCATAGCCTTAATGCTAGCGAATATAAAAGGAAAAAATCCAAGTTGACTTAATATATGAAAATCCTTTCTTATAGCCTATAGAAAAAGAAAACTGTAGTTAAGTAACTAATGGACCTTGCTAGAGAAGTTCAATATTTCAATTTTATCTGGAGCTGTATTAGACACACCGTCACAAATAATTCATTTTATGCACATGAATTTTCCGTTCCGTTCTGTGTTACTTATAAGTAAGCATATAATTAGAGAGAAGTCATATATATCCCTATCTACATTAGCTATATATACACAGAGCTGTGATTCACATTTTCACATAGTCACAAAGACATTTAGAGCATGTGCTATACAGTAAATACTTTTTCGTCTGTCTGCGAAGAAATTACATGGATGGGCTTCGTAGATTATGCAATGCGGAGTGAGTCATTCTCTTTTTTATCATTTCGCCTCATTCAGCCACAAGATGAACAGAGAAATTTGCAGCTGAAAATTCTAGGCACGTTGACAATAAGTGCTGACGTCGAACAGACAGATACCTTTTTCTATATCCCGTCCCTTACACTTTTTCACATGTCCCAACTCTCTCAAATCTAATGCACCGCAACCGTAACAAAGAAAATAGTAGAATTTCATTGCAAAAAATGTGACTTGCAAATAAAAATATTCTTGAAGCACATGTAAATTGCTAACATAAAATTCCTCTTCCATTCCCTAAACAAATATCCAAATATTTACATATAAAACCACAAATTAAATATTTCAGTTATTTCAATAATATTGCCTTACATTATCGGCGTAACAGGTGATGCTGATTTTCCAGTAATTTACCATTAAATTGTGATTCTAAAGTTCATATAATTAAAGTTAAAAATGCTTTTTTATTAGAGTATATACTAACAATCGGTACATTATTATTACATCTTCTAATCTCATCTAAAAATTGCAATAATTACTAATAGAGCCCCTTAACAGTAAAAGTAGTAGTGAAAACGAAATAAATAATTCATTGTTGAGAGATTCTAATAACAAGACTCTCCTAATCCTTCTTTCCAAATGATTCTTTCCTGCTGTTATGATAGTGTTACTTTAATTTATTTTAGCATCCTAATAAAAATTCTTCGCCACAAGAGCACGCTTGCAATAAGGGTGACACAAAACAATAAAACGCAGACTAATAAAACTTTCATGGGAAGAAAACACTTGTAACACGCGTTTACGGTTTTAGGATGACAAAACGTACTAGTTAGAGAGTAGCTATACATGCACACAAGTAACGAGCGAAATAGGCGATAAAAATACTCTGAAGTGCATACCTATTCACTAGTTCTGACGCTAGTAAAGAATAGAAAATCATCTTTATTCCTTGTCCAATACTTTAGATATTATTTTGAGTGTCTAAAAGGTTGTCGCTTATATCTCGTCTCGTAAAAGTGATATGAGACATGATGGACATAGTTATATCTTATATCCTGACAGGTATAGTAATAGCTGCCTATTGAAATTACAAATGTATTCTCTATATAATCAAACGTACTATAATTACTAGGAAATTACTTTATCGAGTCTTTGATTCAAAATGCAAATGAAGACATGGCCATCTGAACGGATCATATAATTTTGAAGATATGTTAGAGTTTCGAGGAGCTACTAATTACTTAAAAGTAGAGTGTATAGTGTGACTCTATTATTATAGAATGAGATTTGTCTGTCTGACTGTATTGGAGAAAGAAAGAAAGACAGAACAGACGTGTCGTGAACCTGACTAAACAAAGGCGAACAGAAAATAAAGAGAGAAGCGAAGAGGAGTAATAAAACTCAAGGTGAAATCCTCTATTCTGCTTCTGCTTGATTTGAGACTGAAAGTTGAGGAAAATCAAATAGTTACCCGATTGCCGTTTGTGCGTTAACAACCTAACTGCACTGAGAACTGAATTAAAGGATTACAATATGGCCATGTACTGTAATTACGAATCATTAAAGACCTCCCTCCAACTGAAATAACTGAACCGTTTAGCGTAGCAATAATATAAAAGCCAGGACACTCTTCCAATGAACAGATACAGTAATGAGCTACGAAATAGCTTAAAAATAGCTTCAAATTCACGACAAATGCTCCACAATGTTCAATTATTCGTAAATAATTGGTAAACCGACACATCTGAGACAACCACGCAGACATGCTAGCGACTTCTCTTCAATCACTGAACAAAACTGACGAAAAACGACCTTAAGGACTTAAATGTAGCTGATTACACGAACGAAATAAAACATTGGTTATATATACAATGAGTTGAATTGTGTACAGCTGACTCTTCGTATCATAACAGTGTAGAAAAGAATAGCAATTAAAGTTGACGAGCAACGTGACAGACAACTACCATAAATATAAACAACAATAAACAAACACACACCTTGAAGCTTGATTTTGAAGATTTTTTAGTGGATTGTTCGACATCTCTTGAATATCGGATTGTATCGCTGCAACTAACTTATTAATTGAGATTTACACTATCAAACTTTAATACCATATGCATATGTCTTCTTACTACAACTGTACAAAACTGCTTGCATCTACTAATCTGTTTACTCTGCGGTATATTCAGGATTCAGAAGAGTATAAAAGGCGACTAGCAAGTTTTGCTAAAAAAAGTCTGTGCAACATTTGTAGAGACAACCACAAAAGCACAAATACAAAACTGCATACGAAGATAATAAATGTAATAATTATTCACAAATCACAATGCTACTGGGCTTGTTTGTGCTGCAGTGAATGAGGTGCATATTTGAAATGAAGTCAGAGATGCACTCCCACGCAACGCTCTTTGTATGTCTGTCGTTACGTATGGAAAGTTTCATAATAATCAGAGCAAGACGGCAAAACAGACGACATTTTTTTCATTGCTGACAAACTTTTTGGACAAGATTAACTTTCTTCTTAATTCCCACAGTGTGCAATGCAGATGTTACTAATAGGATGACCTAAAATGACAATAGTATCAATAGCCATTGCATTTTTTATGAGAACAATAGTTGTCAAGATCTCAGAGATCTGTTCATGGTCAACAGTTCTTCACTTGATTCCTATTGTCTTAGAAATAGGTCAATGGAGATGGGCACAAGAGAGAAGCCGACTCACTATATAATTATCTGATAGAAGACAACAAAACTTGAATTACACCATTGTGTATACTGATTTGCAATATAAAATCACAAAATTGTAGAAAAAGTTTTTTCTCTCTGCTACGAAATCAAGTATCAGTATATGTCTTTGAAAGAACGAATAAGAGCAGAATGACAATAGGAACTTAAAGAAAAGTCAATGTCGCTCGACGAACTGTTTGCTCAATTGTAAAAGTAGATAATGGTAAGTAGAGAGAGAGAGAGAGAGAGAGAGAACTAACTGAGTGGGAATATCTTAGTCAGAGATTGCAAAGAGTCATTTGGTAATTGACGGGAGCAGGAAAGGGAGAGAGATAAACCGGAAAAGGAAAAGGCAACTGATGTAGTGATGTGGAGTGATGATTGGATGAGAAGCAGATGGGAAATGTAGTTATCTATATATATATGTAAATGTATAGAAGAAATGAGTTCATCCACACAGCTCTAGTCACAAACCATAAGATAAGATACAATTTAAAATCCCAATCAACACAAACTTAAAACAGTAGTGAATATTATTAGCTAGGTGCACTGTTCAATATATTAAGAATCATAGAAAGAAAGGATCAGCTTCTAACTTCTAGTTAATACATTTCTCAGTTATGAGCACAGACACAAACACAGACACACACACACACAGATACACAGAGAGAGAGAGAGTTTAATGTTAAACTTATTTCATAGAATGGAAAACAGTTAACAAAATCCTAGTGACTGTTGGAAAAGTTGGGTGAGACAAAAATCGCAACTGTCTTTTAGTGTGGATGGTGAAGAAGGAAAGGAAGTCAGAGAGCTGAGTAACATCTCGTTACTTACTACCTACACTAATCTACATTACAATATCACTACATATCCCAAAGAGCAACTATCAACTAACAACTTTCTAACAGGAGATATGAGATGCAGTTAAGTTAAAGTTAACTAACACAATTTTCGGGCATAGAGCCATACATTCTGAAATACTATCTTGACTACACTTTCATTAACCATCTTCTTCTTCACATAGAACTGATATAATACATAGGAACTCATTTACAACTCAAAGAACATTCGTAACATAACCAATAAAACCATTAAGGAACTGAGGAGTAAACACTTTAATGCTATATAGGTAGATGCATTGCACATTCACGTACATCTCTTATTCACTTTCAGTTCTCTGTGCATTTAAAAAGGAACAAACTACATTGAATGTAAAGCAGAAGATGCGAGGATGGAGGAGAGTGCAGTAGTGAGGAACTGGGAAAGATCACTTAGACATAAACATTGAAATAGAGTTTAAACAGAGGAGGCTAAGAGGCAAGGGACTTTATTTGTATAAATGGGATTTTCCATAAATTACAGAAAGCTGCATAGGGCAACAGAAATAAAAGCATTGCAATTCCATGGCAGATCCTACTCGACTCTCTTCTATATACTTCTCTACACTATTTGCTAAGAAGGTTAAGCAGTGGAGCTTAAAAAATTCTACAAACACAGAGGAAAGGGTGGAAAAGTCAACAAAAAATAGTGCTCCGTTATTTATAGACTTCCCCTGTCTTTTTCTTTTAGACCCTTACGAGTTATGTCCGTGCAAAACCTTTTTATAATATTACTTTTATCTACATTATACAGTTACGTGAGTAGTATCTGTCTTAGATCTATACAGGGTTTCTTCACACACAAACACAGAGCATAGAAGAGACATTCATTCACTCAGAGCACATGTGTGTGTATTGTCGTCTCTACTTATTCTATAGAGAGTAGAGCATGAACAACCGAAGAACTTCTCACTAATTTACTCTCACCCATAGGACAGATATTATTAGATTTGCCTATTTTCGTCGACACGTTTTAAATGTGGAGAGGAAACCACTCCTTTCTCTCCTCCACATAAATACGCGACAAATTATACATACACACGCACTACATCTTCACACGACAACTACTCTCATCTCAACACAATCATATTCTAACTCTCTCTCTCTCTCTCTCCTCTCTCTCTATACAAATAGTGATTCATGGTTCAACTCAAATAATACACTCTGTCCCATTATCATCCACTAATACAGTTAAAACAATTTTCTCTCCTGCAAACTTCCCAACATTTCCTTCTTACAATTTGTCTAACTCTTTCTTAGTTTTCTAACTTGTCCTAAGTTCAAGGTTTTATGCAGACTGCTCTACCAAAAAATCAATCAACCTTCCACCCTAATCCTTAAACAGTTTCTTACTCAGATACTAAACTATAATTACTATATAATTCCTGTCAGTGAGCTAGAGAGAAAGAAAGAGAGAGAGACAACCTAGCCTTGGGAGATGTCTATCTAAATTACTAAAGTTGAACTTGATCTCTTCCATTGGCTTCCTTAGTAGACATCATTTGATCTTCATTTACATTTTAAGCCACCAGCACAACTTAGCAATGTGACAATACAAAAAATAAACAATCTCAGCATTACTCTCTGCTTCTCTAGCCAATAAACTAACGCATATCTAATCAAATACCCTTAATCCCAATTCTTACTTCATTAGCCAGACACTTATGATGATTCCATCCATGGAATAATACTATTCCAACTATGAACTAATTAGTTATACCCTCATCTTCTTTCTATGTCTTATTATTATAATTCTCTTTCAAAAAAATTAAATTCATGAACACTTCCCATCTCCCCACAAAATTGAATATTATTATTAATGGTGTCACCCATTTTATCCACAATCTTTTTAAACACACTCGCAATAAGCGAATCACTACCATTATTGTTCTCATTTCAGTTAAATAAAGTAGTTGAAATCCACTTCGTTTGACTACCAGACAACAAATTGAGTGAAATGACTAAAAAACAGACATCAATCAATCCAGATTACACAAGTTTCAGAAATATAGGTCAGTAATTTGTCCAGGGCTGCTTCTTATCATTTTAGAAATGCCTGAATAGTCATCCTAGCGCATAATAATCCTAAAACGCTATAAAATGTGAGCTGTGTCAAACAAACGGCTTACAAAATAGGAAACCATATTTCTTCTGCCTGAAAGGAGGTCAACAAACTATATTAAGATTTTCTTGGAAAGGAAAATAATTTTCTTTTAAGGGGTTATAATTCAATTTCAAATAATGCAGAGCATAAAATGAATTTCAGTAGAAAATGATTAACTGCATCCACAGACAAGGACATTGGAAGTAGAACTTAACAAATTGTATATCTATACACTAATTTAATAACAAGATTTACTTGAACATAAATAACATTTAGACAGAAAATACAAGGTTACTACTCTGTTCTTGTTGGAATAGCCTGGAGAAGAAGAAAAAAATTGTTGTAATTAATTGTGAAGGTAGACGAATAAAAGTTGTCAGTTTTGCAGAAGATGCGGCTATTCCTTCTAAAACTTCCTAAACGATTACGTGAGTGTCTTTTACGACAAGTTTTCAAACTTCTTTATTCTTTTCTTACTCCATTTGCATAACGACTTCTCTTTCTTATATAACTTCTTTTTGGGCAGGCAAAGAAATAAAATGTTTCTCTCAATGTCCTTTGCTCAACTCTCCTAGACATGTTATTATAATAAGCTCATCATCTTATGACGTCAGAAACAAAGTTTTCTGCTTACACTATTACACATTACGAAGATTTTCTTCCTATTAATAGCTCATGACATATAAGAATATTAATAATTCCCATTGTACTACTTACTTACTTCCTATTACGTACTCAGACATTAAATTAAAGATTAGTAATAGAACCTAATCTATCAAGAAGTACATATTAAAATCTTTTTTAGCATTTAAAAGCATATTCTGCATATCATTAAAGAATTGCTCATCTGACAAAAGGAAACTGTCCAATATTGATCCTTTCACTGATTCAATTGGCAAAGAAGCCCTGTCAAGTGGCTATGGCTAATTTTAATTAATGGAAAACTCGGAACAAGGATTACGTACCTACCCAGTATCTTTTGTGTAGTATTTACATAAAACATTAAAAGTGCTTACAAATCAGTATCTTCTATATATGAACGATATATATTATATATATTCATATCCTTCATAGTTGAAAAGCATCATATGACACAGAAACACGGGCACGAGGCTAAGTATGATTTATCATTACTTGAATTTAGAACAAAGAGTAGAATGAAACTTTGTTCGTCAACTTTAAAAGTACAACTACGTGCTCTTTGAACTTTTGGAGTTGTGGCGTGTGAAAATGAATTGGAGTGACAAGGACTCTGCCTCCTCTAAGAGAAAGAAGTCTAAAGTATTAAGACTAGTAAATATTAACATCATTCAATGTCACAAATATCAGGAAGATGTTCAAGATGCCCTCGCCCAGTTTTACACTAACTGCTTGAGCAACCTTCCACTTAAACTGGACTTTCAACATAAGTTTCCATAGAGTGCTTCTTAAGGACAAGCAAGGAGGAAAATGGCAAGCCTCAACCTTACTTAAATCACGGAGAAAAATGCGTCAAGGCTATATCTAATGCACTCTATGTATCTCTCTCTCTCTTTCTATGTTCTGTATTGAAGTATTTACTTCTACGCCTACGCCTCACAAGACGAAGATTATCACAAAAAAAATATACGACAATGTGTCATCCTTCCTTTCTTCGTTCAAAGAAGGCGAAAAAAAAATCTCCCATTTCATCTCTGTGAAATAAGTAGAAAGTATCGTGATTGAAGATCAAGTTACAACTAACAACAATCATACACAGACACAGAAAGTAAAACATGCTAAATAAAACTTACACACTGAAATGAAAGGAGAAAGTCGAAAATGTATTCAAACGACTTCCATAATCCTTACTACTACTTTCTCTACGTATATTCAGAAATGTGGCATTGTGAACATTTAAGCAAATATCTGACAATACTTTCCAACAAACATAATGAAATAGAAAGTTATAAAGATCACCTAGAACTACTAACTATACTGTGCTATATGAGATTGAAAAGAAATGGGTCAAGGCAAACTATTCATTTTTTGCCTAAAAAAGAGGCTTAAAAATGGTCATCCCTCCCTGAGCAACAAGAGCAGCACAGTTACATATCTTTAAGAGAAATGGAAATAGGCTATAAAAAAGAATATCACCATCAACATCCTCTCTCCCATGCAGTTACTTCACTCATGAAATTGATGACAGGAAGTAGAAACATGGAGCTAAGATACTGACAGAGTGTGTCATGGAAAGAGTTCCCGACGATTCTCGATTCCGACTTCACATCAAGGTCTTTATGTCCTTAATCCTATCCAATCGCTATTAAATCTGCCCTTAATAATTTCATCTTCCCTTGGGAGAAAATAAGGGAAACTGGAGCTTATTCCTGCCTCTAATAATAAGATTCATATCAGTGCATTTGTACTTACGGATTGTTTTTTTACGTTGTTTTTCTATAATATTACACACACATCCATACAACACTCTAGAATCTATTCACGTCAAAAAATAGTGAATGACAACGGACAAATGCTTAGTTCTACTAGTATCTCTGTTCAACCTTCACAAAAACTACAGATAACATTTTTTCCCTTAGCACATCTCTTGACTTTCTGACTTTTCCATCCGTTGCCAAAGTCGTTACTCACAGTGCCACATAATTTCTAATTCTTTGTGACAGGAACAAATCAACATTTTCAAATTCATCTATGCATAACAGTGAAATACTCTTTGAAACACTAACACAGAATACATTAACATACATTATGCTCTCCGAAGAAAATGCTATATAGCCATTATAAAGGATAAAGTTTGCACCACGTAAAAATGGAGTGAACAACTCAAACGAACTCGTTTTTCAGTTTTTCCTTGTAAATAATCTTCGTATTATGTAACTTTAGACATGGAAACTTATTTAACTTTTTCGACATGGACAGTTAATGTAAAACCAACACAAAATCAGCTGTCTAATAAATTATCACGAACACTTTGTAAACAGCAATATTATTGGTTCCTAAACTGCGTAGAAAGATGTTGATCTATTGAGAGTTTCGTAATTTATCGCTACTACTAGTTATAAAATAAGTAATGTCTTGACAAAACAAATAGTTCCTTTGAAACTGTGTTATATTGATGGAATGGATAAGTCAACAGTCCAAAAATCAATTCTTTGAGCTATAATTAATACTGACCTATGCATAAATTACACGGGACAATAAGCACGTTTCTTTTCAGTGCAAAAACAAACTTCTTGCATTACGAAATAGTTGATTCATTTTTAAATTCTCAGTATTCCTATTTTCCCAGTATAGAAGTGATTCAAGTGATGTTCTTAGGTTTTCGTATGGTTATTAGATACATTTTTAATGGCGTAAAAAGAGCTTAGAGATGTATTTATGAATGTAAATGGATGTATTAAAACATTAGCTGTTGGCAGCGGATGGAAGTGACATTAAAGGAAACACCCACGAAAAACGACAAGATCTGTCATGACAGAAAACATAAAAGGATGAGATCCAACAAGAAAAAAAGTGACAACGACATTGGAGACGTATCTTTCCTTGAAAATAAGTTCGTAGTACCAGGAAGATAAACTTAAGGAATCCATACATTATTAATGTGATTAGGATTTACATGGAAATTGCATATAGGTATGTGTTGTGGGATGTATTGCATATATTTTCTAATCATTCCAGCTTTCACATTCGATTTGAAGAGGGATTCTGTTTACAAAACGAGAGTATTTAATGTTCAACGTCCCCGACTTCAATGAGTGTCTTGTTGTGCCAAATACGAAGGAAGCCAACCAGATCCAAGCCTTCCAAGTAATTGAAGAATTTACAACTAGTGCTCGAGAACGGTGATTTAGCGTGAACGAACAACCATAGGGAATCGTTTCATGCTATCTCTAATGAATACACACACTTCTACTGACATGTTTCTGGGAAATGAAAACGCGACACAAATCATTCTACATTTACCTATCATCATATGATAGCTAACTACACACACTTCTGTCTCTTTAGAAATACGATTTCTCCATTGGCTCTTTCTAGAGACATCATTGCATTTTAATACCTCAACTTTTGGCATCCTACGATTTCTACGACTCCGCCATTTCCGACCCCATGCGCTAAAAGTTAAGTGCAGCAATCATTTATATCGTGCATGTACTTATCAGATACAATCATCTGCTCAAAGATATATTATTCGTATACCTCTGCCGATTCTTCTTTTTTCTACTACAGAGAAGACAAGAAACACGTTTTATCAAATAGCTCTGTTACACGTTACACGGGTTCATTTTCAAGATAATTAGGACAGTGTGAATCTGCCAAAGTACGCATAGGTACTAATTAAAACAGTCATTAATGAAAGTCATAAACACATGCAAATAAACAAGGCTTCGTAGAACACAGCATTAAAAGACTGCTGCAAAGGATTTCTTCTAGGATCTGGCCACTTGTTTTGAATTTAAACTCCATTGCAGGTAGACAGCAGGTGGATAAAAGTTCATTTTGAACTTTTTAACGACTCTTCACTTGGTACATAGTAGAGTGCAGATATAGCTTAATATACTAATGTACGGCTACATGCGCACTAATAATCCATTTCTGTCCAGTTTATTAATTCCTTCATGAAGAGCATGAGGAAAGAAACACATGGGCTAACAAGCAGCAATGTAGAAAAAGTAGCTTTCAGATGTAGAAAACAACAGGAAGGAACTTGAGTAAAAGAGTGGGAGTTGAGCTAATAAATCTTGTCACTGTCGTCTCGGCTTAAAACAAATACAAGACACAAATCCACTTTGTTTTCTGCCGTAGAACAACGGAACGGAAATATTTACTTTAGTTATTTACGATTAGCACATAGTTGTACGGAATACGCAATGTTGAGATGTAGGAAGGATATCATCATTTTCAGAACACAGGCTCAATTAGGTATCGAGGCTAGAAAACAAGAAGACAGTGCTCATTTCATCAGTGTCAGTTTCTCTGCTAATCAACTCAAGGTTAAAGGATCTAGCCGCATTTTTCTCCTAGTAGGATACATATATCACGATATATGACAATACATTCCACCCATAATATCCTTTTTTACTGAATGGGGAATGGGAGACTTCCAGAGCTTTTGTTAAAACATAACACGACAACTTCGTCTAAAAACTATTTCAGTATTATTAGTCCGAAATATACGTACTTAGGTAATAACACAACTTTACTCCTATAGCTATTTATACATGCCCACAGCGGTGATACTTGGAATAACATGAACAGAAAATAATAATCATTCCTAAAGGTAGCAATATGAAATTTCTATAATTAGCCTTCATTGTTGTGATCTGAGAACTTCCAGACTTCAACTCATATGGGTATGGAAAAATTTGGAATGAAATACAAAGCAGTATACACCACCACTGAGTAGAAAATCATGGGGTACAAAATATTTTTTGCATCATTATCATTACTAAGAGCGTAATAATAAGGAAAATATTTATATTGCTATACGACTAGCATTCGGCCATCACGATGGAATTTGCAGAACGCTAATTTGATAAAATATTTGCTTTGAAAATACATCGAGTTGGAGGATTACGATCTTTTATTACTACAATAATCTAGCTATATCTTTACGTAAGTATTATGTAAGTTACATAAGTTCATCACAAAATATCTTTCCAAAAACCATTTCCATTTAGAAAGTATCACCTAACAGCTAAAATTACATGAAAAATAATTATATGAACATCTAGATAAGAAGGCAACATTCTGTTAATACCTTCAAAACAATAATTCTATATATAAATAGGTAGGTATACGTTTAAGAAAGAGCAAAATTCTCTAAGAGCGTTTCAATTTCATTTCTTACCTTACTCTTTTCTTATTAAAACCTTCAAGTCCATTCATCCTACTTCTATTCAGTTATATTGGAAACTTAAGGAGTTATGGCGAGATTATGTTGACGTGTATTTGAAAAAAAGTAGCGAAATAAAAGTAAATATAAAAGCACAATTTATACATTTACACGATTAAAAAATTAAACTTACATTTTACGCTCCTCCTGCGAGGGACACACGAGCTCGTACATATTCGATGACGTAGTTGAAATTAGGAAGAATGCTTTTTTATCTAGGAGTTGACAAATACAAAATAAAACATGGTTAGCATCTCTATATCCAATTGTAACCTCAGTTGTCGTTTCATTTTAAATGAAAGAAAAAGATGATGAACACATTTGGAAGGAGGGGAAAGCTAAAACTACCTGTAGCAACCGGTCGATGAATTAAATTTGTAATTTTGATGATAGGTCTTGCAACAATCTTTTCCGTTTTCCCCGGAAATCCAACATTGTGAATCTTGAGAACTAATCGATCGTCCTGCTTTAAAAGGAGCACCACCATATCTTGCAGAAGTACAGCGTGAACATCGTGCTGATCGGATTTCTGACGGTTGGCTTTTGTCATTCGCCACATGAGAGGTCCTTCATAAATTAGTTTGTGTCGAGTGAAGTCCAAATTCTGTGTACATCAAGAGATCAAATGCAAATTAATTATTATTCAAACTTTCAATGTCAAGATTACAATTCCTAAACCTGCATAACGTTTTTGCAACGTGGTAAAATACAGAGAAGTCGATTCCTTTATTCTACACACTTAAAACAAAACGCTAGCTTTAACGTATTAATGAACAAAGAGTCCATTTAATTTGCACATGGATGTAACATTATTGTAATTAATGGAACAGACTTTCAGCTGTCGAAAAGATTGAAACGGCATGAATTAATTCATTAGCCACAAATACTATTAAATGTAGCACGTGTAAAACCAATTTACAACGTCCGATCTAATTACAGAAACATGAAACAAGCAAATATTACCATAAAGTAATCATTGTCTAACATAAAAATGTTCTGATATACATAGAATAAGTTAGCAAATGTTAAACTAGTAAATATGAATCTCTTGGCTTCAAGGAAGTGATTTAAGAAGCTTTCGTCCTACATGAACTTTCTGCCATATATTTATAAAAAAAGAAAATCCTTCTGCCTTAAAAATAAATATCCGCTCAAGTCTGAATTTTAAATTCCTTACATCCTGCAGGTTGAACATAATTTAAAAAGGGCATAATTAACATTTTGTATAAAGCTGTTGAACGTAAATATAATTAGTTTGTATATAATTACCCGGAGTTCATGGCTACTGGCATCGTTTCTGTCGGCTCCTTTCTCAAAGGAAGATTTGTCGAGTCGTCTTTGGATTTCGACAAGTCGCTCATAGTCTTCGGCTTCCTTTTTGGCCAAATTGACACTGCAAAGGATTTCCTTACTCATGTCAACAGCTCTTTGAATGCCTTTGTACTCAACAGAGTCAGGGGCTGTACAATCGCAAAGGTTGTCGAATAGAAGGGGATATTTGGTGAGTCGTTGCATGGCCATCGGTATCATGTCTTTGATTCCCAGCCGACGACACACAGGGTCTGACTCAGCCTCAGTTAGGAATGCGTTAAACTTCGGATCTTTTCGACGACGCTCTCGCAGAGCCTCCAGTCCAATTTGTTGTCTCGAGCAAAAATTCGCAGCAGCTTGCTTAAAATTCTCGCCTCTCTCTCCGTCAAACTACAGAAAGAAATTAAAATACGAGCAAATTAGCATTGAAAACAGAATCATTTAACAATATCAACATTTTACTACTATAATAGCTCCTGAAAACGTTTATATATAGTTTCCCTATTGATATTAACTTTCTCCCGCACTTTCTCCCTTCCTCACTTTTATATAGCTTAACAATTTTGAGCAATTTAGCATTTTTTTACCATATAAAGTTTATCAGGACAGCATAAATTTAAAAGTGTATGCTCTACTCATTCATATCTGGTAGTGAAGCTCAGAAGAGCTGGTTCTGGGATGCTAGAGAAACGAATGAATAGAGCGGCACAAGGGGAAAACTGACAAAGAGAAAGTCAGAAGAAAGGAGATAGCGTTTGCTGCATGTACTGGGTAACCAAAGGGGGATCCCACATGCAAATCCGAGTGATTTATGACGATTAAACTTTCTCACTTTGAAATTACCATTACAAGTCCCGTTCCTGGATATATTATACAATACTATATCCAGGGATCTTATATATACACAGATAGTAAACGGGAAATACTTTTACAAAACACATTCTATGTTTCTCCATTCCCTTCAGAAAGCATAGCTACTCCCCAAGGCACTTCGACTGAGTTGAGTTGTTAAGGGCTACTTTTATCCTGTTCGCTGGATATACGAGTGAAATTACAAGAGCTAACCAACCAGACTCCTGCCTTCACTCCAGCAATCAGCATCACACAAATAAAAACTGTGTACACCCCAGAAACATGTAGATAAGCAACATATAAGTATTCATTCTTCAGCAGATCAAAGGAAAGTAAATTACGCTCATTTTATTCTTACTCCCGACAAAGCAGGATAATTTGAAAGGGATATAGCTCTAGGTGACGTGGGTGGCAGGAATTTTCAAGGGAAACCCTTATCTTCAACAAACTAAAAATACAACTCTAGATTGAAATTGATCACAGAAAAAAATCTTGCAACAAAATTTAAAGTGGAACTTCGGATATAAATAGGGAGAAAGCTTTTATCCAGCCACCGAGAAAATTGCGAGAAATCTTTAGGGATGCCCATTTGCTATTTTTAGCAGCGCAAAAAGTTTCAGATAAAATGTTTCAAAGGGGTTTATATTCCTATCCTCGTTACTCAGTAACTTTCTCTTCAGGTATCTGAAGACAGAAATAGATCAAAAACGGAAGAAAAGTTCTATTTTCAGAAATTATTTCAGTCAACTTAGAGGACATCTTTTGACCCGTGTCGTTATATTTCTATTTATATAATCAGAGCATGCAGGTAGAAGTTTATTTCAGTATCATCAGAAGGCAAGAGAGTTTATTATGAAGAAGAGCACAGATGGTTTCCTTCGTGACTCGACTGTCGACTTACCATTTCTAAAAGCACCGGACCAATATCACCAACTAATGGACTCTCAGCTCGTTTCTTCTTCAGTGCGGCATTGAACTGTCCATGTATTTCCAGCATTTCCTCCAGATTGGCAAAAAGCATCTGGACGAGTTCAGGTGGGAGGAGTTGCTGTTGTCGTATTGGCCGATGAAACAGCCGATCCACCACTTTCAAGTTCCGTACGTGAGACCTCTCCGTGTGGAAAAGTTCTGCAAAGCAAACCACAGAGCCAACAAGATTAAACGAATGTTTTTAAATTCAATTACTCCCAGCATTAGTCTTCATTAGCCAAACACCAGAAAACCACTTGCGTTTTCTTTGCTTCCAAGTCAATCTGCAGCTGCACACCCGCTTACTCCCTAATTTTACTCTCCCCACTTTCTGCCTAATTTATGTAGATCTTACTTATACATAATTCTGAAAGTGAATAGGTACTCATTTACATTTGTTTCAACTTCAACTTCAATACAATTATTACACAAAAAAAACACCACTTATCTGTTTTAGATAATTCATCCAAAATCATAAATTAGAAAATAAAATCAATAGTCGATTAGCTCATTAAAATTTGTAAAAAACTAAATTAGAAAACATTTTTTGTCCTATAGTCAGTCCTAAATATTACATAATTCCTGATAGGTCTTCTCGCATATTTTTGTATCTGAGAGTAATACACAGCACCATAAATTATCAAACTGTAAAAAATATCATAAATTTTGTCCCTGTATCAAATTGTAAGTTACAAGTGCTATCTGTAATCTGTATATAATAATTATTTTTATTATAAACAGTATTCAGTGTCACAGAATTCATACTCTACGTTATGTAGATTTCCCACTTCAATCAGCATTTCAAAGATGCGGAAACTTCACTACTAACCCAAATACATGGGGAAAGTTTCAACATAATAATTCTGTAGTAGAGCCCACTGGACACTCATAAAATTCTAGGGGAATAGTCGTCATTGTCATCATTGACGTAGGTACCACGTCTGTTAATTCTGTCTAGACACCATCAAAAGATGCAGTAAAGATATGCTTATGTTAGACATTAGCTATTGTCACAGATGTGGCTTAGAATCCTAGTTATAATAGGCAGTTTCTTCAGCTATCTACTTAACTAAAATACGTATCAACACTTTTAACCTTGAAACAGACAAAAAGATTGGCTTAATTTCATTGTAATTTGACAAGTGTCTCAGAGAGAACTGGAGACAAGGGGGGAGTTCCGCCTTGGAAGACAGAAACTAAATGTTTTCTACAACAAGAGACACAGTGGGTTGGAATGTAATCACATAACTGGCTAATGTGCAACAGCAATGACTTGATGAAACCATGAAGCGTTAATAAAAGATTTCAATGGGAAGAACTAATTTTCTCGGCTAGATTAAAATCCTTGAAAGAATTCCCATGTATTTTATGCTGAACTGTTTTAATCGCAACATCCAACATCAGTAACTATTATTATTGTCTTGTGTGGAACGTACCATTAAGAACTTCTTGTCTTTTCTTTTCCAGTCGATCCAACCGACTGAGGGTTTCTTCGGGTACATTTTTTGTCCAGTCTGGTGGATCTTGCTCAATTTCAATATCACTATCACCTTCCCAGCCTGGAGACGGTTTGTATGAGTCTGATACACCGGAATGACCAACAGTCGTTTCGGGCGTTTCCGAATTCCGACCGGGGAGAGAGGACGAAGAATGGTTGGACGCGGCTACCAATTCTAATGAGGTACTAGGGCTGTCCAGACTCCTGCTCATCACAAGTAAATCATTTTAAATTAAGCATACATAATGTTTCAAAAACAAGTTCCTGTCTTCTATAAAAAAAACTATTTTCCACGCGCGTATAAGTTACACTAGCACTAAATTGAGTCTATCCATGAAAATATTTGACGTAAGGGGATCCTGGTTTATTTTACGCATTCTCTCTCCGTTAAAAATGGAATAGAGACAAGACAGCAGAAGAGAGAAAACGCATCCTAATCTGATAAAGCTTTGGCCCTCCTGTTGTTTAACCTCACCTTTACAAATTACATTTTCCCCTTCCTCCTTATTTCATTTGGCTATAAAAGAGAAAAGGGAATGACGCTAACAAATAGTCTAGGAACCACGTTCTCTGGCCTTGCCCATCTCTTAAGAAAAGGTATACACCATAAAAGATTATCTCCAGCTCCAATTTAAGTTAATGCCACCTCCACATTTCACTTCTCCTCTCCTTCCATCTACAAATTAATTCGTTTCCCACCCTTATCTCATTTCTATCTTGACAACTCCTAATCGCACTCTAATGATGATAATTCTTTCTAACACATGAGCAACACTAAACACAATTTCCCTATGAATTCAACTCACACTTTAATAGGGCACATTCTTAACCTAAAATCCCTGTCCTTGTTCCTAGTTTATTTGCTTATTGTTAGGTTCAGTGAAATAATGCTCAGTCTAATGTGTTTGCATAACAGTTAGAAACTCCACGAATTACTCACTGACAATTAAAGTTTCACTAGACATTCATCTTTTTAGACATTCAACTTTCAAAGTTTCGATAAAAGGTTCATTCATGCTCAAGATTTATATAAGAATTTTATTTTTGTCTCAGAAGAACAACTGAAATCTATTCACGATTCACAAATTCTTATTCCTCCTACAACTACAATTATGTCCTAATCTTTTGCATGGTTATAATTCTACCTTTATGCTCCTACCCGGCGTAAACACAACATTCTGTCATTAAATATTGACATAATCCAAACCATTTTTCATGATTGTCACAAATAGAGGATATAAATGAGAATTGGCACATACCTTGCTGATAAACTGGAATTGGACGAACTTCCTGAGTTATTTGCATCAGATAAATGACGCTGGCTATCGAGATCGACATCACTGAAAAGAAATCATAATATTATTAGAATTTTAACGTAAAAGACTAATAAGATCAACAAGCAATCTAAAAGCAATATATAAATTAATTAATCCGAGAAGCACAAAATTGTTGACCGCTGAGGCGCTGACATTACATTACATCTTCATGTTGTGGCATTGAATTGATATTTACATCAAAACTTAGAACATATCCATGTTCTTGCTATAATTTATAAATTAGGATATTTCATCAAAATCAAATGCATTGTTAAAAAATTGGCACCAATAAACTATACGCTAAAAATGAGGTACGACGAACTGCAGGTTGAAATGGGTAATTATGTCAATATAACTACGCAATAGTGAAAACAGTGAAATTTGATATAGCCTCATGCAGACAGAGTAATAATGAGATTGTGGTAAACATAATATATCAATATTTTCATCTCCAACTTCCATTCAAAATACACGAGTCAGGTCAGATGCTAAGTAATAACAGCAATACGCAAACCAGCTTTAGCAGCAATTGAGTTACAACTACTGAAACAACAGAATTAGATGAAATTGGAATTGCCAAAGAGTTCTATCCGAATAAACCGAAGCAATGATCCGGGTTTTACATTCATTCCAATTTGATAATATTTATAGCCTATGCAGAACTCTTGTTGAGTCCTAATCTCATTATTTTCTCCAGTCCAGCGTCAATTTCATTTCCGTTGCGCTGTCTCCACAGAGAAGTGAGCCTCAAACCCCTAGCTGACTCTATCACTATCCCTTTTACTGATAAATGAAAGAAGCAGCGTTGCTTTCGTGCTTTCAATAGCTGAAGCCAAAATAAAAACTTGATGCTTTCTCCAGCTTCGTTTGCTTTAGAAACTAATTCTCAGTATCGACATTCTTCTTCCATCACGGTAGACTGGTTAGAAATAAGGAATTTTTGTATCAAATTCTACGAAAGTGGACATTCCAAAAATAGCCACATAGAGTTAATACTGTCGCATGGATATCACAAGCACAACATAATTGAAAGAAGTGCTCTTAAAACACAAAACTCTTTGAAGGCTGTTCAGTTGTTTGGATTGTAATTGTACAGATGTGAAAGTGTGTGGTGTGGAAAGTCCATTGACAAATATGATATCTCGCTACGAATTTCACAGAACTATAAGGTCTCAAATCTCAAGCTCCTAAAAATAAATGGAGAGAGAAAGACAGGAACATTCCACCAAGCACATTTCAAGTAGTGGCCACACATAAATCAAAGTTACGAGAGAAAGTACAACAAAATTACAAAAGGGTCGTCCACCTTGTTTTATTTATAGGCTCATGTTCACAGAATTCCATATCGACAGATTCCATGCATTTACTTTAATATAATAGCATACAATGCTAGGATGAAATGAATCCCAGGGCATGTGATGTGGGAAAAATCCCTCAGCTCATCCACATGATGCTTTAATACATAAAACTCTCCACAATGAGAACCACAAACTAAAAGTATCGATATATAAATACAACTTTCCATTATCTAAAGGAAATTTTGTCCATTCACTCATGTCATCTCCTCAAGTTCAATCACCTTTCTCCTTTACTACTTTCACATCGCCATTTCCCAACCAAATTCTTTCTCTCTACTTTTACTCCTTTCCCCACATTTCTCCTACTCCAACAATTTCATTATAACGAAGAAAATAATAAAGTAGCGCAATCGGAGAATCGCAGATATGCTCCATAGTTGAAATCGATTTTTCCTACACATCAATCGAAATACCAAATACTTTTCATATTGTACAATAATTATGTGGATAAAGATAGAGTTGAATTGGAATTCAAATCTTCGTGATTATTGAAATTCAAATAAAACTCCAATGAAATGAACCTTAATTGAAAAATTAATTAGGTACATTATTTGTATCCAGAAAGGGTGTATTGAAATATGTTGAGTAATAATAACAGCAAGTTTCAATTCAATCAATTAGAACACTATTCATAGGAATTTGTATATTTTCAATTTTCTTTTAAGATATATGTCTATAGATAATTGGGATTTCACTGCAAAATCATCTGTAAAGTAATGCTTTCCCACGAGTTGTGCACTCAATTACTTTTTCGATAAAACCTTTTTTTGGTTCTTACAAAAGTCAACAATAGAAAAAAAAAACATTTTTTAAACAAAACGGACGGATGTGACGGGCAAACAAGAGTGGTGGAAGAATCTACGACGCAGTTAACTCTCATCATAATAAACACAAGGCTAAAGTTTCTTTCTTTTTTGTATTGCTACTAGATATCTGAATTTCCGTAGCAGGGTCTCTATGCTATAATTCTTGGATTGCATGGATATTTTTCAGTTGGGCTAGTCAACTCCAGTTAACTAAGTGTGTCATCTGGAGAGAGAAAACTCCCTTTTTGTAAAAGAAGGCGAAACACCTACATTGGCCTGGAATTGAATTAGGATCCAAACATCAACTCTATATAAAACAGACTTTCATTTCCTGAATAATGCACAGATAAGAGGAAAACGAGTACATGATACAATTCCAGACGGGTACTTTTGCAGGGGATTAGAACGTAAGTGTTTGCTACAGTAAATTACAGAGGAATTCATGAAAGAAACTGCGTCCTAACTTCTAGCTCATGAGCATGGCGTGAGCATAAATACAAAAAGACGTCTGAAAAAGTAATAGCTCAGATGAAGCATTATAAAGTTCCTATAATATTTACATTTCACCTTAGTGAAAAGCTATGGTGGTGTAAAAAATATAAGAAATAGCAAAAGTGATATAGCTACACAACAAAAATACATGTGAGAGAGATAATAAATAGAAGTTGCTTCTTATCACTTAATTCCATTATTTATGGTCACAAAGGACTATAGGAACATAACCGGTATTTTAAGATTAAGGTAGTGACTGCTATGTGCATTCGTATTTATTACGTGACAGGGTGGAGTTCTTTTTAACTCACATGAACTAGAAAGATGCACTCCTCACGTAGTGACTGATAGGATAAAGCTTTATAAGAACTATTTATAGCATTTCAGCTCAGGTTATGGCACGAATGAGAGAGTACGATGAAAAAACTTCCGTAAACAGAGTAATAAAGCCCGTATAACCTTATAAATCTTATACATTTCATCTTTTTCTTTATTCTGCAAATACGATGAGTCTTTCAGGCTTTTTGTATTTATGAAAAGCTTTGAATCTACGAATAACGCAAATCGGAACGACGAACATATCACTCCCTTCTCAATACGAAAATGTTCAAATGTATTAGGAAGCATAGAAATGTATGAATTTCATTCAGATGACATTTTTCAGACTATATTTCAAAAACGGAACCTACTACAAATAACCCACGAGCCATTAAATCGACTTAAACTTTCAACTGTATGGAGAGCTAAGGCAAATGCTTTTGTATTCCGTTTGTAATGCATAGAGCCCATGATAAAATGACAAAATGGGGGAAAGTAAGCTGAAGTGAAGAAGGAATACATCCCCAAATGCTCCCGCATTCCTGACTCTTGTAATATAGTCAACACCTCACTCAATACACAATGCTAGGCATTATACACTTAATAGACAAGGCAATATCAATGCTATAAGTTGAAAGCTACTACTATAATATGTATTTATGTAAGATGGATACGAAATGCGTTCATTTATCATCGAATGCTCCCACAGTTGACTTGTACATGTTCTAATGCATGAAACACACTCCATTTCATTCCATTCCGAGAATACTCCCCTTTAGTCTTCCTAGAGAGAAAGCATGACATACAGATACTTTGTATTGGCAAAAGGTTAACATCAAAATTCGTTGAACATCTTTCACCACACTACTCCATGTAGAGCACTTAAAGCCCTAGCAAGAGACATACACTCCAAAAATATACTATAAATCACTTTCACATTCGTAAACAACGTTTTTCTCAGAAATAATCGACTTTTCTCCATGCAATACCTCTCATATCAAAAACATATGTAGACAGTAGCCCATTTTGACTTTTGACTCTTCAGGAGAATTTTAATACACGAAATAAATAAATACTATTTGAAAAGCACAATTAGGGACGATCAACTTTCATTGGAAAGTGAAAGCAATGAGCAACACACAATTAATATTAATGCAGACTGAATTTGCGTTGAAAAGTTGAATGTGACAATGTCATAATAAATAGAGAAAACAGATTCCACTACATTTTCTGTTTTCACAAAAAAAAGTAGATTGGACAGACGTATTACCACGAAGAATAACAGAACAGAATTTCTGCCAGACAGGATACTTATGTTCTTTCCAGAAAACAAACTCCACTGTTCAACACATTACCACGAAGCAAGCCTCTTGTTAAATAAATGACATCATCGATCAATCCAACTCTCCGACTTCCAATTGCAATATCAACACTCACATCCCCATCTGTTTACTTAAAACTTCACATCTTCCCTCCTTTCCAGAAAACAACTTATTATGATTGCCTTTCTTTGCTCCTATTCCAGTTTCAAAAACGAAGAGCAGGAAACCCTTTGCTCAATAACTTTCTAAACCCAAACCTCAAATTCTAATACTTTTCTTCCGAAAACATGACCAAAAAGAGAGAAGAGATCAAAATATTAAAATGGAAGAGATATTTGAATTTTCCATTTGTTTAGGCTTTATTCTTTAAGTCACGTTTGAGTTATAAATTAAAATGAAGCAATAAGTTAGGGCAAAGCACATAATTAAGATCACAATAGATGAATCACCTTCTCCATGATATGAATGGTTAAAATGCTTTTAATAATAAATCATTGGCTATTGTTTTCGGCTCTTCAGAAAGAGAAACTTCAAATGAGCTATCTTCCGATTTTCTTAAGAGAAGAAATGCAAACCCTGTATAGTTTCTCTACAACAAGTTACACTCTCACTCACATTACATTTGGCTTTCCCAAACAAAAGGAGCATAATTTATAGATAAAGCAAGGAGGGTGGGGAAGAAAACAAAAGGAGTGCATTAAAAATGGCCCCGCATTTGATTTCAATGGAGAAGATTTTAGTTGAGAATTGAGCTAAGCCGAGCCGAAACCACAAACCATAACAATAGATTTTTTTATTTCCAACAAAAATGTTATTCTTGTAAAAAACTAAATTGCTCTCATTCAAATAGTACGCAAGGAGTTTAAAATAGTTTTTTACGTTTAAGAAATTGTTGATTATGTAAGGCAAATTAATATTCAAATAAGATTTATATAAAGGTTTTAATTCCAGACTCTTCATTGTCCCTATAAATGGCATGAAGAAGAGAAAGTGTAAAATTATGAGGGAGAGAAACATAGGGCAGAAATATTTGGAATCTCAGCCATTTTTAATCTATTTAGAAAAAGTAGTTAAAGAGGAGTGGATGTTTTGAGAGAATGCGGAAGTAAACAAGAGAAAGTCTCCCTAACCGAAGATTTCGCTTACCCCTGTCACTTAAGTCAGAATTTTATGGCGTCTCGACTTGACTTAAGTTCTAAGCTACGTTAACATGATGCGTCAGCTGTAAATCTGCAAAGCTAAAGAAAAGAAGGCGCATCAAGATATTTTCACATTAGCAGTGCAGTGCAGAAGAGTGAGGAAGGGAATTGAATGTGGGAGAGAAGGTGGGAAAGGCAGTCGAGTAAAAGTCTAAGTGTATGTAAGCACTAATGCTGTCTATGCTCACAGAGGCTTAATGCCTCAACGACGGCTACACAAGACACAAACCAAAAATGGAAAATAGTCGAGGAGAAGAACGGATTTTCACCCCGTCTACTCCTCTCCCTCTTTCTTCCACTTTCTCTCATTTCACTTCCGTCTCTTTCATCCCAGACTGCCTCCCATAGGAAAAGAATAAATACTATATGTGAATTTTCTAAGTGCTCCCGTTCCTTACAACATACAATCGTAGACAGAGTAGTAGAATCTTACTACTACTTATAATGTCTCTTATAATCACGCACCTAAATATCCATCGTGTTTATAGTCACTATCACTTTCGTCTCGAGTTCCTCGATGACAAAATGAACTTCGCTCCACTACACAACACAACTGCACAAAAAACATACGTTCCTCCTCCTCCTCCTCCAGTTATTATATAAAGACGTAAAAATGCACTAAGGAAATACGCACTGCTTATAAAATCCCGTAGTGCCGAACAAACCTAAACTAAATGACAAAAGGGGGAAGGGGAAAACATCTATATACCCTTCTACTATAATAGCTACAACAACTAAACAAATCTATATATACACATACATATACGTAATCTGTATAACAATATGCATTCTTACTTTCTATTTTCATCCTGCACCTACACAATAGCCGACAAAAAAGAGAAATCTGATGAAATACACTTTGTAGCATTGTACATCTTGCAATTACCTTCTTTTTCGATTTACTTATAGTGTAGATCAGTCGCAGCTTACGTTTTACCTTTTCTCGTAAAAGATTTCTATTCTAAATAGGAGAAAGTCGTCAAAGGATATCAGTTTATTAGTATTATCAGACATTTCACATATCAGAAAAGAGAAATAGTACAAAAAGAACCTTTTTTGTATGCATGGCTTAAAGAATAGTTGCGTAATAGACTTTTTCGTAGTTATGCGTGCAAATTGCTATAGAGTAGTACAAGGTTACTTTTATATAAGAGAAATAAGCTTCCTTCTCAATAAATACGAGAAATGCCTTTATCTGCGTTTGTAAGTAGTTTTCTTGGAAGTGCATTATTGTATTGAGACACTTACGTCAAGGCATTTATCCAGAAAGTGTCTATCGATGAAACATGCTTAAGACAGTGAGTTGAGTTGAGGGGATTGTAATAATAGTATCGTGAGGAGAATCGGAAGAAAGTTCCTATCGTAAAGGGGACTAACAAAACCAAAGTCATTTCCAAAGCTCCGGAAGAGAAAGGAGGAGAAAACAGTAAAATATGATGTCGATAAGCAAAGCTGTAGTTATTGGAACATAAATGAACCCCTTGGCCCTGACTTTGGTGGCTGTTGTTTTATAAATGGATCCGTCATGTCAGCCTTCCTTTTGGCTTCGTTATAATATTATTATTGCTTTATATATATATATTAATATGCTCCATATTGGTTCTTTCTCTCCACGCACTCAACAGAAAATGTAGGCATTCCTTTCGTACGTTCAACCTTAACGTTTATGTTCACTTCACTGCATTTGGCTCAACGTGAGCCAAGGAGAAGCCAAAAGCTCTTTTATTGTCTTCCTTTGCCTTGTCCTTCATGTCGCTCCGAATAGCATGCCCTCTTAGACATAGCCAATAGTTGTGGTGTCTCTACTATCACTCCAACGCATACCCTCCACCACGTACTTTCAATGGAATCCATAGAATATAGCTCATAAAAAATGCAGTCATGCTCTTTCCACTACTAGCGTACATATGCACCTATTGTACTTCCACTCAAATGCTTTTACTCTATATCAAAAACTATATATAAGGCCAAGTTCAACGAAAACAATCCAGATAAAAATTTTATATCATTTCATCCATAAGACTATCAAATGTTATTTTCCTTAGGAAATCAAACTGGATATTACCCCTTCTTCGGTTAGAAAGGATTTCTTCTTGGAAGTGCCACTGTGCATTCTGCTCCATCAATTTCCAGAATAAAACAAGAACTCTTAAATTTTACATAAACTTGACTTTACCACAATTGGCTAGATGGAACATAAAACAAAAACTACTTTTCAATCGATATCCTGATAATCATATAATACCTGAAGTGGAAATCATTATTATATCGCAGACATATTCCTATACTTTCTGAGTATTTCCAGAAATAACACAATTCCTGGAAATTATAACGTTTCTCTGCGAAAAGTTCTAAGGTGCTAATTAAATTTCCTTCAAAGATAAACACGATGTAATTAATTCCTCTACTAAAGTTCACAGAAAAATTCTAATTCAAAGTAACACATAATATACAAAGACACACACACGTGCATTTACTCTGGCTTTTTTGACTAGACAACGAACATCAGTTAGCATAACATAACATCGTTTCAGATTAGAGACGCAGTTCTTGGTATTTAGTCGCGACATTCTAAGTTCTAAGACATGACAAAGACGAAGTGTAAAGAAGACGCTGTGTACAAACAATTTGGTTTCATTGGATGAAAAGATGGCTTAAGAAAAGACCACATTAGAGCTAAGAACTAGAGACAAAACAAAAGGATGAAAACAATCCAATTTCAATCTCATCACCACAAAACATAACAAAAACATTACTTGACTTGCCTTGTTAGCTAGTTGAGACCGACACAGAGAGAATAAAATAACAGTAGCCAAGTCACAATACGCATTTCCTAATACTACATCTCTATTCTCTCCATACACTCGGCATCATTCAACCTCTTCCTGTAAGTATTTATATAATACACCGTATATATAGCAGCAAGTACCTACACCCTCATAGGAGATACTTTGCACCAGAAACTTCTTACTTTGATTCCTTCAGCATAAAAAACAAGAATAGTCTCGTGTCGAACTCGGCCCTTCTTCTTTTCAAAACAATGAAGCAAGAAAAAAGAAATCCGAATGATTTGGCTTGCATTGCATGGATGGAGTTTCTTCCGTTCCGACTGATCGCTCCCTACTCTAAAAAATACGTCTATCTATTCCACCATCTTCAGACGTATTACGATATTTTACGGCAACATATATCTTCTATTTAATATAGATATAAAACACCCAAGACATATCTACACTGTTTACATGTGTCTATGAATTTCCAGAGTATCATATATATACATATATCCTATATATTGGATAAAACTTTCAGCTCACAATCAGTCACTACTACTGTTTGAGCAATAATACAATGGAAAGGCGCCGGAAAAGCTGACTTTATTTAAGATAGCAATGTGAACATGACAGATAGCCCATGCAATGAAGTTGTGCTCACTAAAATACAAAAGAAATGCCCAGACTCAAGGATTGCACTATCTATATAGAAAATTTTCGGCATTTTCTGTAGCTCTGTGAATTAGGGAGAATATTTATGGTGAATGCATATAGCTGTTAACAGTGAATTCAAAGGATTTATAAGAGAGTCTATATAGTTAATTGAAGAATAACAGTAAATGAGTAGTAGAAATACGTCATAAGAAGTGGGTTTAAAACGAATGTTAATTTATCAGTAGGAGATCGAGAGATAGAATACATTACGTAATGTAATTATAATAATTGACCCCTGAAGAAAATCACCTGGAACGAAATGCAGGGAGTGTGTAGTAGGGATCTTTGCATCTGTAGGATAAATATGTCTGTATTTTTAGCAGTGGGTTGGGTCTGGATGAAAGAAGTAGTATTACGAGTTGTATTTGTCTAGTGAATCTCAAGATGCTACGTCAATGTATATATTTATTTATGCAAAAGAAGCGATGAAGATGAAGAAGGGAAAGGAGCCAAGCTGGTTGTTCTTCTTGTTTCTCTTCAGTCAAGTCAAATAGTAGAAAATGGAACTAGTAGATAGAGTGAACGAGAGTCCAAGTCACGCCCAAAGATTTAAAACGGAAGGGAACAAAGAGCCGAGGAGGATTAAGAACTTCGTGTTTTACATTAAAAGTTCAACGTAAGTTTCAGTCTGTGGTAGAGAATAATTTAGTGCATGTATGTAGAATCATTAGGATCATATAGAGGAAAAGAAAGCGTCGTGCTCACAGAGAACCTCACCGAAAGATTTATACAGTCCCAAGTTAAACAGAAGCAGAAAGCAGTTCAACAACTCAGCTTAATGAGCTGAAACAACATCGTAGATTCTCAGTAGCGACAATTTACAACATCAAATCCTCCTCACTCTCTCAAACACCACATAGCTATATAGCTTCTTCTTCATCTTACATCACATCTCATCACACTCACACAATCGCCACCACACCAAATACAAATCAACGATCACAACAAGAACAACATCTACCTCTTTTAATTTATTCTGACTTTATCTCTGTCACCACATCATCCTATACATACGCACCACCACAAACTACAAACACATCCTCTTACACACTCCTTTTTATTTCCCATTAAAAAAATCAGAGCAGCTTTCCCATTCTTAATACTTGAGGTTCAAGTACTACTCCACCATCATCATTACAAACAAAAATAATCTCCCGTCAAATACACACCATTAAAATAAACTTTAAATCTTTTTCAGTCAACATCATCATACTATCTTTAAGTCTTCCCTACTTAACCCCTGAAATTATGGGAGTCGTCTGCCAGTTACTTTAAAATTAAAACACAATGAATGCATACGTTAAGGCCTAACAGCTTTATAATCTATGCATTTAATTTCGCCCTTGACATCACTTTATTCCAAAGGATCTTTGCTCTGACTTGAAATAGATTTTACTTGCTCCATTCTGAAAAATATATCAAATCTTTCTCAAATGGATGAAAGTAATGTAGCGAGGATAAAAATAGCTTCGCGTACAATGAATATTTTAATCCGCCTTACTTTTCTAATAAATATAAAAATTCTGCTGAATCCAAGGCATTTACAAAGTTCCAGGATATGAGATTGTCAAGTCCAAGAAGTGTGCCTATGCATAGAAGCATACATAAAGCTTTACACTTTTAACATTTATTACAAAAACCTGAAAAAGTAGCAACTTTCTTTTCTACGACACAAGTAAATAGTAAGGCACAACTTTTACGTACATTTCATTCTAGTTTTCGTGGAAATGAGAGCATAAAAGCAGAATAGGTAGCTGAGGATAAACTACATCTAAAAAGTTTTAACTCAATCACACAGTTCACCTTTCTGATATGGCACACTACCCACATACATAGCGTTGATCTCTTGTAAGTGTATTAAGAGATTTCTGAATCAGGAGCAAAACTCGCATTTCTGCCATTCAAGATCCAATCTGAGTCAGGACTGAGTTAAAATACTTTACGTAGGTATTCCAAGGAAATACATTTTGCAGTCACACAGAGCTACAATTCTATACAATCACACATTCCCTATAATAACCTTTCTTACTGTATCTTGCCTTCTTACATAAAAGGAAAGCTATTTTTATGCGAAAATACGCGAAAATACGCGAACGCGTGTCTGTAATCTTTTCCAAAAGGGAAACCTTAACAATTGATCGTTTTATTTTTTCAATACTACTTTCAACAAGTTCCTTGAAAAACTGGAAGCAATAAGAAGAAGCCTATAAAATCCTTTAACACTTTAAATCAAAGTACTATATAACATTATTGGTGAAATTGCTGGAGTAAAATATTCCTTGTGCCAGGCCATTCCTCCCTCCTGTATTTTTGTCTCTTATTGAACTGTAAAATACATTGACATGGACTTCTGCAGACAAAAAACATTCATATTTGCTATGCTTATTATTAATCTATGTATCACACATGCCACAGAGATATAATTTACATATAGTATAGTCAAATCGACACAAAACGTCTACAGAATTGTTATATTGATAAAAGAACCTTTGACTTGTGTAAACGCTGTTAATTTGTGTGCTTAAAATTGTCAGTGACTAATTTCCATTGTTTTCCAAATGGAGTATAAGCTGATAAGTTAGAGAAGTAATCACTCAGAATGAGGAAGGAGGAAAATCAATCAAAATATGTTCGACGAAGCCCTAGCGAAATATGAGGAGAGCTGACACAGGAGCTAAAAGTAAATTGAACTAACTGACAAGCATGAATCACTCCACTCACTCAATCATTCTCAGAAACACAAAACAGCAAGTAAATACAAGACAAGAGTCAAAACCTCCTTTTCTCATTGTCAGTACCTAAAGCACAATTATCATACTACTACAAATATTACTGAAATTATTCTTACACCTACATATATTGATATATAAATTTTACAGTGAACTATATAATAACTAAAATAAGTATCCCTGCCTGGCTAAACTGCAGCTTATATCAACCTTCCCCTTGTACTGCTCTTTTGAACGTGCAAAACATTTTTGCAAGGGCGAATGAATAAATGTCAGTGAGGGTAAGTAAGTATAGGAGTTGGGAGGGGTTATGATAATAAGATATTTGCGTTTACTATTGCACAGATGAGTAGAGATATGGAATGAGTGCTCATATATAGTTATAAGGTTCTATCTAGCATCATTTATGTGATATAGGAAAAGGTTTCCCTACTCCCTTCCTCCTTCCCTCCTGTCTTTTCTTGTAGCGGAAAAGTTAGTCATGGAGTAAACTCAAAGTCAAATCTGAAAATAGCAGGAACAGAGTCGAGAGAACAAAACATGCCGAACCGCCGGAACATTTGAGAACAAACGCCAACATGTCTAAAGAACAAGACAAGACAGCTAAAGGGTTTTGTGTGCCAACGAACCGTAAATGGCTGATAACCTATGCGCAAAAATTCCCTCCTACCGTGCACTACATCAACATCAATATCACTATAATACTCCATGTAGCTCTAGATCTTCATAACATTTTTAAGTAAATACTGCAGTAGCCTAATTTCATTTGACAAATTACTTCTCTGCATTGATATACGATACCTTATAAAACTCAAGTGATACTTAGACGAAATGAATACCTCTATACGATTTGATACCCTCTTCTCCTTTGACAATAGCAGGTTTTTAATCTACTATAACATGATTATATGTCAAGCTATGCGACAAGTTATATGCAAAGCTTAAATACCTATACACTGCAAAAATATTGCTTGCTATTCATCACTACAGATCAATATACCTATAAGCAGTGAAAGTAATCATGCCATTATCATGATATAATAGGCATGATTTTGGTGTAGTGTAGAATACCAAATAGTTTCGGGTTATATTAAGGACTAAGTAATGCATGAATTATCTTAGAACCGCTGCTGAAAATCCCAAACAAACTATAATACCTTATGATATCTGTACAACAATGTAATAAAGAAATTATTTTATTAATAATTTCTAACAACTGGCTATAAGTTACGGTATGTCAGGATAAATTCTTTGAAATAAATTAAAATATAATTCTTAATCCCAAATAATCCGAAAATTATATGCAAGCATCTATGTGTACGCAGATAGTGTGAATCTACTAAACCGTGATCACGTCACGAAAGGATTGGTTGATTAAAGGAGACCGGACGTTTGCATTTTAGTCTATTGCCTAGTTAGAGACGTCTGGTCTAGCTGATGTGGCCTTGCCTGAGTCTCCTAGGAGGAGAGAAACTGAAATAGTAATTTATTCCACATGTGCCGTATAGAACTAGGCGCCTGTATCAGCAACTGCTATTTATTTTTGTAAATATACATCTGTTCCTGATATGATAACGAAAGAACTGATGACGATGAATGAAAAGATAGAGGACTGTATTCATGAATGAAACTCGCCAACAACGACGGAGACGACGGAAATTCTAAATTCGCTAATGAATGGAAAATATTTTTGATTAGAATTTGACAGCATGCACAGTCACATGATAAATGCAAAAAGAGCACGTTATCTATTTTGCCTCACTCCAACACATCAGTCTATACTTAGCATTGAAATCAGTTTTGAAAAAGAAATATTAATTTATGTAGGGAAAATCGGAGGAGGATTAACAAATGGAGGTTTGCAATGAATGCAAAGAAGAAGAAGAAGGAGTCGAAGTCACAGACACCACCAGCCGAAATGTTAATGGGCAAAACAACATATTTGACAGACAGCCCACTCACATAGATTAACTTTAAAGTTCACTCAGTCACATGCACTAATATTCCAATTTTTCTCTTTTTTAATAACAATTTTTATGAATTACCCTTGCATCCTACCTAAATTATCTTCATCTAAAACAGACTTTCAAATAAACATTTTCGAATTCTTACTGCTCTCTAGAAAAATTGTCTGTAGATGTTCTCTCTCTCTCTAGGTGCATTTGAATGTGCACTGTGGAAAAGGTTGAATTTAGAAAAGTATGTAAAATAGTTGGCTCACGTAGACACGTGAAAAATGAATTAGCTCCTGAATGACTGCTGTTGAATGTGATATGAACATGTGTGTATCATGCTTATGGCACGAAGTGCAGACCTCGTCTGTCTCCCTCGTCCATTAGCTAGTCCAGGCAGACACACTAATATTATTTCTCATCTCGGAATTTACAAGACAAGTTTACAAATACATTCCACAACATCAATATACAATGCACTACAATAATACACCAGCTATAATTTTACACATCCCACATACATTACTACTATACAGTGCACTTACTACGTATGTATGACAAAGAAAATCATGTGAGGAAAATCTCATCGTTTACTTGTAAAATAGATTCATTTTTCTAGTGCACCCACCAGTACCATACAGACATAGGCAGTCGGCAAATCTATGCATGCTGATTACTCATAGGTCGTCTATAAACTACTCGACTGTAAACGATACTACTATTTAAGCATAACATACCTTTCAGATAAACTCCTACGATCAGTCACGGCACACTCTTCCGTTTCAGTGCCAACTGGAGTAGTTCTTTCCATCTTTGTCTTCAGGCCCATTCAATTTTACAAATATTTATAAATTCGTCTTTGGGAAATCACAAGGTTCCTTCATGACACAATTCCTTGACGTCGTACTTTCAATGTTATTATCAAATCTGACTAATAATATCAGAAGACACAGACAGTAGGCATTTCCATCTCAAAAGTTTATTATTTCTAACACCCCCCTGTTCTTATAGTATGGAATGATGTGATTTCTGAAACAATACTTAATGAACATAAATAACTACATAGAATTCCCGAATGTAATTCTGCTTCACAGCTTTATATTCATTACATTATTAAACTGACTACATAACCTGAATCATCATACAATATAACCTGAGCTATACTTAATAACAACACGTAAATATTAGAAATGACTGCGTAGAAGATGATGAGATAACTTACTAGACACAAGTTTACAATTTACATCAGAGTAATAAAGTAGATCCAAAGGACATGAATACATTAACAATACTATCACATAGCTTTTCATTCTACAATACAGTAATAAATATTGTCATGAATTGGAGTTGCTTTGCTGGGCGTGACGGAAAGAGTGAAAGTTCCACAGCAAATGCTCTCTCAGAGAGATAGGGAATTTAAAGCTCACGCTCTGCACATATATATCTGGCCAAGATTAATATGTGGTTCCCCTCTCTCTACATATATTATTTAGAACCTCATCATAAGAGAAGAGAGAGAGGAGATGCATCACCATCAACGCAACGCCACACTCTGAGGAGCACCACTACGGAACACCACCGAACAGATGCACCTACTGCAATTCCTCACTTTTCACAGTCCTTTAAAACCCACAGACTATGATATAGGAAAAGGCTCTTTTTGTGCCTTAGAATATACAAAGGGAGTGTGCATATGGTTTTATGAACTCTGAATCGACCCAGAGAGCACCGTGTGTCTTTTAAAGCCTTTATCTTAAGGCGCAAGGAGCAGAAAGTAGAGCGGATGTATACAATTAGTGTTCATAGTAGCATGCGTGTAACTAAATACTTGAGTTTACTAGAATCTTTGCTAGGAAAAAATGTGGAAATGGAACGATGAGGGTCAACTCAGCTACAGAAGACATATTCACCATACACAGAATCACATTGCTTGAGTTTTGGTTTCTGCGTGCCGCACTTTGGTGTTTACTCCCTAATAGTTTCTTCGTACTTCACTTCCCACTTTCATTTGCACTCACATAACAAGTCACATTACAAAACCAAGTGTGTAACTACAGAAAAACTGGAACGGGCGGAGAGACGAGCTAAGTAATACAATATTATATGTAACTACTACATGTATAGAAAAGAGATGGTTGTATATATTCGGAATGTTATATTATTATGTTATACTTTGTGTGGCTATATAGAAATGCGACAGACACGTCTCTTCACAATCTTCACCAACAAAACAAAGAAAACAAACAGAAATGTGTCCACCAGTTATTTCCTGTGCGAGAAGAGCGAAGAAAAAAAGAAGACGATACTTCCGAAAGAGTCCGTGTGAGTTAAATGCTCATCTTGTTGCCCAGTACGAGTCTGTAGTAACACTAGAGCGTTCTCATGAGCACAGGACAGAGGAGAAGTTACCCGGGAACACACCCAACCAATGAGACCAGGAGCAGTCGAAGGAAACCAGTCACGCCAGGCAAGGGAAGCAGGCTAGAGAAGAACACTATCTAACTAACTGACTCCATTCAATAGACGAAACTTCGCAAACAAAATCCACTGCATTACGCCACATCCACATCACATCGCCAATGAAATAGATATAACAATGTATCTCGCCCATATTCCTTTGCATAGATATCGTTTGGGGATCTGTGCCTGATGCCTGATCGGATTATTGTTGTTAGACTCCGTGAAAAACTCAGCTAACTTAACAGAACACAAGTTGTCCAATAAAATTCCCGCATAGACTGTGCAGTAAAATTGGATTAAGTCAAAATACTAACTCCGTGTGCATTTAGTGAAATAAATGAAGGTATCTCTCTGAAAAAGAATCCCAGATGTATGTATATATAACAGGAGGAAAACAGATGTAAGCAATGTTATAAAGAAGAGAAAAGGAAAGAGGAGGATTTTCCAATATGCCACTCACAAAAGAAACGTCAGTTTATTTTACAGGTTTGTTTGACTGGCATCCAGGACTGTGAGAAGTAAATAAATAGTTTCAGGAAAAATTCATCGAGAGTGAAGTCAATAAGTAAGGCAAAGGATGAACAAGAAGAGTCCGCTGCTGCTGATGCTGAACACAATTCAATCCTCAGCTCCAATCCCCTTCATTTTCCCCACAACACTAAAGAGAGTGAGGAGTGGAGGCAGGTCGTGCCCAAGAATACAAGTCAACTCTTAAGAACTGCAGTGACAGCAGCCCTCGTCAGTCCTTTCCCCGCCCGCCCGCCATATCTATACCAGCACATACATAGATATCCCTCCGATATCATCATATTTCTAAAATGGATGAAAGAGCAGCCGGCCGGGTCTTTACTGATTCTGTCAACTGCTCTTCTTCTTCTACTTGCCCTGGCCCTATCCCACTTTAATATAAAGTTGTCATGTCAAGACTCAAGATCTAACCTAACCAGCACAAGTACATACAAGAGAGAGAGAGAGACACACACACACAGAGAGAAGAGCCGGATCTATTTATTTTATTCACTAGACTTTAGCTCAACTTATCTCTATTCGGTTCACTCACAAAATACACACTCAACTCAAGACAAAAACCCAGAATGTATAATAAAATATTCGAGAAAAAGGAGGAATACGTAAGAGAGAGAATAGGAACTTTGATCTCAAGACATATCAGTATCAGAGCTGCGGCGTGTCACACTCATGGCATCCAATCCAATCTACCGATGTAAGTGAGCCAAAACCAAAGCCAAGAGAAAGAGAGAAGAAGTCAACTCGAAAAGTCAGTGAGATTTATGAGGACTCTCGTTACTTTCCACGTTAGCTTAGTGAGATCTTAGACAATTTCACTAACTAAATAACATGGAGCTATGTACCTAAGTCCGAATTTCATTCAGAGATTCCCTTTCTATTTGTGTACTTCAATGAGCTCTCTTTATCTCTACTCCCCAGTCGAAGACTTCCTCTATGTCGCCTTTTTCTTTGCCTCCTCACCCATACTAAACTGATGATGATCCCATGTTACACAACATCCTATAGTCACAATATTCCAAGAAGAAAACACTTCTTCCCCAGAACATCTGTATATAATAATCTAGCCCAAGTTTATCTCTTTCATTCATATAAAATTCACTTTACAATTAAATGAAGTGTACATATAGTTCTTAATCCCTCTCTATATCTTTACCATCATCAATAAGATTACAGAGAGAGAGAGAGAACTGATTAGCATAGAGCGAGTGCCATTAAATGAAGCCACACGGCTATGCCAAAATCTAATGAAACGACAACAGGAAGAGCGTCACGTCACCCAGCTGCCAGGACGGATAGCAAAATGCATTTAGCGCCCTATGCGTAATACTCCTCCCTAACATAACATCTTTAGATACTTGCTTACTTTCATGTAAACTGTAAACGATATGATCTTGTAAATTATAGGTAAGACAGAGTGAGTCTGGTCGTGGTGGGGTGCGTAGCTGACGTAAAGAATTCAATTCACTTGAAAGACTAATATTTTCTGGAGAAATGTTCAATTCTCTAATCAGAACTGAATTCCTTTGAGTCTGGCTTGCCTTTCCAAGCTTGGCGTCCTACACTCTCTCAACTTTAGCATTTGAGACAGCAGTTAACTAGGCGCCAGCCAGGAGAGAGTCCTCACGACTAACGATACCAACTAACAATACGGAATAATATAATGTACATACATACATACACTCTTATATATTAGCCACCACGATACTATATCCCAATATAATAATTATAGAAAAAGAGTTAGCCAGCCAACACAGCTCTCTCTGGTTATACTTTACATAAATAGTAGGAGAGAGTAGAGTCGAGGGGATGATGATTATGTTGATGGGGCCGTTGATGAAGTGAGGAGCGAGACAGAGACCATTTGTTTCTCCTCACGTCAACTCCAATTTCTTTCCTACACTCAACACACCAAACAAAAACACACAATGGACTCCCTAAAAATTAACTCCCAACAACAGAAACTGTCAATTGAGCTCCGGACTGCCACTGAGAGAAAGTTTTCAAAGAGAAAAGCACATTATCCACCGACAAACAACAATTCAATCCTCTACCACACTGAAATAACACTTTCTTTTCTTTATCCTGTCCACCACCAACACATTTCTTCGTGGTATGTATAGCAATAGTTAGAGCAAACCTATTTTACTAGCATCAGTGGTGAAAGTCAAAACACAGGTATGTGTAGGTGTAGCAAAGTTTATTGCCGTGTATAACTAATTTAAGTATAATGGTGAATGTCTTATCTGGAGGGTGTAATATTTTTATAAGATGCTAATGGAATGCAAAGAAGTCGGGAGCGAGCGGTCACGAGGAGAGGACTAGACGAGGCTCTCTCAACTATCCGGAATAACTAACGATTCTCTTTGGTCGACTAAAGAAAAGAGAAAAGCTTTCTCCATTTGCTACTACTTTTAGGTGGGATCCGGTTCCAATCCACCCGGAGAATACCCCGAACAACCTAACACTCCATTACATACATTACATTCATCCATCCACATCTATAAGCAGACTATAGATGAGTACACATAATATATAAAGAATAATGTCATAGAAGTACCTAGTTGGAAACTGTCTATGAAGGCAGAGCCCTAGAGTTAGAGTCCAGCATTATATTCTTTAATTCCGTAACATTACATTAGCTACAATGTGCCGGGTTAGAAATATGAATTCTGATACTTACACAGTGCAGTTACATCCTTATAAGTTAGGATACTCCAGCCAGACATAAAACATTATGATAATGCTATATAGATGCCAAACCCATTTATAGCAGTCTAGATAAGAATACAGAAGAAAGTTTTCCTATATACAGGGAGAAAGTAACAGGGAGTCTCAAATAAAACTAGTCCATTTATTTTAGTATTATTATATCCAAAACGTCATTTTATATACAAGTAAATAAGCAGTCTAGTTTCTAGTGATCGTTACACTATATTATTATTAGCATCCATACATAGATATACACAGAGTATCTATCAGTTTCAAACTATAATAATATTAGCTACTTAGCCATACGTAATATGCAATGCTATTAGCTTCGAAGAACTAATACGCTTACTCTTAAACGAAAGCATCTCCCCATAAAATCACTATATAAAGATATAGTTTTTGATGGAATATCCAAAAGTATCCTCCTGTACATACAAATACTCTTTCGGAATTACTTTTCGAAGGAAAAGTCGACTTTCCAAACTCGGCTCTCTTCATTTGACTTTCCTTGGGTTGTGTGAATGTCGAGAAGCCGCCCGTCCTTAGGACGGCAACTCCCCAGCCACGAACCACTGGCGCCTTTTATGTTGTCCTGTCTTCTCTTCTTCTTTCTTCTATATCTATGTCTACTAGTCTACAAAGCCTCTACTCCTCTCACCAACCAACTCATCTCAATTCAACCGTGCAATGTTCTACATTCTTTCACCTAACTTTCTTTCTTTTTCTCCTTTCAAAACTATTTACTGTACAATAATGCAAGATACTATGATGATAGCAGAAGGTTGGCTACACAATATCTCTATACATAATTGTATCATCACTCAGAAAGCAGGTAGAGAGAGAGAGAGAGGGAGAAAGAGGTAGACTAGCTAAGGAGACTAACACTAGACATTAACTAACAAAGATCATGCAAAGAACGTATGCCTCTGCCGTCTCTGACTTTTCTCTATAGAAAAGCCATTTGTGACAGTACTTTCCCAACTTTCTCCCTTCACAGTGCTCTGTTGGATGATGGCGTCACAAAGCCTAGCATCAAAATCCCAACACAATGCGATTATTCAAGGGAAGAAAACTTTTTCTACAAAAATTCCCTAAAGAAGTGAAACTGTCAATATGAAACTTTGTGCCTTGTGAGCTACAACAGCCATAATCAAATGTGACCTTATGTTGAACTCTGCATCTATTAGAAAAATTATTAGAAAAAAAATACCACATCCTAACAAATAGCTACTTTAGCCTCTATAGTCATAATAATTTATCTTTGTTAGCATTCGAGGAAGAACACGTTAATTTCCAGGATGCTTTATGGCAGAGATTATTAGTGTATACAGAGAAATAAAAATCCGTCATAGAATCACAGGTGCTTTTCAATCTCCGTAATCTGTTACAGGATGTCTTATCTTGAGCAGAAGCACTAGAATACTTTTTCATCCTTGCATATTTACGAGGACTCAAAAGCTATAACCTCTCATAAGTTTCATAAGGCATCCGTTAAAGTTAGTAAGAAGTCAGGAATATAGATTGTCGTCTATATACGAAGATATATAAGTAGAAAACAATTCCCGAGAGTGCTACTCTCAAACCTCTCCAAGGAATGAAGGAAAGGAAAGCAGCTGTGCGTTCCTCTTCTTTGCAATAGAAAGCATATTGCCACACTTGTATTTATTTCTAACTTCTTTCCTTGGCAAAGATCCCTAGCCCAACACCTTGTGCACAGCTACAGATCAACTATAAACTTTCTGCATGCGTTGAACTACAAAATTGGAATAATACAAGGATGAGCATGGCCACTGAAAGATATATTGCCGTAACAATTTTTATGGAATAAATCCTTTTTCTATGTCAGTAGTTCATTCCAGTCAAAACCTCATAAATCATCTTCTTCACTTCTTCTAACTCTCTCATCAACAGAAAACATTTCCTCTAACATCTGATCCAATTGGGAAGGACACAAGAACACTCCTTCCTTCCCGATTTACAAAACTCCAATCCTTTCAAACATTTTTTCCACACGCTTACGTGTCCATAATTTTTTAAGGGCAATTACAAAAAAGCCTATACACAATTGGATAATGGAACTCAAATAGGACGTCGTGTGCGTAGGTATATTAATCCTTAATGCAATTATCTGCTTTTAAAGCTACCTTGCATAAAATTAGCCAATCTAAGCAATTAATACAAGAGACAGGCAAATAACATTTGCACCTAGACTACCTTCACTTGACACACTCATCCCACAGACAGAGTTCATTTAATCGAGAAATACTGACTATTCTAAATGAAATGAAGGGAGCCAGGTCCATTATCGCTCACAGCGTGATAACAAAATTCAGGCAGAGTTCGTAGTGAGCATAGTTAACAAGCCATTTCCTTCCTATCAAAAATGACCTGTCAACTGTGCCATTAATCTTCGCCAAGAAATCAAGAGGCTCAACTGAACATGAACTAAAGATAAAGACTCAATGGGGATTCTGCCCTCACTTGACAGCCTTACGCTTCACAACAGCTATCACTTCGTTTCATTTCTGTCACTCAATCTTCCATTAATGAACTTCATCAACATCTCCAACAAAATAAAACGCAAATTCTTTTATGCCTACTCACTCTTTTGCACGGAAACATTATAAAAACAACTATATAGCATAATACAATCATCAATTCATAAGATAGCATTACAAAATCATAAAAGCCCATTCATCTATCTATACATCATAATGACAAAAAATACACAAAAAAATGTTATCAAATCTGACATGTGAACTTACAATTCGATTTGCAACACTTTCTGAGGATTTAATGCATGAAATGCTGTTAAAAATCTTTAAAATTTCCTCTGCTTTATTGCAAAAGGAAGTTAAAAGTGTTTAACATAAATTTTGATGACTTCATTTGAGTGTGCTGTTTATACAGAATTCACCATATTAACTATTGCATCAGTAATAATATCTCCGCAGGGAAATAGAGCAGAAAAATTCCACGTGGGTAGCAATCTCTAATTTCATAATTTTTTTCCAAACATGAACTTTTAAAATTTCCGAAATGGTGAAAACATTAAATCTATTCCCGTTAATCTTTATTTATATAAATAGAAGATTGAAAAACAAGAAAATTGAGTGAAATGATGTAGTAGAGTGTATAGGGCAGCTTAACAAGTAAACTAATTGTAAGGCATCTAGGCGTCTCCGCCTATGTCATCCAATCCACTGCACATCTGTCTAACTACTTAATTTGAAGAGGGAAGATGTGTGTCGCAGTTGCAAGAGAAGAAGATTCGGTCGGCAAGTGTGTTTGTTCTGCGTGTCTTTCCATTGCCTTGTCATAGTCTCCATGTCTCGTGAAATGCAAGGGAATGGAATGTAAGATGCAACATATCATTGCCAATTCACATTCACGCCTGTACAGATAGTTAATGAAAAGTGAGTGAGAACTTTGGCCACCAACATCATACTTATCTCTGGCCTAGTGTCATCAAAATTCAATGAGCACGAAAACTAAAGAGAAGGGAACTGCATTGCAAAGTGCAGTGCATGGCTCGATGAAAGGAAGCCCTAACCCATCATCAATCATTCAGAATTTAACTCCTTCCCGTCCATCCATTCAGACTCCTTAGCTTTAACCAACACTCAAAATGGAATATTATTAAAACACAAGCACAACTCCCTTTCAAATACACACATCTATTAATTTACTATTATTTACACATTACAAGCAATACAGAGCTTTTGTCCATCTATCACCCTCCCTTACAATATCCTCCTATAAATGCTATAAATAGTTTAAATTCCCAATGCTATTATTATTGTAAATAATAGGTCTATATAAGATCTATTTGATGTCCTACATACATATTCGCAATAATAAATCATCCACACTGCAAATAAGTGTTGATAGGTACTTTCTGCAGTGATATTTATGCATATGGACATTTCAATCACAAAACTAACGATTACACAACTGTCAGATCAGAGCTACTAAAAATTTGCTATATATACTAAAAGAGCATTTATGTAAGGATTATTATTATGAAATATGAGATTGATTTTAAATAGGGACTCAAATGACTACTGAAAATATTGAGACAAGAAATGAAGGGAGATTATTTTAGAAAATGCAAAATAACTTGAGGCTACAAATATCAGGATCTTGCACAGACAGTGAATTTTCATTTATTAGTTACAAAGGCTCTCTGTGTATTATTTCTTCATTGTACGCATTGATATTGGCATAAGAATGTCACATAGGGGTTTTTCTATTATAAGCTCAATATTAGACGTGTGTGTGTTACGTGTAGCAAATGTGATGTGATGTAAATGTAAGTAGTTTCCTCTGTAGGAGAGAGAGAGCGAGAGAGATCTAGGATCTGGGCTACCTAAGTAATCTAAGTGCTGCTGGGAGCAGCGCCTCTTCCCAACATTCTTTCCATTTCAAATTCGCATTATATCAGATCCACATCTGTTCTACTAAATCGACCGAATAAATGACATTTTTCTCGACATTGCATCGCATATAAAACCTGGCGGAGCAGTTGCATCTTTTCGGCAGCAATCCCAGTTCAGCATTTTAAAGGATATCAGCACATTCACGCTTTCATATACTACTTACTTTAAGCTAGACACACACTCACACACGTAGACAGAGTCTATACAGAGAAAGATGCCGGTCCAAGCCAAGCAGATTCCAAAATTCCAAATCTAATAAGAATCTACGAAGGAATAGTGATACCGGAACATGAGAAAATGAAACGAAACACTGTTCCTCCAAGCCAAACCAAAGGCTGAGTCTCGCCATAAGACGCCACTTCACTACTCAATCGAATTTTTTTTACACGAGATATCATTTATTTCTTCACCCGATGTAACTGTACTACAGACATTTCATTCCCTACATCACATCAGCATTTATATCAAGGTAGGTTATTCCTCCTCTCTGTACGCAACTCACATTATTACTTACACAACTGAGAAATCTCTTAACAAACTCTCATATAATATTATCTTCCCTCATCTTATACCTACTACTATAGCTCCTGCCACTACTTCTATTATTATTAACTACCACTCAACAATGTGACCTGAAGCACATTTAATATTTACTAGAGTAGCAACCCACAAACTAAGTGCCTACTTGGAATTTTCTCATAATTTTGCGCAATTAGTGAATCTGTGCATTTAATGAAAAGACTCAGCTCAGCCATTTACTATGACAAATGTATTTAAGCCTAATACACATCCTGGTCGACATAAATCACAGGAGTATATAGGAAGAACTAAACTGAAATGAGATTCCCATATAGCTAACACAACACATTAAGTTGACTCTTGCTTCTTTTACATGAAATGGCAGAACTGTGCATGATAGAGTAGAGTAGAGAAATTGACATTTAAAGCCTACATAAAAATCAACGTAGGCAGTCGTTTTAGAAAATTAGGCTAAACATTGAAACATTAGGAAGACATTTCTAATCTAAGGTAGTTTGATATTATTATGAGAGAGAGAGAGAGAGAGGCGTTTGTATGTGCCTAGTAGCATTGTAGCAACCATGGCCATTGCTCGTACCAAATTGTATATGATGAGCATGAATGAAGTAGCATTTAATGTTAATGTTATGTTATCTAACTGTTCCTACAATATAAGTTCCGTTATTATAAGTATCTAGTGAGTAATAATATTTGTCCACCTCCTAAAACATCTATGTATCTATGTAGAGAGAGACAAGGTAGTAGTGACATAGTCTTAGGGTTGCGTAATGTGAAATTCTATGCAAAGCATATTTTTACTGGGCTATTAGCAAGCGAGTGTCCTTCCGGCCTAACATTCTGCACAGAGCGACATAATTTCTTCCTCCTAGTCCCATCATGAGCAAACAAAGGCCAAGCTAAGAGAAAAGATGTATCTATAGAGTCTGACAAACTGGCGCCGTATTCCCTTAGCCCTACTACAGTCAAATTACCTAAAACAAACTATCCTCTACAAAAAGCTATTCGATATTTGCACTAATGACTTGAGAGACGCCACGACGACCAGCAAGGGAGCTATGTCTACCTATAAGCATTATGCAGCGCTAGATAATATTTCAAAAGTAGAGCAATTACATTCTTATTTCTAAATGTATTCCTACACAAAACAGTACTACAAACGATTACACATACAGAGTCTATAATAAACAAAGTGTCATATGCTCAGTGTTTTGCCGGAAGATATCACGCCGCTATTTGTATTCCTATACATTCATCATAGAATCCTCTTCATCCGTCTTCCACTCTTCCACGAAATAAACATCAGACAACTGAAAACATTTCCGACGTAGTTACCCCTACCACTTTACATTCGGAATTAGTACAGAAAAATTCAAATCTTCTCATAGAAGAGCCCGAAATACCATTAAATACATGCCCACGAAAAATATTAAAATCTAGAACATACACAAATCATCATAAATGAGGAGAGTGGGACATTAAATAGCTCTGGGTGAGTGAGCACTTGTAAATCCAAAACCCAGAATTACATTTTGTTTACATTTCCCATTTTGTGCATGGGAGCCACTTGCTAATACTTTGCCAGACTTACTAATCGATTGGCATGGGCTACCATAATCATTATTACGCCTATGCATAATGAAACGCTGTCTTCATAATCATCCAACGATAAGTTCATATATCTGTTTGATATAATATATAAAAGTAATAAATATGTTTCTAAAGAATATATCACAGGTGACATCATATGGCAAGAGCTAAATTGTTTGGAATCTCCTGCCTATCCTATCATTAGGCGACTACCCTGTACTTCACTGACAAATAATACGGAAACAGCACCAGAGAGTCTACAACGCAAAACGAAGAGAACTTTCCAGTGGACTAGTCTCGGTGACCTTATCCATTAAATTCAGCTGAAACATTGATTACCATATAGCTGGAATATTGTTAGGAATTATTATATCAAGCCCCATCCCTTCAGAAAGATGTCTTGTTGAAGGGCACGAGAGAATATCCCTACGGCTAAATGAACAATGGAACTTTTTTAGTTTATTCTTTTGACCTACATTCATAGAACACTAATCTACTAACAGCCATTAAATTATTTGAACAAGCAACGGTAAATATTGTACCCGAACCGAATTATCAATCTACTACGTGTTCTGTCTGAGTGTCTGTTGGACGATATTGTTTGACTAGCATTACATGACATCCGAATTTCGTCACGTACTAAAATTTTCCATGCATTAATCATCTTACAAAAGAAAATGATGCATTTCTATCAACGTAATTACACTGCACTGACGTTACATATAAACTGCAAACCTCTGTAGATTAGCATTAGAATATCAAAATATTTATTATTTCACTATAAAAATCAGATTCCAAGTACTAATTTGTATTTTTGTAAGCAAGTGCAGACTATTGCGGTTACTAATACATAAAGAAGATAAGGCGAATGACATGGGATGACATGGGATGACATGAGTGAATCATATTTGTTAGTAAAAACCGATCAGTGAGATTTGTTGGTTGTCTTTTAGTGTTACTGAAAGTAACATTTATTAGAGAGTCAA